>CP092884.1:27921687-28445966 GCA_030710605.1 Cordylochernes scorpioides | reverse complement strand
GATCCTGCGCTCCCTTGGCCAGCCCTCCCTCAAGTCCCTGCACGAGGACCTCATCCAGTACATCGCACAGCGAACGGAGCTCATCAAGTGTCTGCTTGCTGAGGTGAAGAACCTTGCAGGCACCCTCGAGGACTTCGCGGACAAGCCCAAGATTGCCTGCCGTACCACCCAAACCTGCCTTGTTCCTTCCTGCAAGGACTCGAGCTCCCAAACTGACCCTGTCAAGCCTGCCACCCCTGCTCCAGCTGCTATCTCTGCGAAAGCACCAGCCCCTGCTCCAACCAAGAGGAAGCAGCCTGAAGCACCAAACCCGCCCGCAAAGAGGACCAACACACAAGGTCCAGCCAAGCCAGCGCCTTCCCGCGCCTCCAAGCCTGCCGCGCCCAGAGTGACACTCCACGGAGAGAAGTCTGTGGCCCACACAGTGGTTATCTCTGATAACCCGCAGGCTGACCCACGGGAAATGCTGAAAGCTGTCCGCGCCCCCCACACCCTCCCCCAAGGCGCCTGGGCTTCCCTGCGCACCAAGGGGAAACTGGTCCTCCATTCTAGCAACCCTGAAACCATCCCCGCAGTAACAACATCCCTGGCCAACAAGCTGGATGGCATGAAGGTCCGCCAGCAGAAGGAGATACTCCCGCGCATCTGCCTCTTCCAAGTGGACCAGGAGACATCCAACTCCACCATAGAAGAGACCTTCCTGGCAACCCCTGCTGTCAGCCAACTTCCTGGTGACAAGGTGGTGCGCGTGGCGCAACGCTCTGCGAGGTGGACCTGAAGACCTTCAGAGCCCTGGGCGTGCGCGGGAGATCGTGGTGGATGGAGTCATCCTCAACTTCGAGGAGTCCATACGCGCCCGCGTCTGCTTCCGCTGCTGTGGCTTCGGTCACAACTCTGCACAATGCTCCAGGGCTCCCAAGTACTTCCACTGCGGAGAAGAAGGTCACGAGGGCCGTGCATGTCCATTCCTAGCCAACCAGTGCACCTCCAAGTGCGCCAACTGCTGCGCCAAGGGCCTCCCGGACAAACACGAGGCGAGAGCCTCAAGCTGCCCCATCCTGAAGTCTAGGGTTCTCAAGTTCTAGGCTTCCCGAACCTCCTGCCTCCACTTTCACTGTCCTCTTCTACTGGATTTCCTCCCCTGCCAAGACTCCTGCCTCTCACTGCACCCTGGCGCTGTTCCCTGCCATCTCCACCTCTCCTCTACCCCTGTGAGACATCTCTGCTGCCAGATCATTGGATCCCTTGCCACTGGAAGTCGCGTTCTGCTATGATGGGGGCTAGAAGACCATGCCTGAAATGGCCAATTAGCCCGGAAGGAAACTCAACTCATCACAAACATGATGCGACACCAGCCATCTTTGTCTCGATGTACCATCTCGGCGACCGTTAAGCCAGTGAATTCCTTTAATTGGTCCACGAAGCGTGTCGGCGGGCGTCCAGGTATGTGTAGCCCAGACATCTTTCCAGTCAGTATGGTGTACTCCATCCCACTGCGTCGTGCGATGTGACCGAAGAATCTCAAACAATTCTGTTGTACAGAAGTCGGTCATCTTCCGAAATCGATAGTTGTGATAGTATCAATTGCGATTTCACCGCCACTCTGTGTTGTGACGACGATCTAAATTCTATAGAGGTAGTCACTCACCTCTATTCTTGGTCGGCGGGGTTGAAGGTTCAAAGTTAAGGCGTCGCTGTTTATAACACTTTTAAAATATACGACGAAAACAGGAGGGAAAATTATATTTATTACAATTTAAGAAAATAAGTAAAGTATTATTTAATTAATTATATATTTAAATGTTTAGACTAAAAGAATCGGAGATCAGGGCAAATTCTAGTGTTCGAAAGTTGTTTACAAGTTCTTCTGTTATTGTTTCCTCATTTTTGCCGCTGCATCCCCGTAGCCGCTTCCGCCGGCCTCCCATTGGCTGCTTCGGACGTCTTCTTTTCCAACATTTCTCCCACCTTTGAGTTGGCGCCTCGACGACTCAAACATGGAAAGGAAAAGTTCAGTAGATCCAATCGGTTGGGTCTCTTGATGGGCCGTCCGTAACTTGACACAACATTCGGGGTTTCAATGTGATGTTGCTCTTGTTGTGGAGTCAAAGGGTCCTCTTCAGTTGTCAATCGAACTTCTTGTGTGGGAGATCGCTCCGTTAGAGGGTCTCGACATCTTATCTCGGGCGTTATCTCGAAATTGTAGAGCTTTTGAATAGGTCGTATTTTATCACCTGATGAATTTTCACTTTCGCAACCCTCACAAGTCCATCTTTTCCTGGATAGAGTTGGATTATTCTGGCTAACGGCCAGTGTAGTCTCTTTAAACTCTCTTGTCCAATGAGCACCATGTCTCCCACCTTGAATGGTATGGTAGTCTTCAGGAGTCTCGTTTCTTGTCTCAGGAATCCAAAATATTCGATACGAAATCGTTCTCTAAGATCTTCTCGTACACGTTTGATATATTGATATTTGCGGGAAAGGGTCTGGTTATCAATCAAGTCCAGGTCTGGAACGTCAACCTCTCTGATCTCATGTAAGAACAACGAAGGTGTCAATGGAGCGAGATCCTCACTTTCTTCAGTTAGGTAGGTCAGTGGGCGTGTGTTCATCAAGCTTTCGACGTCACACATTACCGTGGAAAGTTCTTCATATCCCAAGGAGGTTTGACCGAGAATCCTAAAGAGCAATTGTTTCATCATTCCAATCAAACGCTCCCACCATCCACCCCACCAAGGAGCATCAGGCGGTATGAATTTCCAGGTGATGTTTTTCAATGTGGGATCACATTTTAATCTCGAAAAATCAATCTTCTTTAAAGTATCAGTCATGCCTAGGAAATTAGTCCCGTTATACGAATACACAATCAATGGGTGGCCTCTTCGAGCAATAAATCGGCGGAAAGCTTGGAGGAAGGCTTCCATAGACAAAGATGTCACAAGTTCCAGATGAACTCCTCTATACACTGCGCATGTGAAGATGACAATCCATGCTTTCTTCTTATTATTTAAGATAAGATGCCCAGTTAGATCAACTCCTGCTATTTCGAAAACTGCAGCATCTCGGTCTTCTTCCTTTATTCCAATTTGTAAAAATGCTTTCTCAATATCGGAAGAGACACCTACTTCATATTTCCGGAATTTATTTAAAAGTCTTGGTATAATTTCTATCAAATTGGGTCCCTTATCCAGACAGTCATTCAGGGAAAGTTTACCTCTCTTCCGGGCCGAACGCATTGAATACTGGCCTTATTCTAGAAGTTTAACTGTTCCTTTTATACACTGGTCGATGTGGCAGGTAGTGTACACCATCTAGTTTATCCTCTCTGGCATACTCGATTATCCCCTGATTCATCCATTCTTCAAAGATTTGTTCATACTCATTCATGTCTCCAACTTCTTAAAGTTTTCTTCTTACAGAACTTAGTTGGTTTTCGGCTAGGTCTCTATTCGAAGGAATCCTTTCCTTGTCTTTCACCCATGGTAGTGCTACCTCATAGCGCCCCTCGATATCTCGCGTCGTGGTGTGGGCGAAATGCTCCTCCATTTCTGCTTGTAATGATTGAGTCTTCTTCTCAACCTCCGCGTCAGAGACTCCAATTGCATCTAATTTCCACAAGTTTTCTAGATCCAAAGATAGAAGTGTGGTCACGCAAAGGGAGCTGGTGTCATCTCTCACCTCCGTTGGAGGAATCTTTCCCATCACAGTCCATCCTAGTTTGGTACGGATTACCACCAGTCCAGATGAGATTCTTCTCTGAGCATCGGTTAGCAATCTCCCGGCGATGTCCGCCCCTATAAGGACTTCTATACGGTCTCTCCTCAAATCAGACACGTCGAGTTCTTCACTCCCTTCTAAAAATGATCTTGGACACACCGGAGGTATGCTTCCACAGATAAGGGGTTGACCTAGTGCTTCAAACTCACAGCGATAGGAATTATTGATGTCCGATAAATGAATGGTATAGACCTCATGTTCAACTACGTTGGTACTCGATCCTCCAAACAAGGAATGCCGGAAGAACTCTCTCCTTGATTGTTCGTATTCCATTTCCATTGCTGTGCTATGTAAAAATATGATCTTTGGGATCCGGTGTCTATTATAGCCCGTGCCGTCTTCTCCGTTCTGTTCCCTTTGAGGGTCACTCTCAAAGTAGGTAACAAGACGTCTGGGGAGGTTGATAAGTTGGCGAGAGTTTCATCTTGCACCGTTGGAGACTTGGAAGATCCACCTCTATCTAAAATCAGTTTTGTACACATGACATCCAGGTGGGAAGACATGTTGCAGATCGAACAACGGACTACATTTCTGCAAAATTTACTTAAATGAGAAGGCCGAAGAGACATTTATAACAAACGCCTTTTTTCCTCATGAGTGATCTCTTTTCGTTTAAACTCATATTAGCTGTAAAGTCACACTTAGGGCTTCCATGGTTGTCTTTACCACAAAATACACATTCATTCGATTTGTGAACTGAATTCAAAAGTTCTGAAGCTGTCGCAATTGGTTTTTCATTGTAGAATCTTGTCTTTAGATGTTTGTTTACTAAATTAGGTTTAGAAGTTGATTCATTCCGGGTACCGATTTCGTTTCTAAAACTCCTCTCCCGTGCAGTTAATTGTCTTTCTAGAAAGGTAATCAAGTCATTAATTACGTAACCTGTCGGGAGTTCTTTGTTCAATTCCAAATTAAGGTCTGCAGGTAGAAGCTTTATTATTATCGGGCACAACAGTTGTCCGTAAACATCAATGGACACGTTTAGTGACTCGAGACTTCTTATTTGAACAGAAAGGTTGTCAAAAAGTTCGCGGAAGGTTCTTACATCGCTTGACGTTTTGAGAGACGCATTGACAACAAATTGTTCATATGTCGGCTAATCAAAATGTCTTCTCGCCCAAATCTGTCTTTAAGCAATTTTATAGCTTTCTCATAATTGTCCGCAGATAAAGCGAAACCTTCGACTGTGTTTAGTGCAGTTCCGCCGAGATGTGACTTCAGATAGTTAAATTTATCGATCGGGTTCAGTGAGTTGTTCTGGTGAATAGCTGCATCAAAAGAATTCCAGACCGTCAGCCATTCACTAAAGTTTCCATAAAATTTCGATATCATCAATTTCGGAAGTTTCACAGTCGTGCAGGAAGGTACATAATGTCTCATTTCATTTTCATCTATTCGTGAGTTCGAATTCGGTATATTTTCGCCATGAAAATCTGATTGGCGAATCTTTCTATTTGCCCTAAATCTCCAAGTAATATATTTCTCTCGATATTCCTCTACGCCCTGTAATTCCCTCTCTAAATCGTCAGTTTCAAGAAGCGTTTCTATTTCGTGATCCACTAATTTAAGTTCGTTAAATGATTCATTCAATTGTTCTAATAACACTGGTCAACAAGATTTTTGCACAAGAGAACCTGATTATGTTTCTAGTATAACTTTTCATGCTGAACTCAAAAATCTAATCAGAAATTTCCCATCACCTATGGTTTTTGCGTGACGGTCTTTTTTTAGTATTGGGATAAATACAGTAAAAAATGCAAACAATGTCACGTAAGCAGTTTTGCATAACCCTTATTACATTACGCTGGTTTATCAAAAAATATTTTTCTTTGTCCACAAAGAAATAGCATCTTATCTACATGTCCTGAATCCAAATATACCATTAGTTTTTTTCTATTACGCAATATTTCTGAGATACACCTACTTGAAATTTGGAAATATTGTTAATATATAGGCATATATGAACGAAATATATTTATTTATTGAAAAGCAGTGACAGTGGATTTTCTTCTATACTTTGCTTGTGGTAGATCCCTCTTGAGTGTCCAGCAGTAGTCGGCAAGCATAGCGGGACTCCATTTACCTTGGTACCGCTTCTCCATGCTTGATATATCTTGATGAAACCTCTCACCATGCTCATCGCTAACTGCGCCAAGATTGTCTGGAAAGAAATCTAGATGTGAATGCAGGAAATAGATCTTGAGGGACATGTTACATCCCAGTGCCTTGTAGGAAAGCAACAGATCATTAACTATGTCTCGGTAATTTTCAACCTTGACACTTCCTAAGAAGTTTTTGCAAACGTTTCTAAAGGAATTCCATGCTGCTGCTTCAACTTCATTCAAACTATTTTGAAAATTTCCACCCTGCTGCAATTCTCGAATCTGACGTCCAACGAAAATGCCTTCTTTAATCTTCGCTTCACTTATACTAGAAATTTTTTGTTTTAGGTAGGCAATTCCACTGGCATTTCGATCCATTGCCTTGACAAAGTTCTTCATTAATCCCAGTTTAATATATAATGGTGGTAAGTAAATATTTTCTGAATCGATCAGGGGTAGATTTGCAATATTTTTATATCCTGGAGTAAAGATTTTACGGTTTGGCCAGATTTTTTTAATGTAATGCCTTTCCCTATCTCTGCTATCCCACTCACACAGAAAACAACAAAATTTTGTATATCCAAGCTGTAATCCACGCAAGAGAGCAACGACTTTCAAATCGCTGCATATTTTCCAACCGTATCTTTCATATTCTAACTTTTTCAAAAGCAGTTTCATGTTTTCGTAAGTCTCTTCCATGTTGGATGCATGTGCTATTGGCACTGATGGGAACTTATTTCCATTGTGAAGGAGAACAGCTTTCATACTAATTTTTGAAGAATCAATGAATAAACGCCACTCTTCTGTATCATGGTCATGACCAAGCGCTTCCATTAGACTAACAACATCATTGCAATATACTAAATCATTCTCTTGTGAATAGAAGTCTTGAAATTCATCTTGACGCTTGCGAAAAAAGCATACTTTTGTGCCTTTATGCAGCAGATTCCAGCCTTTTAACCTAGAGCCTAAAAGTTCACTCTGTTTTTTGGATAAATCTAAATCACGTACGAGGTCGTTCAAATCTCCTTGGGTTAATAAATGAGGTTCAGATAAAGCACCTGCTTCAAAATTTGTGTCATCCCACTGTTGCTCTCGTCTATCTGAATCATCGTCACTAAATATTACATTTTCAGGAGGCTGTGGAACAGGTAAAATATCACTATGAGGAACCGGTCTCATAGCAGAAGGCAAATCTGAATATTCAACTGTATGTCTTGATTTGGATGTAATACCTGTAGTCTTTGTCAAACAAAAATAACAGTCTGAAGATTGGTCTTTAGGTTCCCTCCATATCATTGGAACCGCAAAAGCCATATGACGTTCACCTTTAATCCACCCTGTAAGATGTCGAACACAAATTACACAACAATGGTGAGGAGCCCAAGTCTTATCTTGGTCACCGACTTTACAGCGAAAATAAAGTTGATAGCACTTTTTGATGAGAGGTGTAAAGTTTTGCATTTGAACTTTGAAAGTTAATTTCCCACAAATGTAACAGAAAATATCAGGATTATTAATGCAACGCCTCAGCATATTGACACAGTCTAGTGCACACGATTTATAAAAGCAAATCGATAGAGAAGAATAAACTAATCACTTCAAATTTACCTGTCACTTCTGCTGCAAATCTATTAAACAAATCGTTAGGTTCAATTTAAATATATATATTAAAACTGTTAATGAGCAAATAGCATTACAGAGCTTGTCGTTATTTTTGAGTTGAAAGCAAAACAGATTATAATATTATATAATAATAAATTATATATATTCAATTAAAATTTCAATAATTTGTTATTTAAATTAATATTTATGATTCTTAAAGAGCAAAATTTAATAATAACAAATAAAATAAAGCTTTTGGCTCCACATACCAGTTCTTCTTGTCAAAAATAAGCGCTAACTTAGTTAATGATGTAACTTAAAAAATGCTTACGTAACATTGGTTGCATTTATTACTGTATTTATCCCAATACTGAAAAAAGACCATCAGGCAAAAACCATGGGTGATGGGAAATTTCTGATTAGATTTTTGAGTTCAGCATGAAAAGTTACACTAGAAACACCATCAGGTTCTCTTGTGCAAAAAAAAAGTTTTATTTTGTAGACCTGTGTAATTCTTCAAGATCAATTCTAATTAGCGTGTCAAGTCCACTTTCAATCTTATTGCATGTTTTCGTTAAATATGATCTGTTAATAGCACGCTTCTTCTTTAAACGTAGAATTAATTCTTCCGCCATCATGTGAACAAAGCGGCAAGTAGGGTTAGCTAGCGAATTCCAAAATGGTCAGTTCAAAATGATTTTTTTCTTCTAGAATTTACCTTCAACTGTCTCGGCTGGGATGCCAAAAATATTGCGATTTCACCGCCACTCTGTGTTGTGACGACGATCTAAGTTCTATAGAGGTAGTCGATCACCTCTATTCTTGGTCGGCGGGGTTGAAGGTTCAAAATTAAGGTGTCGCTGCTTATAGCACTATTAAAATATTAGACGAAAACAGGAGGGAAAATTATATCCCTATATATATAAAAGTCAGTGTATGTATGTATGTATGTGGATATCTATGTCGGCTATACACATCCACAATACGTAACTAATCTGACTGAAATTTTAACAGTATATAGAGTAGAATCTGGAAAAACTTATAGTGAGAATTTCAGGTCTCTATCCCGAATATTCTTCGAGTTATTTGCAAATTGCGTTGCAAATTTGCCTTTTCGCTCGCAAGCAGCGCCTCTAGCGGTGAAGATGGGAGGTAATATCAGCTGACCTAATGTACATGTAAAACGTGTTTGACAGGACATAGAGAAAAATCTGGAAAATATATTTATCGGATTTTTAGCCAATAAAAAATAAAATTGACAGGTTCTGGGCAAAAATAGTTGTTTTTTTAGTCAGAAAATTATGATGACAATATTGCTGTATTATGTTTGATTATCAGATACAAAATTATATCGGGAAAAATTCCAAAAAGCAGAGACCACGGGTGAAACCAGTTCATTTTTTTGTACGCAGGAACAAAATTCTAACAGAAAAACATTCATTCGAGCAGAAAACAAAAGCCAGATCATCTTTCTATAAAAATATCGCTTCTCAGACACAAAGTTTGGAGCGGGACGTTTCACAAGAGTGACATCCACAGCGCCAATTTATAATTGTAACGAATAGTATTTGAAAATCAAAATAATATAATTTTCAAATATCGTTGTGAAAATGTACATTTTTATTTTTATATTTTAAAAAACACAAAGTTTGGAGCGGGACTTTTCACAAAAGTGACATCCACGGCGCCAATTTATAATTGTAACGAATAGTATTTGAATAAAAACATTTAATCGGGTAAAACCTGGGCGTTGCCCGGGTCATTCGGCTAGTTTATTATAAATTAAGAAAATAAGTAAAGTAGTTTTTAATTAATTTTATATTTAAATATTTACACTAAAAGAATCGGAGATCAGGGCAAAATTCTCGTGTTCGAAAGTTGTTTACAGGTTCTTCTGTATTTGTTTTCTCATTTTTGCCGCTGCATCCCTGTAGCTGCTTCCGTCGGCCTCCCATTGGCTGCTTCGAACTCCTTCTTTTCCAACAAGAACAATACAGAGAAGATTAGCATGGCCCTTGCGCAGGATTACACGCAAAATAGTGAAGCATTCCATTATGAAGGTTAAAAGTGCCGGACTAACATGTGGTGCCATCTATCAACACTAATTGTAACTATTTTAGTTATAAAATATATTTATTTATTTTCGGCGCCTTTTATTGAAGATTTAAACCCATTTCAGACACATATTATTATATAAATAAAAAAACAATAGAAAAATAAAAGATAAGTGGGTCAGGTGTTGATATTAAAAATAAAGAAGGCATCTCCTGACCACGAGCACATGTGCTTTTTAGATGGCAGAGCGCCATCTAGTGGAGCAAAAATAAACTAAACGTTTATTTAGCTTGCTCCGTGATATTTGGCCAACCCAATTTCTTGATAAATCAAGAAAAGCCATCCACGAAAAATAGTTTATTTTTGCTCCACTAGATGGCGCTCTGCCATCTAAAAAGCACATGTGCTCGTGGTCAGGAGATGCCTTCTTTATTTTTAATATTATTATATATTTTTGAATTTTTAATACTATATAGGACTCGTTAATTTTCAAAAGATAATTTATATTCAATTTTACCAGTACATTTTTTTGAGCTAGGAAAAAACGAGCGCTAATATATTTTTATTAAATTTAGAATCTACAATTAATAAAATACTTTAAAATGAAGACCAAATTAATTATAATTATAATACCATCTATATGTAAGAAATAAAACTATTAAGCATGAAATTAGTTTAATTAGAAACAGAAGATCTTCCAAGAAATACCTACCTAGTATTTTTCCTATTTACTATATATATATTATTAAAAATAAAAAAGGCATCTCCTGACCACGAGCACATGTGCTTTTTAGATGGCAGAGCGCAGTGGTTACAGCCTTCTCCACGCTGACGAGCGCCAACAGCGCGAAACGCGTTCGTGGATGGCTTTTCTTGATAAATCAAGAAATTGGGTTGGCCAAATATCACGGAGCAAGCTAAATAAACGTTTAGTTTATTTTTGCTCCACTAGATGGCGCTCTGCCATCTAAAAAGCACATGTGCTCGTGGTCAGGAGATGTCTTTTTTATTTTTAATATCAACACCTGACCCACTTATCTTTTATTTTTTTCTATTGTTTTTTCATGTGTTAAGCGTCTTTACGCAAATTTGGCCATAAATACCCATTTTCTGATTTCTCAGGAAGCCATTGGGACCAAAAATCTTTTTTTGGTCGCAGTGGTTACAGCCTTCTCCACGCTGACGAGCGCCAATAGCGCGAAACGCGTTCGTGGATGGCTTTTCTTGACAAATCAAGAAATTGGGTTGGCCAAATATCACGAAGCAAGCTAAATAAACGTTTAGTTTATTTTTGCTCCACTAGATGGCGCTCTGCCATCTAAAAAGCACATGTGCTTGTGGTCAGGAGATGCCTTTTTTATTTTTAATATCAACACCTGACCCACTTATCTTTTATTTTTTTCTATTGTTTTTTCATATATTATTATATTATATTATATTTAGACCTAAACTTGTATCCCTATATATATATAAAAGTTAGTATATGTATGTATGTATGTATGTTTGTTGGCTATACACGTCCATAATACGTAACAAACTCGTTGAAATTTTAACAGCATATAGAGTTGAATCTGGAAAAACTTATAGGAAAATTTTCAGGCTTCTATCTCGAATATCCTTGGAGTTATTAACAAATTTTTAACAAATTTGCCTATTTAACTCGCAAACAGCGCCTCACTGCGGTAACTCTGTCAACTAAGGCAAGGACGTGTGCAGTGACCATGTGCCCCTCACGACGTGACGGGGATTGGTGTGTGGAGGAGGTGGAGCGGGACGTTTCACAAGACTGACATACGATGTAATGACGGCGTAGGGGCAAGGAATCACCTGCTATCATCAAATATATCGATTTATGTATATATCAGATTTTAAATATATTGACATTATTCACATTTATAAATACTATAATTATAATGATTTACTTTTTTATATATATTTTAAAATACACACAGTTTGGAGAGGGACGTTTTTCCCAAGAGTGACATCCACGGCGCCAATTTATAATTGTAACGAATTGTATTTCAAATAAAAACATTTTAAAAATATAAACGCACTCGAGTAAAACCCGGGCGTTGCCCGGGTCATTCGGCTAGTTATAAATAAAACAGAAAAGACTTGTGTCTGAAGGACACCCCAGGCGACATCTTTTGTACGTTCCAGGCCCTTCCATTATTTCATCATATTGAAATAAGGGGAGTAGAAAATTGAATTTTTTTTTTAAGAATCAAACGCGTCAAAAATACTTTTCATAACAGATGGCGCGCTGATGCATTATATAAATATATATGTGAAAAAATAAAGAAAAAACGTCAGGCGTTGATATTAAAAACAAAATGGGCATTTCCTGACCACTAACACGAACGTTTTTATAGATGGCAGAACGCCCTCTAGTTTAAGAGAAATCAAATAAACGTGGATTTGGCCTATTCCCTGATATTTGGCCAACCCATTTTTTGATAAATAAAGAAAAGCCATCCACAAATGCGTTTCGGGCTGTTGGCCCTCGTCAGCGTGTTGCAGACTGTACCTCTACGACCAAATATTTTATCTCAGAGGCTTCATGATAAATCAAGAAATGGATATGTCATAATTTGTATATAACTGTATGCACCTCCGACCCACTATGTATGTACAATGTATGTTTTAAAAGGATTTAATAAAAGAACAAAGGTAACTGGAGGATAGAACGCCTTAGAGAAAAACCTAGGAAGTAGGCTTAGAAGAGAAGACAACTATTAATAAAGTCACAGTCAACCTTATGACCCCGGAAATCGTAAAAGCTAAGTTTAACGATCAGTATTTCCTGGGCAGGGTCGGGCGTATCTTCCGCCAAAGAAATAAGCAAGGCCCACTTAGGAAACAATACCTAAGTAGGTCAACCAATAGAAAACGGGCCATGTGACATCTTCCTACCAATTAGGAAACAACACCTAAGTAGGTCAACCAATAGAAAAAAGCCCACGTGACAACTTCCCGCCAATGGGAAAGAGGAAAAACTCTTCGTGTTAAATCGAGAAGGCAGGATAGTGAGTAGTGCTTTCGCTCCCATCGGAACAACACCTAGAGTAGTCGCTTCGCGCCCACCGAGTTCGGATCGAGTTTTCGACTTGCTCTCACCAAGGTAACCTCTGCTCTAGAGACCTCTCTCTCCGCTCATCCCATAGATAAGTCCAATCTTCGCCATGTGATCAACTAGTTAATAATCCAAAAATCGCTCCGCTTTCTCAAGCTTTCTTTCCTCCAAACCAGTTGCCTTTTATTTTCAAACCCCATCACGTGTCCTGATTATTCCTAACTGTATGCTTCACTTTCCACTCAAACGACTGCGTTTCAATCAATTCTCACCATTCTCATCGAGCAACAAGAAACCCCGCAACGAAATTGTCACAGATATATATATATATATATATTTTTGAAAATAGAGAGCAATCCATATTTAATTCATTAGATAATAAAAATGCATATATTGGATTTAATAAAATATTTATTTTGCCAATATTTCGGCTGGCTGAACGCCAACCTTTATCGAGGCATTACATCTTTGTATACACAAACTCAGCGCCACATAATAATCCATTTAATTGGTGGACGGATGAACTGGAACTTTTTAAAAATCATTTTAAATATGTTCGAAATCTATATTATCGGGGTAAACGGTCTAATAGACAGCTAGTTGATGAAAAAATGTATAAAGAAATACGAAATAAGTATATGAATATTATTGAAAAAACAAGAAATGTAAGCTGGAGGGTATTCCTGGAGGAAGTTGAAAATACATCTCCTTTTGGTAATACTTACAAAACTTTTAAACAAAAAATTTCTCCTAGGTCTTTTGATTTACCAATTCTAGATGTATCTCAAGATGTGCTCGAATCAGAAATGAAAAATCTTTTATCATCTCTATTTCCGAATGACTGTCAATCTTCTGACACAAACTATCATAAATTAATCAGAGACAAGAGTTATACTTTTTCTAATGATAAAATCATTTATTTTGATAATATTCAAATCTGTTCAATAATTAAAAAACTTAAAAATGGCAAGGCTCCAGGAATAGATCATATAAGCAATCAGATGATCAAAACGGCAGTTCATCATATATCTCCTGTGTTAACAAAATTGTTCAATGCTTGTATGGGACTTAATTATTATCCGGAGGCCTGGAGAAAGTCAGCAGTAATGATTATAAAAAAAACTAATAAAGAAAATTATAAAGATCCGAAAGCCTACCGCCCTATAAGCTTGTCTTCTAATTTAGGTAAAATTTTTGAAAGTCTAATTCATATTGAACTTTTAAATCATATTAATAGTAATAATGTTATGCATCCTGCTCAACATGGATTTACACAAGAAAAATCAACAATCTCTGCTTTACAAGAAATAACTAAATTAAGTCTTCTGAAAAGAGAAACAGAAAATACGGCAATAGTAACAGTGGACATCAGCGGAGCTTTCGACAACGCATGGCATCCGGCAATTCTCCAACAATTGGACAAGGCAAATTTTCCAGCGGTACTTATAAAAATAATTAATTCTTACTTTGAAGACCGGAGTGTAGAGTTTAAATATACTAATGTAAAGTGTATAAAAAAGATAAATAAGGGATGTCCCCAGGGTGGTATTATTTCTCCTATTCTTTGGAATATATTACTTAATGATTTCAACTTATCTTTTAACGAAAGTTTTGCTAGAGTAATTGCTTTCACGGACGATGTGACATTTGTGGTATGGAGTTCAAACATCTATGATCTTCAGTTTAATATTACCAAATGTTTAATAAAAATCAAAGCATGGTGTGAAAAGGTAAAACTTTCACTAAGTCCAAACAAAACAGGTATACTCTATCTACATAACTATGAAAAATTGCCCATTAATTTTGATGGAAAAATAATTCAACCATCAGAAACTGTTAAAATTTTGGGAGTTATTTTTAAAAATCATAGACAAAGGAATAAGATTAATTTTGGAACACATGTTGACAATATAATTATGAAAGCTACGAAACTTAAGAATATATTATTCTCATTATGTGCACGTACTTGGGGCATTGATACTCGGCGTAGATTGATCCTATATAAAGCTATGATACGCTCTACAATAAGCTATGCATCAAATATTTGGTTTCCTTTTATCACTGCAGCAAAAAGATCCAAGTTGAATTCTATACAATATCAAATTCTTATTAGGTGCATTCATGCTTATAGGACTTCATCTTCTTACATCACACATATACTAGCGAAAACCCCTTTACTGTCCGATTATCTTGAATTATTACAAACAAAGTATAATATGACAAATTCTCTCACAGATCGAACACTCAAAAAACCCCTTCAAAAAGAATTAAACAAACTATATCTGGATCTAAAATTTAAGTTTTATCTTTCTCAATCTAATGAACTGTTCAAGAAATTCTTTCCAATTGCTGTCCCAAATTTCATTTCTTCTGATAAATTCACTACTTTATTCTTAACTGGCAAAGGACCCTTCTTAAGTTTCTTATTCAAACTGAATGCTATCAATGATCCAACATGTGAATGCCGCTTAGATGTTGAATCACCAGAGCATCTTCTTTTATCTTGCCCTCTGACTAATCAAATTGTATGTAGATACTTTGAAACATTACCAAATTCTCTTTGTGTATATACTCTATCTTATGAGAACTTTGTTAAGTTTAGAACTATTTGTACAATAATTTACAAAACACTACTAATCCATCGTGTAAATAATTAATCATATATATGTAAATAATACTAGCACAGCACAATAGTCCTTTGGACTTCGTGCTTTTGTAACAATAAATAAAAAAAAAAAAAAAATAAATAAATAGTGCTACAATATCACAGTTGAAATCATTTAAAATATAAAGTAGGTGGGGGAATTTTGTGCACAAAATTCCCCCACCTACTTTATATTTTAAATGATTTCAACTGTGATATTGTAGCACTATGTGGCGCTGAGTTTGTGTATACAAAGATGTAATGCCTCGATAAAGGTTGGCGTTCAGCCAGCCGAAATATTGGCAAAATAAATATTTTATTAAATCCAATATATGCATTTTTATTATCTAATATATATATATTGTTACGCAGAAATGATAGAAAAGCGCTCAGTACAGAATAAAATGTTTCAGAACGTTCAAGATTAATGTAGAAAAATCAGAGAACAACTGATTGGCCAATCTAAATCGATTGCGCAAGGCTTAGCGCTGGCGGCTTTCTGATTGGCTGTCCAACCATGACCGCTCTGGAAAGATCTACTCCGGGATATATAGGAATGAGGAACTCATGCCAGAAAAAAAGAAGATAAGAAAAAGGAGAAAAAGAGCAAAGCTACGTGGTGGACTCCAAGCAAACGCTTCTTTCTCAAGAGGTCGGACTGCTGCTTACCGTCGACGCCGGTGTACTTCTTGGAAGATTCTGGAAGCTTCTACCGACTTCTATCTCCTGTTCTGCGCCTGCTTTCCTTCACTGTGCTGCAGTTGGTGAGTTTGTAACTACTGTTTTCAGTATTGTTGTTTTATTTTTTCCACTGTAGAGTGGAGTAGAGTGTAGAGTGCACTGTAGAGTGCAATTATTTTATCGATTAGGCTTTAATAAAGTCCTAAAGATCCTTTGTACCCACGGAAGTTATTCTTTGTCAACCAACAACGCAAAAATATATACACGTGTATATATGTTTGTCGGGTATACACGTAAAATACAAAAGTAGACAAAGTTTAAATTGTTGAGTGTGAATAAATGGAGGACTATTTATCATTGTTTAACATTTGATGACACATTTTGTAGATTATAAGCCTATATTGAGCGGATTTCCAAGTTCAAAAAGGTGTGCCATAAAGATACTAGGTCAAGAAAAGTGTAACTAAGGAAGAGTTAAATTTGTTGGCACCGTAAACAGGCTATCTGATGAAGTCATTCCCCAACAATGAAACTTTTATAAAAATGTACAAAGGACTCAGCTGTCCAGAATCAGTTTCAGACATGATACAATGGAGAACAATCCCTGTGGAAGGTAGCTCTACTACAGGGCACGGCAAGGAGGCGGAGAAGCGAGCACGGCAAGGAGGCGGAGAAGCGGACCTGGCAAGGAGGCGAAGGGCGGACCTGGCAAGAAGGCGGAGAGGCGAGCACGGCAAGGAGGCGTATCTATTTTTAAGGGAATCATTTATTCAAGTGATAGCTTTTCCATCAATTTTGAAATGTTTGTATAATTTTGTAATTAACTTGTTTTCCCATACCTTATCAAAAGCTTGTGTAAGGTCTAAAAAAGCAGCTATGGTGTGTTTAGTTGGTCTTCTGTTTTGTGCATCTTTTAGCTTTTGTGTGAAAAATAAGAGTTGGTCTATTGTCCCTTGTCCTATCCTAAATCCATATTGTTCTTCTGGTAAGAGATTTCTTGTGTCGGGGTGGTAGGCAGTGTTGGGCATTAAAAAAATATTTTTCAATTAAGTTGAAGTGCAATTAACAATTGATTAATTGTTAATTGTGAAAATTACAATTAACAATTAATCAATTGTTAACCTTTAATAAATCATTTTAATTAATATTTGCCCAACACTGCCTGAGATAAAAAGTGTTTTTATTAAATACAACACACCTTTACCATCGTCAGCTGCAGTTGAACGCCTTTTTTTCTTTTGCGACAATGACAAATCTGCCAAAGAGTCACAAATTGTCGGACAGCATGTTCGAGAAGAGAGTGGTACTGAAATGCAGTGTTGGGCATTAAAAAATTATTTTTCAATTAAATTGAAGTGCAATTAACAATTAATTAATTGTTAATTAGAAAAGTGCAATTAACAATTAATTAATTGTTAATTGTAAAAATACAATTAACAATTGATTAATTGTTAATTGTGAAAATTACAATTAACAATTAATCAATTGTTATTCTTTAATAAATCATTTTAATTAATATTTGCCCAACACTGGTGGTAGGGGAGTCATCTGAGTATATATTTTTCCATTAATTTGCAGCAAATACTTGTGAGGGAGATAGGTCGGTAGTTTTTTGGGTCATCAGCAGATTTTTCAAGTTTTTAATGGGAATGATTGTTGCAGTTTTCCAATCTTGAGGCAATTTTCCAGTTTTCCAGGAGTTATTGAAAATATGAAGAAGTTTTTCTTTGCCAATTTTGCCCAAGTTTGATATCATTTGGCCATGGATTCCATCTGGCCCAGGAGTCTTGTTTAGGTCAGTGTTTTCTAATGCATAAGCTAGCTCTTTCATATTGATTTTTTTTTCATGGAAAATATTATGAGTGCTGGTGACATTTTTACAGTCATGAATAATATTTCGGGCCTTTTTTCAACTTTCTTATCTTTTATTTCAAATTTGATTTTACTACTTATTTGATATGAAGATTGGCATCATTTTTTGTCATTAGTTGCTGGGGTACCATCTGTATTCTTAATCATATTTGTTTTTCAGTTTGTAACTGGGATCTGTCAATTTGTTTTGCCAAATGCCTAAGTTTTGTATTTGGGTTTCTTGGGTTCAGGTTTTCACAAGTTTGTTTCCATTTTTCCCTTTTCACATTTACGTATAATCTTTTTATTTTTGCATTCATAATGTTCATTTCAGTTCTACAATTGGCTTGGTTTTGGGTGCACTTTTTTGTAGTTCATTTCTTTTAGTTATAAGTGTTTGAATATTTTTTGCCTGGTGTGTATAATTTGGAATCCATTTCTTAATATTACCTCTTGGTATTGAAACTTTGGCTGCTTTAATAATGGTGTTTTTAAAAGATATCCAATTAGACTTTTTGAAGTTCTAGAATTTTTCTTAATTGATCTGGTTTTGGTCTTGGTGCTAATTTCTATCAAATTAGGCAAATGATCACTTCCAATACTTTTTAATATTTGCCATTTGCATTTTTGGAAAATATCAGGATAGTAAAAACTTATATCAAGTGCTTGTGCGGTATTATAACTGTAGGAATGGTGGGTAGGATTCCCATCATTTAAGCACATGAAGACATTGTCGTCAAATATGTTTGATAGTATTTTGCCTCTTGGGTTTGGCGTGGAACATCCCCATAGTTGATGTTTGGCATTAAGGTCACCTACAATAAGAGTGTTGTCTGTAAGAAATTGAGCCATTTTTCCATCTTCAATAAGTTTATTGTTTGGAGGGTGATACGTATTGTATATGTTGATGGCTTTGTTTTGATTGAGGTAGACTTTGATACCTTGGGCTTCGAGGTCTGATGTGTTTGGAATATTAACGGCTATGTCCTCAGAGTACAAATTCTTGATTAAAAATGCTAGGCCACCCCCTTTAACAGAATATACAGATGGATCTTCACACCTTACCCTGAGTAATGGAGGGACCGGAATTAACATAATACTGCAAGATGGAACACACATCAAAATCAAAGAAGGAGCAGGACATATTTCGTCAAACTTCACTTGTGAACTGACAGCTATCTGGAAAGCCCTTGATGTATGCCTTAACCAACCATCCTTGCATCAAGCAGAAGGAATTTTAATATACAGCGACTCCATATCCGCTCTAGAAGCAATTCAGAAGGGCAATACTAAAATCACACAGAAAATATACTCGTTACTTACCCAACTGGAACCATTGAAGAAGAACTGCATTCTACAATGGATTCCTGCCCATGTTGGGATCGGGGGTAATGAAATGGCATTTGAATTGGCAAAGGAAGCCAGAAAGTTGAGCCAAAGGAAAGAACAAATGTCATTATTTGACGCTGATGCTTTGTCAAAATACAAGATAATTAAACAAAAATAAGAAAAGATCAAAATGCGGAATAAACTATGAGAGAAAAATGACAAAAACTATAACAAGACTTAGAACAAAACAATATAAAGGAATGACAATACATCCAGATGGCACAAGAACCTATAGGACATGCAACAACTGTCCTGGTGTGGAAATAACACCTACCCACATATTCTCATACCCAGCAATGGCCACAGCCTTGCAGAAAATTGACATGGACCCAGAGCAGCAGCTTTACACACCCAAGATAGTGGACATTGCTGCTGTGATGGAGATGCATGGAGACATCTGAGGCTATTTATTGGACACGACAACAACAACAACAACGGCATTCCAGAGTAAAATAAATTATCATAGATAGATACATATTTTTTAAATGAATTAAAATAAATATAATCGATACTGAGAGAGAGTTGAATTTAAAAAATTAGAAATTTATCATTTTCGAAAACAAACCGTATCTAAAATATCAATTTTTTTTTGCTTCATGTTTTAATTTGCATTTACCTATTTTATATATCTATGATTGTATTTAAAAATCGTCAACCAATTATTCTACTTTTGGCGAAATGGTGTTTTATTAATTTGTTATTTGATATTATTAAGGTTCTTTCCTGGTTTTCAAAAAAGAAAAATACGTGTCGATCAGTTATATTTTTCAATTTATCAAACAATTTGGCCGCTGAATCTCTGATTCTGGTAGAGCGCCATCTGGCGAATAAAATTGAAACTAAAATCAATTTCGAATTTTTCATTATTTGCCATAAAAAATCCCATTTCATCCTGAACACAATGGTGTTTACCGCATTGCTCTAGTGCAAATATTCGCGGAGTTATTATTTTTAAAATAGTGCGGGAATTTTGGATCACTATGTATTTTTATTAAATTTATAATCTAAAATTTATAACATATTTAAAAATGAACGCCTAATTAAGTATTAGACAAAAACGAGCTATCTATATGTAAGAAATAAAATTATTAAGCACGAAATTAGTTTAATTAGAAACAGAAGATCTTCAAGAAATACTTACCTAGCACCATCTCATGAATTAGACTTCCACTTACATTGTAAATGAAACACAGAAAGACTTAGGTCTGAAGGACAACTCAGGCGACATCTTTTGTACGCTCCAGGAACCTGGTGGGTTAACCAAATCTCTCTATATAAAAGTCAACGTATTATATATATATATGTGAATACAGTGGTACCTCGACATACGAGCGCCCCAACATACGAGGTTTTCGAGATACGAGCCGACGAGCAAGTGATTTTTTGCTTTTAGTTACGAGCGAAATTCGAGATACGAGTTCGGTTCGGTAGTGTTGAAGATATTAATCTGTGATTTTAAATGTTTCTTTTTGACCAGTACTTTTGTTTTGTTTTTGCTTTTCCTAAAATGTTTCTTTCTTCTTCTTCATTATTATTCGTTCTATATGCAAAGCTTTGTTTTTTGAGACTTGAATAAACAAATTCAAGTTTATTATATTTTTATGTGCTTTTAAAGTTAAAACCCAACAGGTAGTAACACGCAGTTGCGCCATCACGATCAGTTAGCAAGGTGCTTCCGCTGTGATAAGTTGTGTTTTGTGCTCGCGTTTACATTTACAGTTTTAGTTCATTTATTTTTATAACCATGGATCGGAAGAAAGTTTGTAAAAAGTCAAGTGCTAAGAAAAAGATGATGAGTATTGAATTAAAACGTGAAATTATAGAAAAACATGAGCAAGGTGTTCGAGTTGTTGACTTGTCGAGGCAGTATGGCCGTAGTACGTCCATGATATGTTCTGTGCTTAAACGGAAGGAGTCGATAAAGAGTGTAACGCCGGCTAAAAATGTAGCGAAAAAGGCAAAGACCAGTGAGGATATCTAATTTATTTCTTTACATTCTCTTTTTTGTTTTTGTGCAATAAATATTTGATATTTATAAATACGTTTTTATTATTTAAAACCACGTAACAAAAATAACTGGGGTGACATTTTGGAGGTTGGAACGGATTAATGGTAGTTCAATTGTTTTGTATGGGGAAATTTGCTTCGAGATACGAGTAATTCAAGATACGAGCAAGGTTGCGGAACGAATTAAACTCGTATGTCGAGGTACCACTGTATGTAGATTAAACTGGCGAAACCGCCTGGAGGGTTCACCACTGATGAGCCAGGCCCTCCCATTATTTTATCATTGCAGTACTAGCAGTGAAACTGAAACTATAAATAATTTATATATATATATGTTATAATGAAATATTTTATTTAAAAATGTTAAAATGTTATTTTATTAAAAAAAAAAAGTTATAATTTCATAGATATAAATACTCTGTTTTAATCGACCGCCAGAGGTCACTCTTCTACTATGCTGGTCTATAGGTAAGCGTGACATACATGAATCCTGCCAAGAAGAAAAAGAAGGCCTACAAGCCCATCGTGAACGTCGCCGACCTGGAGAGGGAAGATGAGATGGTGATCTCACGCAACTGCAGCATCCTGAGCTCCATTGGCCATCCTGCCCTGAAATCCCTGCATGAGGACCTGATCCGCTACATCGCCTCGCGGACTGAAATGATCAAAGCCCTCGCTACCAATGTAGAGAACCTCACTGACACCCTCGAGTCCTTCGCAGAGTTGGACGAAATTGAGGAGGCCAACAAGCCCAAGACTGCTTGCCGCGGCACTCAAACCTGCCCTGCTCCTTCTTGCAAGGAAACCAGCTCCCAGACTGACCCAATCAAGCCCGCCACTCCTGCTCCTGCTGCTCTCCCTGCCAAGAAGCCTGCCTCCACCTTGCCTGCTCCTGCTCCAACCAAAAGGAAGCAGTCTGAGGCTCCCAACCCGCCTGCAAAGAGGACAAACCTGAATGGTCCTTCAAAACCTGCGCCTTCCCGCGTATCCAAGCCTGCGGCCGCCCAAGTGATCCTCCATGGAGAAAAATCGGCGGCCCACACAGTGGTCATCTCTGATGACCCACAGGCTGACCCAAGGGAGATGCTAAAAGCTGTCCGCGCTGCCCACACTCTCCCCCAAGGCGTTTGGGCCTCCCTACACACCAAGGGGAAGCTGGTCCTCCACTCCAGTAATCCTGACACCATCCCTGAGGTGACAACCTCCCTGGCCAGCAAGTTGAATGGAATGAAGGTCCGCCAGCAGAAGGAGATCCTGCCACGGATCTGCCTCTTCAAAGTGGATGAGGAGACATCCAACTCCACAATTGAGGAGACCTTCCTGGAAACCGCTGCTGTTAGAAAGCTTCCTGGGGACAAGGTGGTGCGCGTGGCGCACCGTTCTGCACCCAGAAGCGGGACCTGCACCGCCTTCATCGAGGTGGACCTCAAGACCTTTAGAGCCCTGGGCGTTCGCGGGAGAATCGTGGTTGATGGAGTAATCCTCAACTTCGAGGAGTCCATCCGCGCCCGCGTCTGCTTCCGCTGTTGTGGCTTCGGCCACAACTCTGCCCAATGCTCCAGAGCTCCTAAGTGCTTCCACTGCGGTCAAGACGGCCATGAAGGCCGCGCTTGCCAATCCATTGCTGACCAGCGCACCTCCAAATGTGCCAACTGCTGCTCCAAGGGCCTTCCTGACAAGCACGAGGCGAGAGCCTCAAGCTGCCCCATCCTGAAGTCTAGGGCCCTCAAGTTCTAGGCTTCAAGGACCTTCTGCCTCCAATTCCATCTGCCACTTCTACTGGATTCCTGGCCAATTCAATGCTCCTGCCTCACTGCACCTTGGCGCTGTTCCCCTGCTTGCCCAACGTTTCCACTACCCCTGCGACACATCTCCTGCAGCCAGATCCTAGGGTCCCTTGCCACCTGACATCGCGCTTGGGCTCAAAAATCATAACTTTTGGTTAGTAGCCCGTAAAACCATATTTTCTCTTCCCCGTTGGGCCGACCCAAAACTTTGTACATTATGTAAATAATCTTTTTTTTTTATTTTATTCTTACGCCTTAAGCCAGGCGGTACTTTAATCAAATTATGTTTTTATATATCCCATAAGCTTAATTAAAGCAATTTTTTTCTGATCAAAACTATTTTATTTATTATATTTTCAAGATTTTAACCACGACTGCATTTCCATTACCATAATCCTCAACAATTCTAAAAATCAACAGAAATATATTTTTATTTATAACATATATATTTTAAAACTATGTACATAAAATAGATTAAACATTTACACGCAAATATCCGCAAATAAACGTGTGTTTTGTAACAAAAAAATAAATAAATAAAAGGGCAGTAGAAAATAGATTTATTTTTTAAAAAGAATCAAACGCGTCAAAAATACTTCAATTTTTTCATAACAGATGGCGTGCTAATGCATCATATAAATAAATATATGAAAAAAAAAAGAAAAAAGAAAAAAAAGGTCAGGCGTTGATATTAAAAACAAAATTGGCATTTCCTGACCACTATGATGAACGTTTTTTAGATTGCAGAACGCCATCTAGTGGAAGAGAAATCAACAAAACGTTGATTTAGTCTGTTCTCTGATATTTGGCCAACCCATTTTCTTGATAAATCAAGAAGAGACATCTACGTATGCGTTTCGGGCTGTTAGCCCTCGTCAGCGTGGTGCAGACTTTACCTCTACGACCAAAATTTATCCCAGAGGCTTCATGATATATCAAGAAATGGATATAAAAATTGTTAGGTAGAATTAAAAGAAAAGCGCGCGTTCCAGAATAGAATGTTTCAGAACGTTCAAGATTAATGTAGAAAAATCGGAGAACAACTGATTGGCCAATCTAAAGCGATTGCGCAAGGCTTAGCGCTGGCGGCTTTCTGATTGGCTGCCTAAACCATGACCGTTCTGGAAAGATCTACCTCAGGATATATAGGGATGAGGAACTAATGCAAGGGAAAAGAAAGATAAGAAAAAGGAGGAGAAGAGCGAAGCTACGTGGTGGACTCCAAGCAAACGCTTCTGTCTCAAGAGGTCGGACTGCTGCTTACCGTCGACGCCGGTGTACTTCTTGGAAGATTCTGGAAGGTTCTACTGACTTCTGTCTCCTGTTCTGCTCCTGCTTTCCTTCAATGTGCTACAGTTGGTGGGCTTGCAACGGCTGTTTTCTTTATTATTGTTTTTTCCCTCTTCTGTAATTATTTTATAGATTAGGCTTAACTAAAGTCCTAAAGATCCTTTGTACCCACGGAAGTTATTCTTTGTCAACCAACAATACAACAATAAATACACGTGTATATATATGTTTGTCGGCTATACACGTAAAATACAAAAGTAGACAGAGTTTAAATTGCGCGCGCAGAGTGTGAATATATAAAGGATTATTTATCCTTGTTTAACATTTTATGACACATTATGTAGATTAATGGCCTATATTACGTTAATTTCCAAGTTCAAGAAGTTGACATAAAGATGCTAGGTCAAGAAAAGTGTAACTAAGGAAGAGATCACATTGTCGGCACCGTAAACAGGTTATCTGATGAAGTCATTTCCCAACAATGGATCTTTTACAAAAATGTACAAAGGTTTCAGCTGTCCAGAATCAGTTTCAGAAATGATACAATGGAGAACAATCCCTTTGGAAGGTAGCTCTACTACAGGGCGGTCGTCGAGGAGGCGGAGAAGCGAGCACGGCAAGGAGGCGGAGAAGCGGACCTGGCAAGGAGGCGGAGAAGCGAACCTGGCAAGGAGGCGGAGTAGCGAGCATGGCAAGGAGGCGGAGTAGCGGACCTGGCAAGGAGGCGGAGAAACGAGCATGGCAAGGAGGCGGAGAAGCGGACCTGGCAAGGAGGCGGAGAAGCAAGCATTGCAAGGAGGCGGAGAAGCGAGCATGGCAAGGAGGCGGAGAAGCGAGCATGGCAAGGAGGCGGAGAAGCGGACCTGGCAAGGAGGCGAAGAAGCGGACCTGGCAAGGAAGCGGAGAAGCGGACCTTGCAAGGAGACGGAGAAGCGGACCTGGCAAGGAGGCGGAGAGGCGAGCATGGCAAGGAGGCGGAGAAGCGGACCTGGCAAGGAGGCGGAGAAGCGGACCTGGCAAAGAGGCGGAGAAACGGACCTGGCAAGGAGGCGGAGGAGCGAGCACGGCGAGGAGGCGGAGAAGCGAGCATGGCAAGAAGGCGGAGAAGCGGACCTGGCAAGAAAGCGAAGAAGTGGACCTGGCAAGGAGACGGAGAAGCGAGCACGACAAGGAGGCTGAGAAGCGGACCTGGAAAGGAGGCGAAGAAGCGGACCTGGCAAGGAGGCGGAGGAGCGAGCATGGCAAGGAGGCGGAGAAGCGGACCTGGCAAGGAGGCGGAAAAGCGAGCACGGCAAGGAGGCGGAGAAGCGGACCTGGCAAGGGAGGCGGAGAATTGGACCTGGCAAGGAGACGGAGATTTGGACCTGGCAAGGAGGCGGAGAAGCGAGCACGGCAAGGAGACGAAGAAGCGAACCTGGCAAGGAGGCGAAAAAAAAAGGACCTGGCAAGGAGGCAGATAAGCGGAGCTGGCATGGAGGCGGAGAAGCGGACCTGGCAAGGAGACGGAGGAGAAAGATCTGGCAAGGAGGCGGAGAAGCGAGCACGGCAAGGAGGCGAAGAAGCGAGCACGGCAAGGAGGCGGAGTAGCGGACCTGGCGATGAGGTGGGGTAGCGAGCACGGCAAGGAGGCGGAGAAGCGAACACGGCAAGGAGGCGGAGAAGCGAGCACGGCAAAGAGGCGGAGAAGCGGACCTGGCAAGGAGGCGGAGTGGCGAGCACGGCAAGGAGGCGGAGAAGCTAGCACGGCAAGGAGACGGAGAAGCGAGCACGGCAAGGAGGCGGAGAAGCGGACATGGCAAGGAAGCGGAGAAGCGAGCACGGCGAGGAGGCGGAGAAGCGGACATGGCAAGGAAGCGGAGAAGCGAGCACGGCGAGGAGTCGGAAAAGCGGACCTGGCAAGGAAGCGGAGAAGCGAGCACGGCAAAGAGGCGGAGAAGCGGACCTGGCAAGGAAGCGGAGAAGCGAGCACGGCGAGGAGGCGGAGAAGCGGACCTGGCAAGGAAGCGGAGAAGCGAGCACGGCGAGGAGGCGGAGAAGCGAGCACAACGAGAAGATGAACCAATAAAGAAGTGTCAAGGGCAATCTGATTTTTGAAATCACGCACAATATGTTCAAGAAATAAATACCTAAAAGAGAAGTAGTTTCCAAGACAAATAAAAAAGAAACATCTTAAGCAATAAAGAGTGCTATATAAACACACACGCAAAAGAATTAAACATTGCAATCTCTACATCTTTAGGTATTGCCCAGGCCATTCTTCTAGAGTTGTTATAAAATAACTTTTTAAGTACTTCAAGAAGTAGGACCCCTTGAAAACAAATAACCTAAAAACTTCTGATCTGTCTCCTGAAACTTGTCCATTGTTGAAGTTTACAATTTATAAAGACATCAGTTTTGATATTACAAAGCTGATTGCATATTAGACCAGCCGTTCAGGCGAGGCTACTGTATCATAATTAAAATTTAAAAAAATACATATCCTGTCCACGAGCAAATGAGCTATTTAGATTGCAGAAAACGCCATCTAGTGGAACATAAATCAACTAAACGCTGATTTAACCTGTTCCCTGATATTTGGCCAACTCATTTTCTTGATAAATCAAGAAAATCCAACAACGAACGCGTTTCGGGCTGTTGGCCCTCGTCAACATGGTGCATGCTGTACCTCCACGACCAAAAATGTTTTGGTCCCATAGGCTTCTTGAGAAACCAAAAAATGTGTATTTAAGGCCAAACTTACGTAAATACGCTCAACATGTGAAAAATCATAATTCAAAAATCATAATTGTGAAATATCATATATATAATTGTAAAGTTATTTGCATTTTGAATTAGTCTATAATAGTCCATAAAATATTACAAAAATAAATAAATTTAAAGAATGAAAGTATTTTAAACACAAATGTTTCTTTTTTTACAAAAATCAAACGACTTACTGCGATTTAAAAAAAAGATTCATCTGTGGTGAACCCTCCCAATAGTTTCGCCAATTTAATCTACCAGACCGCTTCTTTGAGCTCTAATTCTGTTTTGGATCATTCTGCATATATATAACTAGCCGAATGACCCGGGCAACGCCCGTGTTTTACCCGATTGAATGTTTTTATTCAAATACTATTTGTTACAATTATAAATTGGCGCCTTAAATAAATGCATATATTAGTTAATAACTATAGCCTATGTGCTTTATCTGTCTATGTACTGTTGGCTTCCGTAGGCGTCTCATGCTGGGAAAGGGGGGAGGCATGATGGGGGGGGGGGGGGGGGGGGGGGGGGGGGGGCAAAGGTGGCGTGATCGTAGCCAACCAATAGGAGGGCGCCATTACAAAAAAAAAAAAAAGCAAACGGTGACAGAGTTGATTGATTAGGAGATGAAGAATGACGCTCGTAACTGTATACAGAATATTTCGATGTTGAGAATCCGTCGACTCTCTGTCGGAGATCCTGTTGTTACCTGTGTAAGATCCTGTGGGATTGGTGAATTGTTGTGAATCCTATGTCGGATTATGTTGAATTGATGATTGATGGCGCAGTCTTGGTCGAATGGTGGGTTTCCACAGGGGAAATAACGAGCACCTGGATGGGATAGAACCTGGACTTCGCGAAAGGGAGAGAGTGATTGAGACTGGAGGAGGTACCTTGCCTTTCACATGATCGAAGAGGACTTTACCTTGGTTGGAGCCTAAGTTGAGCACGCCTTGCTTCTAGCCCGGTCACCTACCTTCTCCCTAACTTCTTGTCCGAGATAATCGTCATTAACTATCTCGGCTTCTCATTGGTCGAGATCATTCTACGTGGCTACTTCTGGTTCGCTATTAGTTGTTCATGCTCAACTGTGATTGGCTTAGCACCTCCATTGTCGCCATGATTGCAATCTTCCAGGAAGGAGGTCTTTGAACTTTAGTTTTATGGGTCCTGGGCAGTGACCTTTACTTCCTGGATGATGCAATCCTGTTAATGGTTGTTCCCTTTTTCGCGAAGCCTAACTTTTATTAAATCTTCTGACAATACATTGCATAGATTGTGGTGGGATTACATATTGCTATATACAATTTATCACATATATATGCTGCACTGAGGGTGGAATCTTAGAAATGGTATTCAGGCAAACTATGTACATAAAGCTTTTAGGCGAAACCGCTTGGAGGTTTTATCACTGATTAGCCAAGCCCTTCCAATATTTTTTCATTGCAGTAAGGGCAGTTGAAGTTTGATTTGTGTGTAAAAGAAACATCCATGCTTAAAATACTTTCATTCCTTATATATAGATGGCGCGTTATTACTTTATATAGAAATATGCGTTTTACATAATTTATATTTTAGAAATTTGATTTTTATTTTTGAAAGAACTCCTACCATTTTGGGTAGTTTTACATTTGTTAAGAATACTCTTCATTGAAGAAATTTCCACTAGGGTATTACCTGGGAGGGTCACTCGGCTAGTAAATAAATAAAATTGAATTGTTTTCATTGAAATAATTTGATTTGTCATACACAGTCTTGTATTTCCTCATTTTCTACCTTACAGTATTGTGGCGAAGAAATAATTTGTATAAAAATTTAATTTAATTTATCAATGAAAATACTCAACAGATTATATAAGGCTGTATGAAATCATATATGTTCCATAGCTTAGTTGTTTAATATTCTCTAACTGAGGCTGCTCTATGATCATGGACTGTATTATATTCCCAAGACCATTCGACCAGATCTCTCAGGAGAATTAATGCCACTCAAAGCCATCTTCTCAAATTTCTACCAAAAATCTGCCATGGAGAGGCCCCCACCATCATCCTAACGGGCTATGTACTGGCAGACATTACACGTGTGCATCCCAAAACAGACCCTACCTGTATCCACTGTTCA
Organism: Cordylochernes scorpioides; assembly: GCA_030710605.1. Taxonomy (NCBI): domain Eukaryota; kingdom Metazoa; phylum Arthropoda; class Arachnida; order Pseudoscorpiones; family Chernetidae; genus Cordylochernes; species Cordylochernes scorpioides. The sequence continues at coordinate 28,416,839 of CP092884.1, read as the reverse complement.
GAAGAGCCACAGACAGTCGATCATCTTCTCCTCAGCTGTCCAGCTTTCCTAAGACTAGAATATAAACAGATATCCTGCTTGGACTGACCAATCCTAGATCTATGCCCAGCCTTCCAGACTCAACCTCAACATGGAACTTCCTGGTCAACTGGTTCAACTCAGAAATCAAAACAGGACGCGAGTAAAAGCGCTCAACACTAGTCCATACTAGTGAGCTGGACTCCCCGGGTAGTTGGCGCTCTGCACTCCCTGAGTTATAAATACATATGGTAATTTAAACCAACAACCCTATATTGTATAATTACTTATAACAAGATTGTCATGTTGTATATAGACACACATCTATAAATAATTATGCGCATGATTAATCTGTGTCATTGCATCACCATATGTAATGTACTTTGTACAAATTAAAGACAAATAAATAAAACTATGTAATAGATTAAGAGCTAAGTTAAAGCAAGATTGAGAAATTCAAAAACGTTTAAGATCGAGAGAGAAACCCAACAATCCTGAAGAGGAATTTAGCGAGTCGTTGCCATCAAGGCCAAAGGGTGCAGACGTTCAAAGTTCACATTCTCAGACAATCCAACAACCCTGAAAAGGAATTCGGCAGCCCGTTGCCATCTGGTCCAAAGGGTGCGGAATGCCGCAGACGTTTAAAGTCCAACTCCCCCCCCCCCCCCCTCCTCGGGAATGGTATATAAACACCTCGGTTTTTAGCCGAGCTCGGTTAGTCCGGAGTTAGTCAGCAGTCACCCCTTTCACCGTCGGTCGTAGCCAGGACCACCTCATCACCATGTAAAACAGTAAGAAATACTCTAAATCTCCATCTTGCTTAGCTCAACTCCTATCTGTTCATGGAACTTTCCTACTACAGCTGTGTCTCTTCGTTTTGTGTGTGTGAACATTCCCAAGCTTTCCACTCTGCCTCGACCACGACTGCCTGTACTCTGTGAAAACTGTTAAAGGTCTTCCAAAGTGCAGAGAGGTACTGGAAAACTCACCACGCCCTGACTGTCCCTCTCGGCTACTACAGGTTTGACCACCGGTTACCACAGCTTATAGCGAGAGTCGACAGGATTCTACAAGAGGCTACCAGACCTCAACTTATTACAGAGAGTCGACAGGATGACCACAACGAAGTAAGACCACAACGAAGAAGGTAGGAAGCCTGTCCAGATAGAAAAGAGAGAAGAGCAAAGATGGAGGAACAAACCCGCCGCCAGTCCAACGAAACGACCAATCAATCTTCCCCCCAACGACACAGCCGAAAATCCCGCAAAATAAGCCGGTGAGAAGTTCCCCACCTTCGTCCTTACAACGTAACCACCTTCCAGGCGACATGCCGCCGTCACCAAACAGAAGTTACAAGCTTCTACAAGCTCTACTCGGAGCGTCTTCCCCATCATCAGGACGACAACTAAAGACCAAGTATCCTGACTGAACAATCCTCAAAACTGTGAGTTTTTAAAAACTTTCTCCTCATGCTCACAACTTTATTCTCCATAAAATTAATGTTTATTTTCACTGTAATCATTTTAAATCAATTTTTACCATTTTTATATCATTTATCATTGAGGCGAAACTGACCGGACGTGCGTCGCTAGGCTCCGCTAGTTCCGGTAAATATTGTTTTAAATATTCATTTTACTTATTGTATAATTTATAAAAGTTTTATAAATTGTTTAATTAAAAATATTATAACCTTTTTTTAATTGGCAATCGCTGTTTAAGAGTTTAGTCATTTTTGAAAGCCTTTTCAATTGTTGTTTTCGCACAAATATGCAAAAATAGAATATGGAAATAATTATTCAAACATTAAATGATAAGTTGGATGAAATTTATAACTATTTTGACAAAAAGGTTCAACAAAATCAAAAAAATCTAACTAAAAATGATATTACATTTTTGTCAACTATGGTTAGGCAAACCAAGGATGGTATTTCAACTTTAAAAGAAATAAATAACCAAGATATATTGGAACTAATGAAAACAACAATTACAGATGTTATGGACCAAAAACTGAAAGGGATCCAAGATGAATTAGTCAAAACAACTCCAACATATGCTCAAGTAGCTCGTACAGAAACATCACAAGATTACATAAAAAAAAAAAAAAAATTTACATAAGGAGTTCACAATAGTGGCAACACCTATAAATGTGGAAGATAATACAAAAATGTATCAAACTATATCAGGCAAAGTTAAAAAGCTTAGGGACGAAGGAAAAAAAATAAAGATTAACAAAATTATAAATGCTAGGAAATCTGTAATAATAAAGACCCCTACAGAATCAGACATGGAATCTCTAAATGATGAGTTAGGCAGGGCAGAGGAACTCGCAAATATCAGCAAAATTTTTATCCCCAAACCAAGAGATCCTACAGTAATAGTCAAAAATGTTAATAAACTTACAGAAACCGCTAATTTTACTAAAACAATCTGCAGTATGAACCCTGAATTGAACGAAATGGAAAATGATATCCATGTTTTGTTTAGCATGAAATCGAATAAGCCCCACCACAACATAGTTCTTAGGGTTTCTCCAAAGGTTTACCGAATCCTTAAAAATATGAATAATAAATTATATACTGACTTTGAACGCTGTTTTGTGGAAGATAAGATTCTGGTAAAACAATGTCAGAAATGCCTTCAATTTAATCCCAACCATAAATTGGCCGATTGTACTAACGTCGAGATATGCAAATTATGCGGCGCGCAAGGAATTCATGACTGTTCAAAAATTTGCAATTGTTATAACTGTCTAAAACATCCTAAATTTAGAAACTCGCCGAATCATAGAGCTAATTCCTCGGACTGTCCTCTATACAAAATACAGATAGACAGAATTATTCAACGAACGAGATATCATCCAACCGACAATTAGGCAAATTTCGCAGCTAAGATTTTTGTTTATTTAGTTTGAATATCATGCAGGGAAAAGGAATTAAATGTTTACAACAAAATGTAAGAAAAAGTATCTTGGCACTGAATGAGCTTCAAGCTTCTATAAAAGACAACCCACCAGATATCATCCTAATACAGGAACCTTATCTGATTGATAGAGATGTAATTTTCGATTTGGAATCTCAAATAGTGCATTCAACGACAGATGAACAAATTTATACTGCAACGATCTTTATGAATAAGAGTTTAAAATTTAATAAAATCAATAAATTCACAAACTCCTTTTGTACAACCACTTCTTTAAATTCAGCAAAATCAAATACTATTATCGCAAACTTTTATATACATCCACATAGATTTAATGACACTCATAGAAAATTTATCCAAGAGCTTCTGGAGACCTACAATCAACAACCTATTATACTATGTGGTGACTTTAATTCTAGACACCCAGTCTGGTTTGATCCGACAACAAACTCCAATGGTTTCAAATTCCACTCCATCATAGATGAACATAACCTATTTATTCATAATCTTAAGATACCCACCTGCCGAAATTCTAGCTTTATAGATCTTACGATTTCAAACAAAAAATCAATAGGTTTGGTACAAAACTGGAAGACGACTATATTGACGCACATTTCAGATCACGTAGCAATAACCTTTGACATTTATCACAATTTTAACAGGCAAAGGACAGTTCAAAACTCAACATGGAAATTTATAGAAAAAGATGCTGATTGGAAAACATTTACCGAAAAAATAGCAATACAAGACGTAGATTATATTATCACCATGATAAACCACGCGTCAAACATCAAAGATATTGACAACATTGTAAAGACTCTCACACAAATAATTAAAGAGGCAGCTTATCTGTCACTAAATGTCAAGACAAGAAGCGGAAATCATAAAACAAATACATACTGGTGGGATGGGAAGCTGGAGAAAATGAAAAACGATTTCCACTATATTAGAAATTTGTATTACCGACATGGAAAGGTCCTTGAAAAGACCTATAAATCAATGAGAAATAAATATTTAAATAAAAGTAAAAAGGCAAAAAGAGCGAGTTGGAGAATTTTTATAGAAGAAAGTCATTCAAATAACTCATTTGGTAATGCTTATAGGATATTCAAGTCATTGAGATCGAAAAATAGAAATTTAGGATTACCACTAATAGATAATTTACCAGATCATTTAAAGACCGACAAAATAAAAAGTTTAATGAACGATCTATTTCAGGATGATATTGGAGGTTTGGATAAAGATGATCATATTTTGATTAGAAATTATACGCCTAAATATAAAAATAAAAGTAGTGTTTATATCGAATCTAAGGAAATAGAGGAAACAATTTTAAAAACAAATATTAAAAAAGCACCGGGCCCTGATTACATTAGTAACAATATGATCAGACAGGCTAAAATAAAAATAATCCCAATTCTGCATAAATTATTCAATAAATGTATAGAAATGGGATATTATCCGGATGAATGGAAAAAATCATTCTTAAAAATAATTCCAAAACCAGGCAAAACGAATTATGAAATAAATAAAAGTTATAGACCTATATCATTGACATCTAATCTATCTAAAACATTTGAGAATATAATAAAAAATAAATTAAGTAACTATTATTTAGAGAATAATTTAATGAGCTCAAGGCAGCATGGTTTTATGAAATCTAGATCAACAATTACTGGAATGGATAAAATTATAGAAACTATATTGAAACATAAACAAAAAGAATTGACTTCCTTGATAGCTATAGATATTGCGGGTGCATTCGACAATGCATGGTGGCCTGCTATTATAAAAAGAATGGATAATGATGATGTTCCTTCAGATTTAATACGGATCATAAAATCTTATTTGAATAATGAAAGGGAGGTGAAATTTACATACGAATCAGAAACTTTTTATAAGAAACTAACTAAAGGATGTCCACAGGGTGGACCTTTATCTCCACTTCTATGGAATATTTTGCTAAATGATTTGTTGATAAATTTTGATTCAATGAATGCAGATATTATATGTTATGCAGACGACGTTACAATAATTTGCTGGAATAAGACTATTGAAGGACTAAAAACCGCAAGTGAATACACCTTAAATTATGTGATCCAATGGTGTAATAGAAATAAATTAACGATCAGTACAGAGAAGACTAATATGCTATACCTACATAACAGACAAAAAATACCTATTAAGGTTAATAACAATATAATAATGCCGGTCAAGTAAGTAAAAATTCTGGGAATGAAATTTTCTAATCACAAATGGAAAAACAAAGTTAACTTTACACCGCATGTTAATGATATTCTGTGTAAGGCAGGACGTATGAAAAATTTATTATGTTCACTAAGTGGCAATATGTGGGGTTTAGACACTGAAAAGAGGTTAACTTTATTCAAAACAATCATTAGGCCTGTACTTACATACGGTTCTGAAATTTGGTTCAAATATTTAAACAATCGTTGTAAACAAAAACTGAACTCCATGCAGTACCAGATCATTTTATGGGCAGTTAGAGCATACAAAACCACTTCATCAAACTGTGTGCATAGCTTGGCAAAAATTCCACTCCTAACAGATTATATAGAATCCAGAATAATCAAATTTGATCTAGCTCAAATGTCCATTGAAGATCTAATTACTTACGAACCCCATGCTCCAAGTATAGTCAAATCATTCTTACACGCAAAAATGAATGAAATTTTTGAGAACACTAATGAAATTTTCAGAAGCTTTTTCGTATTAGGAATTCCAAGATTTTTCCGTCCAAATTTTTATAATATCCAATTCATTACAGATCATGGCAATTTTGGGAAATTTTTGGCAACTATCGGCGCCGTGAAGGAACCAGGATGCTTCTGCGGAGGTGAAATTCAAGACGCGAGACATCTACTTCTGGAGTGCCCAATTTTCCGGGATTTTAGGGAAAATAGATTTGGTCGTATTGGACAGCTTGATGAATTTGTAGACAAAAAAGAAAAGTATAAAAATTTTGATCAATTTTGTAAATACATATACAACTTTCTCTTGAATTGGAAAAAAGAGAAGGAATCTTAGAAAAAAAAAAAAGAACTGCGATGCTTGCTCTGTGTGTTTTGCTTTGTTGTTTGTTTTTCTCTTTGGACAATTTTCTTTAGTTAATTTATGTAAAATAATGAATTGAACAGGATTGTATATAGCCGAATTGCTGTAATGCAGTGAAATGTATTGGCGCAAATATCCCTGAGTTTGGGATATCGCGTTTCATGATGTTAATAAAGTTAATAATTAATTTTAAATCAATTTTTACCATTTTTATATCATTTCAATTCAAATTTTTAAACCTTTTACAACCCCATTTATCAATTTTTACTTTATTTTAAGCAACTTATAAATTTTAATTCATTACTTTCAATTTTACATTTTAAAAAAATCATTTTTTTTTAATTACTCGAATCATAATTCTAAACTTATTTGTGTGTTTTTCTTAATATCTTATTTTTATACTAAAACACCAATTTCTTAATCAAATGCTCAAAACTTTGCAAAAATCATTTTTATGTTCAATATTTTATATAAACGCCCCTTTCAATTTATGAGTCACTATCACGCCATTGCCCCTTTTACAAAGATAATTTTCGCACTACCATAATCAACGATTTAAAAAATATATTCAAATTTTAATAAACATAGGTGAAACGCATTTTTTTAAATTGCAAAAATCGAAAGATACAATATCTTCAAAATCACAACTAGAAAAGTAACTATCTTTCCCCAAAAAAGTTAAAAATAAAATCCCATCAACTACCACGTCAGTAGCTAAATTAAGTCACAGTCTTCCAAAACTATTACAATCATTAAATCCCAACATAGCTACACTCCCCCGTCCTTTCCTTTTACATGCATAATTATTAATTATCCACACATCTCTCTCAACAAACTACAACACACTTCCCATCACTTTCTACAATTGGCCACCATCTATTAGCGCGCGACTTAGCAACAAATCGAATTCGAGCAACACAAGCTCCGTCGCCACTAAACGTGCCACATTCACTAACAACCAAGATATCTCGATGTGTTTTGTACAACCACCACTCATGACTAGTAAATTTGTTGTTCATGATGAAACAAGTTAGATGCTGTACCAAAAACAAAGACTTCACGTGACACCTTTCCATTCAATTCACTCACTCGTGTCACACAGCGCATCACAACAATTTTTCTCACTTAAAAGGCCACAAAGACGCCTTCATGCCTGTGACACTTCTCAACCAAAACGTCCACGTCGAAAGTCGCACTTTTACCCCCATCTAAACCTGACATCATTGAATAATATTTGTACTAAGTCCGCAACACCGAAATCTACATTTTTCAAATAGACCATAAAACTGCCAACAAGCTTTCACCACTCTCAAAGGGAGTTTAACCAGTAAACCAGTACCCTAACGTACATTCAAACTCTCAAAACTGTACTACAACAAGGATTTCCAAAATGTCTGTTATCTGACAGAGCGCCCGCTTTTACCTCAGAAAAAATCCGCAAATTTCTAATAACACACCCCATTCTGTCACAAGTTTTCCACCCACCTATTTAATGTTCAATGTTATCTCCACATATCTAATAATTCATCTTAATCCATACCCCGAAATAACTAGAACTAGAGAGATAGCACGCTCTCTTACTCAAAATAAGCATAAAAATGGACACTAGTTAACATACTCTCGAGACACCATGCCGCGTCACCTAAATCTATCGCCACTCTTCCCCCCAGAGGCCCCCAGTCCTTCCATCCCCATGTCCCGCATTCCTTTTAATTCCACACATTTTTCTACAGTCGATATCTTAACCCAACTTTTAAACATTTAGATATTTGAATTTGAACAAGACCTACCTTAAATTGAACATTTTGATATTTTAATCCTGTGTAAATCTCTATTTTTTTTCTACATATCAAACATTTTACATGTTAAATTGAGATCACAATCTTTAATTATATTCTGTTTTTTTTTGTATAAAATATTTTATTTTTTATTTTTTATTTTTGCCTTTCAATTATATAATCACTAGTTTTTAATCCTACATTATATATAAAAAAATCAATTTTATTTTTCATAATATTATTTTAGTATTACAAAAGATATATTTGTTGTCAAAAATCACTTTAATTCTTCATTATTATCACTTTTATATATTGATTGTTTGATTTTATCCACTTAAACTTTATTCAACACCACAATGATATTTCTATATTTTATTCATTTTATATTTGTTTTATACCTTTTTATAAAATGACTATGTTATCATTAACTTTCGGGCATACAACAATCTATTTCTCTAACCACTTCAGTGTACTTTACACTACTATCTTCTTAGCCATTGCTTCACATCAACGTAGAAAAACGATAGTACTGCTTGACAATTTTTTGATTTCATAATTTCAACAAACTATTTGATCAAAGTTCCCCAGAATTAAAAATCCCAACTTCTGGCCTTGAACACGTTTCAAAAGTTTACTACAATCATCCCTAGAGCATAATCACCCACGCAAACACAAAGCGTCCACAACTCTCACAACTCAAATTTTTTAGCTCTAGCGGACCACAATCAACCTTTGATTTTAAGTCAAGTCAGATCACTTACTGTCGCTACAACAATTCTACTTAACGCATGACTCCATTTCACCCCTTTCAATCATATTAACAACTTGTTCTTCAACAACTTTTCAACGCAATAACCCTACAATTGTGACAAAGCACTGTAACCCTTATACAGGATCACAGGTGAAACATTGCCTCGGAAGACGCACAAGTCTATATCCTCGCTTTGCACCTGGACCTAAGTATTTGATTACCTGTGTAATACTTACAATTGCATATTCTTTAACCACTGACCCTTTCCAACGCCCGCCAACAATCTCTTAAAAAATCATCATTATTTTTTATCAAACAAAGGTTTTATCTTAATTCCTCTTTTATATGAATATCATAACTTTTAAATTAAACATAAGTTGTATTTTTTTATAATTTGCAGATATATCCAAACAAAACATCTTGTTATAACCCTTTTTAACCCTCACAGTTTAAATTAATTAAAAGATATTTTAATTACTTACCTGTGTTAGAGAGGCTTTACCCGTTTAAACCCGGATAAACCCTTTCACTCCCGGGGCTCATCTATGGTAATTTAAACCAACAACCCTATATTGTATAATTACTTATAACAAGATTGTCATGTTGTATATAGACACACATCTATAAATAATTATGCGCATGATTAATCTGTGTCATTGCATCACCATATGTAATGTACTTTGTACAAATTAAAGACAAATAAATAAAACTATGTAATAGATTAAGAGCTAAGTTAAAGCAAGATTGAGAAATTCAAAAACGTCTAAGATCGAGAGAGAAACCCAACAATCCTGAAGAGGAATTTAGCGAGTCGTTGCCATCAAGGTCAAAGGGTGCAGACGTTCAAAGTTCACATTCTCAGACAATCCAACAACCCTGAAAAGGAATTCGGCAGCCCGTTGCCATCTGGTCCAAAGGGTGCGGAATGCCGCAGACGTTTAAAGTCCAATTCCCCCCCTCCTCGGGAATGGTATATAAACACCTTGGTTTTTAGCCGAGCTCGGTTAGTCCGGAGTTAGTCAGCAGTCACCCCTTTCACCGTCGGTCGTAGCCAGGACCACCTCATCACCATGTAAAACAGTAAGAAATACTCTAAATCTCCATCTTGCTTAGCTCAACTCCAATCTGTTCATGGAACTTTCCTACTACAGCTGTGTCTCTTCGTTTTGTGTGTGTGAACATTCCCAAGCTTTCCACTCTGCCTCGACCACGACTGCCTGTACTCTGTGAAAACTGTTAAAGGTCTTCCAAAGTGCAGAGAGGTACTGGAAAACTCACCACGCCCTGACTGTCCCTCTCGGCTACTACAGGTTTGACCACCGGTTACCACAGCTTATAGCGAGAGTCGACAGGATTCTACAAGAGGCTACTGTGATGTAATTGTACATATTCAGATGTAAATATGGTTTTGCATATAGACGCTCGAGTTAGGATATAAATAGAGACAATTGAATGTTGTCAGTTAGTTAGGAAAGTTCCGTTCTTAAATAAAGAAGTGTTCACCATCGTAGCCCGATTCCTTTGAAGAAACTAAACATGGTGGCAGTGTAAAAGCGGTAAAAGCGTAAAAGCAATTTTCAAAATTATAAAGTTGAAATATAAGAATTTTTTTTAAGAAAAGGAAAAAAATGGCTAATTATATACAAGTAGCTGCTCCAGAAGGATTCAATTTCGGCAAACCTAATGAATGGCCGATATGGTTCAAAAGATTTCAAAGATACAGAATCGCTTCAGGACTTTCAGAGAAAAGTGAAAATGAGCAAGTAAATGCTCTGATTTACATAATGGGCGATAAAGCAGAAGAAATCTTGATCTTATTTAATTTAAGTGAAGCGCAAATTAATGACTATAAACTAGTGGTGTCCAAATTTCAGGACTATTTCATAGGAAAAAGAAATGTTATTTATGAAAGAGCAAAATTCAATAGAAGAAGCCAAGGGGAGACGGAACCTGTAGAGGAATTCATAACCAATCTCTATGTGCTAGCAGAAACCTGCAGCTATGGTATCTTAAAAGAAGAGATGATCAGGGATCGGTTGGTAGTTGGAGTGAAAAACTTTAATCTTTCTGAGAAATTACAGTTAGAATCGGAACTAACCTTGGAGAAGGCAATCCAGATTGTGCGCCAATCAGAAAGTGTAAAAAATCAACAAAAAGAAATCAGGCAAGACACTGAAAAGCGGAACGTGGATGTGATTGACAGGAAAGGAGGGAGAAATGGCACAAATTTCCAGAAAACAAGAATGAAAGGTACAAAAACGTACAATTCTAATTTTCCAAAGAATCCTCAAGGATGGTCTTCTAATGAGAAACGTAAATGTCTCCGATGTGGATATTACCCAGGACATTCGAAAGAACAATGTCCTGCTAGGGATGCTATTTGCAACAAGTGCAGGAAAAAAGGTCATTTTGCCAAGGTTTGTCACACTAAAACCATACAAGAAGTATCAAGCTCCCTAAATAATGCATTCATTGGAATAGTGGGAATGCAGGAGAATTCGGAAGATAAGTGGTGTGAAGTGATAAAGGTAAATGACCAGCAAATAAAATTTAAAATCGATACAGGAGCAGACGTTTCGGTTATGCCAGAAGGGATTTACTTGCAACATTTTGGATACCTTAAGACGGAGAAGGCCGATAAGAATCTTTTTGCTGTTTCCAAGAAGATAGAGGTCAATGGAATGTTCCAGGCTTTTTTGGAATCAAAAAGGCAGAAGTGCGAAGAGACCATCTACATCGTTAAAGGGGTTGCCCGACCTTTACTAAGCTGTAGGGCTAGCGAGATCCTAGGTCTCGTTAGGAGGATAAATATTGTCGAAGATCATGCTCCTACCAAGCTAGACCCAATGCTCAAGTTTCCTAAGTTATTTAATGGACTGGGAAAAATAGACATTCCATACGAAATAAAGTTGAAAGAAGGGGCAAAACCTTATTCGATATATACACCAAGAAGAGTACCTATACCTCTAATGAAAGAACTTCAAATGGAACTGGAGAGAATGACATCAAATGGCGTAATTGAAAAGGTCGAGGGTTCTTCGGAATGGTGTTCGCCCATGGTTCTCGTTGCAAAACCTTCGGGAAAATTAAGAATATGTGTCGATCTCTCGATACTCAATAAAAATATTCTAAGGGAAATACACCCAATCCCGGTGGTAGAACATACGCTAGCCCAGTTGAAAGGAGCTAAAGTATTCACAAAGTTGGATGCCAATAGTGGATTCTGGCAAATACCACTGTCTTCAGAGTCGTCAGCACTTACCACATTTATCACTCCATTTGGGAGATTTCGGTTTAAGAGGTTACCTTTCGGTATCTCTTCCGCTCCGGAAATTTTTCAGAAAAGAATGGGTCAAATATTGGAAGGACTGGAAGGAACTCTGTGCCATATGGATGACATAATGGTTTATGGTTCATGCCAAAAAGAACATGATAAAAGACTCGAAACAGTATTAACAAGAGTTTTTAAATCAGGACTTACCTTGAACAAGGATAAATGCAAATTTGCAGTTACAACTATTAAGTTTTTAGGTCATCAAATTGGTCCTAACGGGATTCAAGTAGACCCCAAAAGAAAACGAGCTATACTGGAGTTTCCCAAACCGAGATCTGTCAAGGAACTAAAACAATTTTTAGGAATGGTAAATTTTTCAGCTAGATTTGTCCCCAACTTAGCGGAGATAGCGCATCCAATGAACAAGTTACTGTCAAAGAAAGAAGAATGGATTTGGGGAGATGATCAAGATCGGGCATTTGACCAGATAAAGAAAAATCTCACTTCTGCGCCAGGGTTAGCCTTGTATGATCCTTCTTTGCCTATCACAGTATCAGCCGATGCTTCATCTTTTGGGCTAGGCGCAGTAATATGGCAAACCAAAGACGGAACTTTCCTAATTGTACAAATTCCTTTGAAGAAACTAAACAGCTACCAGACCTCAACTTATTACATATATATATATATATATATATATATATATGAAAAAACAATAGAAAAAATAAAAGATAAGTGGGTCAGGTGTTGATATTAAAAATAAAGAAGGCATCTCCTGACCACGAGCACATGTGCTTTTTAGATGGCAGAGCGCCATCTAGTGGAACAAAATAAACTAAACGTTTATTTAGCTTGCTCCGAGATATTTGGCCAACCGTCGCAGTGGTTACAGCTTTCTCCACGCTGACGAGCGCCAACAGCGCGAAACGCGTTTGTGGATGGCTTTTCTTCATTTATCAAGAAATTGGGTTGGCCAAATATCTCGGAGCAAGCTAAATAAACGTTTAGTTTATTTTTGCTCCACTAGATGGCGCTCTGCCATCTAAAAAGCACATGTGCTCGTGGTCAGGAGATGCCTTCTTTATTTTTAATATATATCTTAAAAATTACAATATCAAAACCCGATACAAAACCACAGCAAATCTGAAAGAAATTCTACGCCATCCAAACACTAAACATAATAGCATTCATCAATTTAAATCAAACATAGTATATCGCATTCCATGCAAATCATGCCCTGCAACATACATAGGAGAAACCGGTAAAACTCTTGAAGAAAGAGTAAATCAACACAAAACAGCTTTTAAAAACCATAGCCCATTATCACTTTTAGTAGATCACGCACTCAAACAGGACCATATTCCAAATTTTGAAAAAACAGAAATTATATATAACAACATTCAAGATAAACATTCAAGACTCTTTTTAGAAAGTTGGACCTCAATGAAAGATACCAACAGTATTAATAGAAAAATTGACATACCTCCGTTATATCTACAGTTCAAATCGATTTAAAATTATTTTATTATACTTATTAGGAATCATATATTATTTTTAATTTTTATAAATGTACATATATAGTCTATTCTTATTAATATTTTTTTGTGTGTATATATTTTAAATTTTATCCCCACAGAGTTACAAATATTTATATATCGTCGCGTGAAGGCATCACGTGATGAACCAAAGCAGTTCAAAAACAAGAAAAGCCCTGACGAAGTTAGGCGTATAGCCTATTGAAATATTGGCATTAATATTAAATAAAATGTTTATTTTATTTTTGATCCAAAATATGCTATTCAATTAATATATATATATATATATATATATATATATATATATATACATACATACGTTGACCGTGCGGCCACGCGTCGCGCGAGCTCCGTGTGTTTCGCGTCTTTCATCCCTTTAAATCAACTTTATCTAAACTTAAATTATATAATCTTATTCGCCTTCACTCAAGGATCATTTCAAGCCATCTTTTGTAAAAATTCATAATTTTTCAAATTTTTCCTACTTTCCATAACTTAGCAAAGTTACAAGTTGTAACTTTGCATCATCGTCATGGCAACGGCCAAGCCGGTCGTTGCTTCATCTCAAATTTCATCTGCGGATTCATCTGATGTGAACAAGTTACTAAAACCAACATCATCTTCGCAAACATCAAAGACAAGTTGTGCATCTTTACCAAACGAATCAACTAAATATGAAATTATGCCAAAAACCAAACTTCAATTTTCGCCTGAAGAATGGAAAAAAATCGACGAAGAAAGGAAGACAACTTATGAAAGTAGGAGTGATTCCATCAAATCCACGATTCAGTTTGAATCTGTGCCTAATGCCACAGCCGAAGATCACCTGATCGGCATAGCAAACATCATTGGATTTAAGAATATTCATTCCGTTGGTAAAATCAATGGCCAGGCGATAGTGTCTGTCGCCAATAATGAACTAGCTCAACAACTAATCGACGGCGGATTCAAGGTCAAAGAAACAACTGTCTTCCCCTATCCGCTCTTTAAATCCTCAAAAAAATACATCCTTTCGGGCGTTTTCGCCTTTATTCAAGACAAAGACCTTGAGAAAGCTCTGAAGCCTTATGGCCAGATGTTAAGCAGCCGGCCTCTACCATTCCCCACCGACAATCCTCACCTGAAACACCTCTCCTCGCTGAGGCGGGAGATTGTTTTTAAGAACAAGGACAAGACACCTTTGCCCGCAGTGCTTAACATCCCTTATATGGACAGAAACTTTACCATCTTTGTCGGCGAAGACGTTGTTTGCAAAGGATGCAAACGACACGGACATCTTAAAAATAAATGTCCATTCGACCCCACTATCAGGGCCACTGTCACCCGAACCTTTTCGGAGGCCATCATTCAACCAACAAGCCCTGACCTACCATCGGAGACACCAAAAGAGGCCCCCGAACCAACTAAAAGACCAAGCGAGACACCATCGATGAAGCGACCGCTCACGGACTCCTCAGAAGAAGAGAACCTCCAAAAGGAAAGAAATGACCTCGGAAAAAAGCCAAAATCATCCTCCACGGGCCAGGAACTTAACACCGACACTAACAGTCCCCAATTTCTGACACCAACGACGACATCGCCACAGCAAGACAAGAAACTTGAGAGCGAGGAGCCGGCTCCAGCTGGAATGACCTCTCCACCTCCGCGACGCATCCGCAACGATACAGACCGTGAGGAATGGCTCCTTGACCTATTTAAAGATTTAAACTACACGACCATCTTAAGTCCCATGCTGCAGTCGACTGACGAAGACCGCATCATCTGCATGATTCTGTACACCGATGCCTGTAGGACAATACTTCCGAAAATGCCGCCAGAACACAAGACCATTCTCTTTAACTTCATCGGATGTGTCATTGAGCGCGCTCAAGGTGGCGACCAGAAAACCCTAAAGAAACTGACCGCTCTTAGAACAGCTCTAAGTCGCTGAGACCTCGACTGTAAATATTTTTCTTCCTGTTTCCCTTTTAACTCTTGTATATGATTGATTAGACGTCATTAAAATGTGTTTTAATTGTTATATATATATATATATTGTAGCGTAGAAATCAAGCCTTGAAATATCCTAAGATATAAAAGTATTTATTGATGACGTCACAGCGACGAGTCGACAATTATTAACAAGTCAGCCCCAAACTATTTTACAGCTAGAGAATTTTTTTTTTAAATTTAAGTAACCCAGGTTCCTGGAGCGTACAGAAGCAGCTAGAGAATCTTAAGCAAGCAAGCAAGCAAAGAAATATTTTAAAGATGATTTCACAAATACAGATTAATATATATATTTATAATCTGTTGAATATATTTTCATTGAATAATATTAAATTAAATAATAAAATATTTCTTCGTCACATAGCCTCCTTCTATAGAGAGCATCGACCCGATGCTCAGCAGGAGACTTATGTCGTCAGTCTTAAGAACTAGTACTATGGCCAGGGATATTTTCAGGTGACTGTGGTGGATGTCTTCTTTCAGCTGAGATATTTTCTTCATGAGGACTTGGTAGGTCTATGTTTACGTCAAGGTAGCTTTTTCTAATTTCTACTGTGGTCGGCAAGGGGGGATTTTATAACTTTGCGGCCTCACCTCCAATGTGGTCTATCATCTAGTTTTAATTGGGGGGCGTCCAGCTAGATCTTCTAGCAGGTGAGAAATGTTGTCTGTTTCGACCGCGATATGAAGTAGGGCTTCGGTAGCGAGTGAAAGTTTTCCTCGATGATTCGTCATTGGGGTCCTGAGATTCAGCTCGAGAGTTGTAGGATACCATTGCGTCTTGCTTTCTTTGGAAATATTCATTTTTCCTTTCCTCATTGTGTCTCTTCCTGTCACGGCAATAGCGGACGACGTGACCTGGGCGTCCGCAGTAGAAACAGATTGGCCTTCCCTCAGTTGTCCGCCAATCATTGGTGTCGCGTCTTCCTCCTTGTTTTGGGTATCGAGGTTCAGGGTGCGGTCTTACCGTTTCGGCCTCATATCTAGTATTTAAAAACTGTCGGGGTTTTTCCTTCTGAGTGGGACTTCTCCTAGACTTTGAGATTGGCGCAAGGGTTCTTCCAATCTCCTCCTTTACAATTTCTTCGATTGTAGCATTTTTTGGTTCCTCCCGAGGATAGCCTAATGCCCGCTGTACCTCCTCACGAACAATTTGCCTAATCATAGATGACAGATCTTCTCCGTCATCCTGGTCACAGAGAGAGGCTACATTTGGTAGGCGCTCGTACCTGGTTGGGGTAACTCGCCTACAACGGAGCGCTTCGACACGGCGACATTCTGTAATGAATTGCTCGGTGCTCTGTACATCCCTCGGTAGGAGTGCTTGATAAAGCTCCTCAGCTATCCCCTTCATGAGGTGGGAGATTTTATCTTCCTCACTCATTTGAGGATCAACCTCTTTGCACAAGCACAGGAGATCCTGGATGTAACATTCGGTACTTTCACCTTTTAATTGTGCCCGTGTTTTAAGTTTCTTCTCCTCTTGCAATTTTGAATTTTCTTTTTTTCCGAACACATTCTCTAATTGAGATGTGAATTCCTTCCAAGTCTGTATGCTTTCTTCGTTGTTCTCAAACCACTTGAGGGAAGTTCCAGACAGATAAAAATAAACTTTAGTAAGACAAAGGGTTTCGTCCCAATGGTTGTACCTTGCCACACGTGCATACACTTTTAACCATTTTTGGAGATATTCACCATCCTCCCCGGAGAAAATGGAAGGGTTCCTTGGCAGATGTTGAACAACGTAGTTGCTTACCTGAGTACCTTCCTTCTTTACATTCATAGAAGTTTCTTCTGGTTCAACAGAATCAATTTTTCTTTTATTTCTTAATGGGTATCGGTCCAGTCTCTCCACCAGTTGTAGCGTAGAAATCAAGCCTTGAAATATCCTAAGATGTAAAAGTATTTATTGATCACGTCACAGCGACGAGTCGACAATTATTAACAGGTCAGCCAAAACTATTTACAGCTAGAGAATCTTAAGCAAGCAAGCAAAGAAATATTTTAAAGATGATTTCACAAATACAGATTAATATATATTTTTATAATCTGTTGAATATATTTTCATTGAATAATATTAAATTAAATAATAAAATATTTCTTCGTCACAATATATATATATATATAGTGTAAAAACTATATAATAAAAATATAACAGTGATACTACATTTAAAACTTAAGGAGCAAACTGATCAGAATGATAAATCATATCAAGTAGATTTGGTTAGATTAGCAAGCTAAATCTAAATTAATTATAATAATAAATAGTTGTATAGTTTTATAGTTAAGTATTCTATTAAAATTATCTTCATTATTTTGATTATTTAAATTCAAATTATAAAATTTGTAAATTGTTATTATTTAGTATAGATAGAGAGAAAAAAAATCCTTTACTTCTAAATCATCATCTAGTTAATTATATATTTATAATTAATAACAATAAAATTTAACAACGTAACGTCTTTTGTATCGGCTTTTACACGTCATTTAGACATACTCTAATCCTATATATAGAATAATAGAAGTGAGAATATATATGATAGTTAGAAAAAAGAGAGAAAGACAGAACCATGCACTATTAATCAAACTAATAATAAGAAAACAAAAAGTTTTGTAAATAAGGTAGATAAGATTGTTAGTATATATATATATATATATATTTATAATTTTATATTTTATTCTTTTTTTTAAATGATTTTTTAATTTTTTTTATTTTAAAATATGAATATAAATAGTTGTATTTAGTAAAATATCTATATTATGAATTAACTTTTATTATAAGTTTGGTTATTATGTTTTGAAACCCTAATGGTAGACCAGACATATACAAAAAACTTAAATTGGAGTAATTATTGAAAAAAGAGGTCTGCTGAACCGGGAATTCTCAAATAGAAATTCAGCTTTCAACATTTCATCCCTTCTCTATTATGTCTAGACCTCCTTTCAACCGGATTTTATGTGTTAATATAAAGTTACTTCAGTGAAACATTTATATGAACAGATATAATGTGTACCTACCTTGTCCGCGGACGCCTTCAACTGTAAACATCTATTTATGGATGACACATGTTGTGGGGGGGGGGGGACAAATTTAGACCTTATATTTTGAAGTTGTAGAAAAACAAGAAATTCAAAGATGAAAGAGAAGATAGTTAAGGGAAGAAATCCAAATTTTATAATCTTTACAGCCAGTTAAATTAAAATAATTGATTCAACACTTATTCATCTTTCAATATTCCTTTAAAAAGGCAAATTATTAGAGTTTAATAGAGCTATTAATTGTGAAAATTCACTTTTATTTAATTTCCATTTTCCTCCCCAGAAATTGGAGATTAAACAAAATGAATTCTATACAATATTACTTTAAAAATCTTGTGAAAAAATCTTCAAATCAGCTATTTAATTTAAGTTTAACTAATTGTTAAAGATTATAAATTTGTAGTAGTGATTATTGAAAGAAATTATAGAAAGTTGATTTAATAAATGGATACTTCCATTTATTTTTTAAAAAGTATTTTATAATTGATATACTGTTGAAATATTTTACTTGTCTGATACTAAATTTGTTTTTAATAAATTCCATGTTTAAATTTTTAACATCTTCTATGAAATTTTCTAATATATTATTTATTCTATAAAATCTTAGAAACTGACCAAAATATATACCTTTACAACAATTTAATGAAATATTAGAATTCATATTACAGTATTTTATAATATTGGAATTATAATTACTTTTTTTATTATAAATTTCAATAGCATTATTTGTAAGGTCTATATTTAGGTCTAAAAAGTTAACTTTTTTGTTTCTATAAATTTTTTCATTGTTCTTAAGTTTCAAGTATTTAGGATAAATTTTAGGTATTAAAATTTTGAACTGTGGATTATTAAATATTATGATGTCATCTACATAACGGAACATTTGCCAGTTAACATTATTTTGTAGAAAGTATTCTCTTTCGTACCAGAATAATATTAAGTTTGCTAATAACGGACTTGAAGACGTTCCCATGGGAACTCCTTCTGATTGAATATATATTTTATTTTTAAATTCTATATAGTTAAAATTTAAAAATGTTTCCAGTAGAGTTTTTGCTGTTTTAAGATCTAATTTAATTGTTTTATATCTGTTATGAATAATTTTAATGTGGAAAGTTTTGTCATTAATGATTTCGTTAAATAAATTGGTTATTTTATTATTTAGATCTCTTAAATTTATTTTAGAATATAGGTCCTCAAAGTCAAATGTGTGTACTGTTTCCATGTTTGTCCAATTGTTCATTAAATAGTTAATGATTTTTTATTTGAGTCGATAAATTTATAATTATATTTATTAGTTAATTTATTTATAATAAATTGTAGTGTTGAAGCTAATTGTATATCAATGTTTTTTATAACTGAATTTATACCAGATGTGATTGTTCTGAAAGAAATAGGTTTTTTGTGTAGTTTAGGAATTATATAGAACTTTGGTATGTTTGGATTTTTGTAGTGATTATAAATTTTTAGTGAATTTTCAACGTTTTTGATGTCTTTTTTGATTTTTGTGGCTGTAGTTCTAGCAAAAGTGTATTTATGATTATTATCAATTTCCTTTTTTAGTATATCGTGGTATAGATTTTTACAAATTATAGATAAGTTATTGGAACATTTATCTATAGGAGTGATAATAAAGTCCTTCTGTAAATTAATTATATTTTCTTTAAAAGAAGGAATATCTGAATTAGGTTTTGTGTATTTAAGTGTATTATTATAATAATTTATAATTTCCTTTTTAATATTATGTTTCCATTCCAGAAAAGTAAATTCTGGAATACTGTATTTTATACTAGTTTTATTTATGAAAATATCTATATCTTTTAATATAGATTTAATTGTATTATTATAATTGTGTTTAATTTGAGGTATATATTTATACCCTTTATTTAAAATATACTGATATTCTGGATTTAAAAAAGAAAAATTGCTAGTTAATATATGACCTGAAAACTTATATTTATCAATATAGTTGTTGCAATTACATTTAATTTTTTTAAAATTTGCCAAATTATTAATAAATTGGTTATAATTGCAAACTAAATTACCTATATTTTTGTTGTATCTCCAGATTGTTTTGAAATTTAAATTTTTTATAGGGACAAGGTAGGTACACATTATATCTGTTCATATAAATGTTTCACTGAAGTAACTTTATATTAACACATAAAATCCGGTTGAAAGGAGGTCTAGACATAATAGAGAAGGGATGAAATGTTGAAAGCTGAATTTCTATTTGAGAATTCCCGGTTCAGCAGACCTCTTTTTTCAATAATTACTCCAATTTAAGTTTTTTGTATATGTCTGGTCTACCATTAGGGTTTCAAAACATAATAACCAAACTTATAATAAAAGTTAATTCATAATATAGATATTTTACTAAATACAACTATTTATATTCATATTTTAAAATAAAAAAATTTAAAAAATCATTAAAAAAAAAGAATAAAATATAAAATTATAAATATATATATATATATATATATATATATACTAACAATCTTATCTACCTTATTTACAAAACTTTTTGTTTTCTTATTATTAGTTTGAATAATAGTGCATGGTTCTGTCTTTCTCTCTTTTTTCTAACTATCATATATATTCTCACTTCTATTATTCTATATATAGGATTAGAGTATGTCTAAATGACGTGTAAAAGCCGATACAAAAGACGTTACGTTGTTAAATTTTATTGTTATTAATTATAAATATATAATTAACTAGATGATGATTTAGAAGTAAAGGATTTTTTTTTCTCTCTATCTATACTAAATAATAACAATTTACAAATTTTATAATTTGAATTTAAATAATCAAAATAATGAAGATAATTTTAATAGAATACTTAACTATAAAACTATACAACTATTTATTATTATATATATATAGTGTAGAAACTATATAACAAAATTATAACAGTGATTCTAATTTTAAAACTTAAGGAGCAAACTGATAATAATGATAACTTATATCAATTAGATTTGATTAGATTAGCAAGCTAAATCTGAATTAATTATAATAATAAATAGTTATTTAATTTTATAGTCCAGTTTTGTATTAAGATTATCTTCACTATTATGATCATTTAAATTCAAATTATAAAATTTGTAAAATGTTATTAATTTGTAGATAGAGAGAGGGAAAAAAAAATCCTTTACTTCTAATACATCATCAAGTTAATTATATATTTATAATTAATAACAATAAAAATTAACAACGTAACGTCTATTACATCGGCTTTTACACGTCATTTAGACATACTCTAATCCTATATATAGAATAATCGAAGTGAGAATATATATAATAGTTAGAAAAAAGAGAGAAAGACAGAACCATGCACTTTTAATCAAACTAATAATAAGGAAAAAAAAAAGTTTTGTAAAGAAGGTAGATAAGATTGTTAGTATATATATATATATTTTTATAATTTTATATTTTATCCTTTTTTTTTTTTAAAGATTTTTAAAGGTTTTTTTATTTTATAATATGATTATAAATAGTTGTATTTAGTAATATATCTATAGTATGAATTAACATTTGTTATAAGTTTGGATATTATGTTTTGAAACCCTAATGGTAGACCAGACATACACTAAAAACTTTAAATTGAAATAAATTGGAAAAAGAGATCTGCTGGGCCGGGGATCTTCAGATAAAAGCCCAACGACATTTCACCCCTTCTTTATTATGTCATAGATCTCTTTTAAACCGGATTTTATGTGTTAATATTAAGTTGTTTCAGTGAAATATTTAAATGAACATATATAACAGATACAAGTGTTAATAAATTCAAACTGTAAACCTACCTCGACCGCGGCGTCCTCCATTGTGAATATCTATTTCTGGCTGACACATGTTGCGGGGGGGGGGGGGGGACATTTCAAATTTTGACCATTTATTCAGAATTTTTTTGAACAACAAGAAAATTAAAGAAGAAAGGAAAAATAGTTAAGGGAAGAAAGCTGAATTTCATAATCTTTACAGCTAGTTATATCAAAATAACTGATTCAATATTTATTCATCTTTTAATATTCCTTTAAAAAGGCAAATTATAAGAGTTTAATAAAGCTATTAATTGTGCAAATTCACCTTTATTTAACTTCCATTTTCCTCCCCAGAAATTGGAGATTAAACAAAATGAACTATATACTATAACACTTTAAAAATCTTGTGAAAAAATCTTTTAATCAGTTATTTAATCAAAGTTTAATTAACTGTTAAAGATTATAAATTTGTATTAGTTATTATTAAGAGAAATTATAGAAAGTTGATTTCATAAATGGATATTTCCATTTATTTTTTTTAAAATATTTTATAATTGATATACTGTTGAAATATTTTACTTGTTTGATACTAAATTTGTTTTTAATAAATTCCATGTTTAAATTTTTAACATCTTCTATGAAATTATCTAATATATTATTTATTCTATAAAATCTTAGAAACTGACCATAATATATACCCTTACAGCAATTTAATGATATATTAGAATTCATATTACAGTATTTTATAATATTGAAATTATAATTACTCTTTTTATTATAAACTCTAACAGCACTATTTGTAAGGTCTATATTTAAGTCTAAAAAGTTAACTTTTTTGTTTCTATAAATTTTTTCATTGTTCTTAAGTTTCAAGTATTTAGGATATATTTCAGGTATTAATTTTTTAAACTGTGGATTATTAAATATTATTATGTCATCTACATATGGAATATTTGCCAATTAATATTATTTTGTAGAAAGTATTCTCTTTCGTACCAGAACAATATTAGATTGGCTAATAACGGACTAGAAGAAGTTCCCATGGGAACGCCTTCTGATTGAATATATATTTTATTTTTAAATTCTATATAGTTAAAATTTAAAAATGTTTCCAGTAGAGTTTTTGCTGTTTTAAGATCTAATTTAAATGTTTTATATCTGTTGTGAATAATTTTAATGTAGAAAGTTTTGTCATTAATGAATTCATTAAATAAATTGGTTATTTTATTATTTAGATCTCTTAAATTTATTTTAGAATATAGGTCCTCAAAGTCAAATGTGCGTACTGTTTCAATGTTTGTCCAATTGTTCATTAAATAATTAATGATTTTTTTATTTGAGTCGATAAATTTATAATTATATTTATTAGTTAATTTATTTATAATAAATTGTAGTGTTGAAGCTAATTGTATATCAATATATTTTATGACTGAATTTATACCAGATGTGATTGTTCTGAAAGAAATAGGTTTTTTGTGTAGTTTAGGAATTATATAGAACTTTGGTATGTTTGGATTTTTGTGGTTATTATAAATTTTTAGTGAATTTTCAACATTTTTGATGTCTTTTTTGATTTTTGTGCCTGTAGTTCTAGCAAAAGTGTATTTATGATTATTATCAATTTCCTTTTTTAGTATATCGTGGTATAGATTTTTACAAATTAAAGATAAATTATTGGAACATTTATCTATAGGAGTGATAATATAGTCCTTCTGTAAATTAATTATATTTTCTTTAAAAGAAGGAATGTCTGAATTAGGTTTTGTGTATTTAAGTGTATTATTATAATAATTTATAATTTCCTTTTTAATATTATGTTTCCATTCCAGAAAAGTAAATTCTGGAATACTGTATTTTATACTAGTTTTATTTATGAAAATATCTATATCTTTTAATATAGATTTAATTGTATTATTATAATTGTGTTTAATTTGAGGTATATATTTATACCCTTTATTTAAAATTTCTTGATATTCTGGATTTAAAAAAGAAAAATTGCTAGTTAATATATGACCTGAGAACTTATATTTATCAATATAGTTGTTGCAATTACATTTAATTTTTTTAAAATTTGCCAAATTATTAATAAATTGGTTATAATTGCAAACTAAATTACCTATATTTTTGTTGTATCTCCAGATTGTTTTGAAATTTAATTTTTTTATAGGGAAAAGATTATTGATGATTTGGTTATTAAAAATATCATTAAATTTAATATGATTAAATAAATTGTTATTAAATTTAATGATAATATTAATGTTATTAGTAGCTTGTTTAATTTTTCTGTATTTAAAGATGTCGTGTGTGATATCTATTAATCTGTTAGTCAGATTATGAATTTTAATATATTCTATGAGTTTGATAAATTTATTATTATTTAGTTTAAATAATGTTTTAATAAATTTATCGACGAAGTTGTTAGTGTACATTTGTTTTGGGTCCAGTAATTCTTCAAATTCAATGTAACCTAATTTATTGGTAGCTCTACCTCTAGTTTTATTAGGTTTAGTTTTAAATTCATTTTTTTTTTGTATTTGCAACTGATTTCATAGGTTGAAATTTCTTCTGTTTGTGGTTTGTATGTGTAGTTTAATTCGTCGTTAAGTCCATAAGGGAATAATGTGTTGTGTTTATAAATGTAGTTGTTTTCTAATAATAGTCGTTGTTTTTTGTTTTGACATATGTCTAGTATTTCTATCTTAAAGTTGTTAAAAGTATGTAATTGATTGTGTTCTTTCATATATATATTACCAATTGATTTTTTAGCGTGGTTTCTATGTAGGTTTATTCGTATATTTAATGGATTACAAGTTTGTCCTATATATGATAGTTGACAAATTTGGCATGTTAATTTATAAATAGTATTCACTAATTTACAACTAGTTGTTTGAAAAGTGTCATGGTTCTTAAGAGAGGGACAAGTTTGACAATTTTTTCTTAGGCAATTCTTAGCGAGTTTAAATTAACATAAAAGAGGTGCTAACACTAATATGTTTGTAGTTTTTTTTAGTTTGTTATTCTTATGAATTTTTAAATATATTTTTCTTAATTGTTTTTGTGGTGATAAAATTTGTAATAAATTGAATAATTAATCTATAAATATATAGATATTACTGTTTGTTATCTATTATATTTTTAAGAATAACTAATAAAAAAACATCTTTAAACTAACTAAACACTGAAAAAAAACAAAAGTTCTGAAGTTATTATTTCTAGCATTGGACACTTTTTTCTGTTTAAAGAAAAAAAAATGCTCCAATGGCCCCCGATTCTTGCAAAAGTCCAACCCCACCAGCGAGTGCAAGTAACCAAACGGGGCTCTGGCATTAGTAAGTGCAAAGTCGAACTGCTTTTCACATGTGTAGACATGTGGTGCACTTACAGTAAAAGCAGTCGCTAACTACCCACCATGATTATCATGGCCTGTACCACGTGTACTAGGGATAAGCAAAAAAAAAAAACTTTTTAATAATCAAACAATGAAAGATAATTAAAATTTGTATGAAGATTTATTTATATTAGAATATCTAATATAATTTAATTTGTATATTATGTTATATATAAAAATATATCATAGAGCAAGCTCATATGAATTAATATAGTGTAGAAACTATATAACAAAATTATAACAGTGATTCTAATTTTAAAACTTAAGGAGCAAACTGATAATAATGATAACTTATATCAATTAGATTTGATTAGATTAGCAAGCTAAATCTAAATTAATTATAATAATAAATAGTTATTTAATTTTATAGTCCAGTTTTGTATTAAGATTATCTTCACTATTATGATCATTTAAATTCAAATTATAAAATTTGTAAAATGTTATTAATTTGTAGATAGAGAGAGGGGAAAAAAAATCCTTTACTTCTAATACATCATCAAGTTAATTATATATTTATAATTAATAACAATAAAAATTAACAACGTAACGTCTATTACATCGGCTTTTACACGTCATTTAGACATACTCTAATCCTATATATAGAATAATCGAAGTGAGAATATATATAATAGTTAGAAAAAAGAGAGAAAGACAGAACCATGCACTTTTAATCAAACTAATAATAAGGAAAAAAAAAAGTTTTGTAAAGAAGGTAGATAAGATTGTTAGTATATATATATATATTTTTATAATTTTATATTTTATCCTTTTTTTTTTTTAAAGATTTTTAAAGGTTTTTTTATTTTATAATATGATTATAAATAGTTGTATTTAGTAATATATCTATAGTATGAATTAACATTTGTTATAAGTTTGGATATTATGTTTTGAAACCCTAATGGTAGACCAGACATACACAAAAAACTTTAAATTGAAATAAATTGGAAAAAGAGATCTGCTGGGCCGGGGATCTTCAGATAAAAGCCCAACGACATTTCACCCCTTCTTTATTATGTCATAGATCTCTTTTAAACCGGATTTTATGTGTTAATATTAAGTTGTTTCAGTGAAATATTTAAATGAACATATATAACAGATACAAGTGTTAATAAATTCAAACTGTAAACCTACCTCGACCGCGGCGTCCTCCATTGTGAATATCTATTTCTGGCTGACACATGTTGCGGGGGGGGGGGACATTTCAAATTTAGACCATTTATTCAGAATTTTTTTGAACAACAAGAAAATTAAAGAAGAAAGGAAAAATAGTTAAGGGAAGAAAGCTGAATTTCATAATCTTTACAGCTAGTTATATCAAAATAACTGATTCAATATTTATTCATCTTTTAATATTCCTTTAAAAAGGCAAATTATAAGAGTTTAATAAAGCTATTAATTGTGCAAATTCACCTTTATTTAACTTCCATTTTCCTCCCCAGAAATTGGAGATTAAACAAAATGAACTATATACTATAACACTTTAAAAATCTTGTGAAAAAATCTTTTAATCAGTTATTTAATCAAAGTTTAATTAACTGTTAAAGATTATAAATTTGTATTAGTTATTATTAAGAGAAATTATAGAAAGTTGATTTCATAAATGGATATTTCCATTTATTTTTTTTAAATATTTTATAATTGATATACTGTTGAAATATTTTACTTGTTTGATACTAAATTTGTTTTTAATAAATTCCATGTTTAAATTTTTAACATCTTCTATGAAATTATCTAATATATTATTTATTCTATAAAATCTTAGAAACTGACCATAATATATACCCTTACAGCAATTTAATGATATATTAGAATTCATATTACAGTATTTTATAATATTGAAATTATAATTACTCTTTTTATTATAAACTCTAACAGCACTATTTGTAAGGTCTATATTCAAGTCTAAAAAGTTAACTTTTTTGTTTCTATAAATTTTTTCATTGTTCTTAAGTTTCAAGTATTTAGGATATATTTCAGGTATTAATTTTTTAAACTGTGGATTATTAAATATTATTATGTCATCTACATATAGGAATATTTGCCAATTAATATTATTTTGTAGAAAGTATTCTCTTTCGTACCAGAACAATATTAGATTGGCTAATAACGGACTAGAAGAAGTTCCCATGGGAACGCCTTCTGATTGAATATATATTTTATTTTTAAATTCTATATAGTTAAAATTTAAAAATGTTTCCAGTAGAGTTTTTGCTGTTTTAAGATCTAATTTAAATGTTTTATATCTGTTGTGAATAATTTTAATGTAGAAAGTTTTGTCATTAATGAATTCATTAAATAAATTGGTTATTTTATTATTTAGATCTCTTAAATTTATTTTAGAATATAGGTCCTCAAAGTCAAATGTGCGTACTGTTTCAATGTTTGTCCAATTGTTCATTAAATAATTAATGATTTTTTTATTTGAGTCGATAAATTTATAATTATATTTATTAGTTAATTTATTTATAATAAATTGTAGTGTTGAAGCTAATTGTATATCAATATATTTTATGACTGAATTTATACCAGATGTGATTGTTCTGAAAGAAATAGGTTTTTTGTGTAGTTTAGGAATTATATAGAACTTTGGTATGTTTGGATTTTTGTGGTTATTATAAATTTTTAGTGAATTTTCAACATTTTTGATGTCTTTTTTGATTTTTGTGCCTGTAGTTCTAGCAAAAGTGTATTTATGATTATTATCAATTTCCTTTTTTAGTATATCGTGGTATAGATTTTTACAAATTAAAGATAAATTATTGGAACATTTATCTATAGGAGTGATAATATAGTCCTTCTGTAAATTAATTATATTTTCTTTAAAAGAAGGAATGTCTGAATTAGGTTTTGTGTATTTAAGTGTATTATTATAATAA
Organism: Cordylochernes scorpioides; assembly: GCA_030710605.1. Classification (NCBI taxonomy): domain Eukaryota; kingdom Metazoa; phylum Arthropoda; class Arachnida; order Pseudoscorpiones; family Chernetidae; genus Cordylochernes; species Cordylochernes scorpioides. The sequence goes on along the minus strand of CP092884.1, from coordinate 28,388,439 downwards.
TTTATAATTTCCTTTTTAATATTATGTTTCCATTCCAGAAAAGTAAATTCTGGAATACTGTATTTTATACTAGTTTTATTTATGAAAATATCTATATCTTTTAATATAGATTTAATTGTATTATTATAATTGTGTTTAATTTGAGGTATATATTTATACCCTTTATTTAAAATTTCTTGATATTCTGGATTTAAAAAAGAAAAATTGCTAGTTAATATATGACCTGAGAACTTATATTTATCAATATAGTTGTTGCAATTACATTTAATTTTTTTAAAATTTGCCAAATTATTAATAAATTGGTTATAATTGCAAACTAAATTACCTATATTTTTGTTGTATCTCCAGATTGTTTTGAAATTTAATTTTTTTATAGGGAAAAGATTATTGATGATTTGGTTATTAAAAATATCATTAAATTTAATATGATTAAATAAATTGTTATTAAATTTAATGATAATATTAATGTTATTAGTAGCTTGTTTAATTTTTCTGTATTTAAAGATGTCGTGTGTGATATCTATTAATCTGTTAGTCAGATTATGAATTTTAATATATTCTATGAGTTTGATAAATTTATTATTATTTAGTTTAAATAATGTTTTAATAAATTTATCGACGAAGTTGTTAGTGTACATTTGTTTTGGGTCCAGTAATTCTTCAAATTCAATGTAACCTAATTTATTGGTAGCTCTACCTCTAGTTTTATTAGGTTTAGTTTTAAATTCATTTTTTTTTGTATTTGCAACTGATTTCATAGGTTGAAATTTCTTCTGTTTGTGGTTTGTATGTGTAGTTTAATTCGTCGTTAAGTCCATAAGGGAATAATGTGTTGTGTTTATAAATGTAGTTGTTTTCTAATAATAGTCGTTGTTTTTTGTTTTGACATATGTCTAGTATTTCTATCTTAAAGTTGTTAAAAGTATGTAATTGATTGTGTTCTTTCATATATATATTACCAATTGATTTTTTAGCGTGGTTTCTATGTAGGTTTATTCGTATATTTAATGGATTACAAGTTTGTCCTATATATGATAGTTGACAAATTTGGCATGTTAATTTATAAATAGTATTCACTAATTTACAACTAGTTGTTTGAAAAGTGTCATGGTTCTTAAGAGAGGGACAAGTTTGACAATTTTTTCTTAGGCAATTCTTAGCGAGTTTAAATTAACATAAAAGAGGTGCTAACACTAATATGTTTGTAGTTTTTTTTAGTTTGTTATTCTTATGAATTTTTAAATATATTTTTCTTAATTGTTTTTGTGGTGATAAAATTTGTAATAAATTGAATAATTAATCTATAAATATATAGATATTACTGTTTGTTATCTATTATATTTTTAAGAATAACTAATAAAAAAACATCTTTAAACTAACTAAACACTGAAAAAAAACAAAAGTTCTGAAGTTATTATTTCTAGCATTGGACACTTTTTTCTGTTTAAAGAAAAAAAAATGCTCCAATGGCCCCCGATTCTTGCAAAAGTCCAACCCCACCAGCGAGTGCAAGTAACCAAACGGGGCTCTGGCATTAGTAAGTGCAAAGTCGAACTGCTTTTCACATGTGTAGACATGTGGTGCACTTACAGTAAAAGCAGTCGCTAACTACCCACCATGATTATCATGGCCTGTACCACGTGTACTAGGGATAAGCAAAAAAAAAAAACTTTTTAATAATCAAACAATGAAAGATAATTAAAATTTGTATGAAGATTTATTTATATTAGAATATCTAATATAATTTAATTTGTATATTATGTTATATATAAAAATATATCATAGAGCAAGCTCATATGAATTAATATAGTGTAGAAACTATATAACAAAATTATAACAGTGATTCTAATTTTAAAACTTAAGGAGCAAACTGATAATAATGATAACTTATATCAATTAGATTTGATTAGATTAGCAAGCTAAATCTAAATTAATTATAATAATAAATAGTTATTTAATTTTATAGTCCAGTTTTGTATTAAGATTATCTTCACTATTATGATCATTTAAATTCAAATTATAAAATTTGTAAAATGTTATTAATTTGTAGATAGAGAGAGGGGAAAAAAAATCCTTTACTTCTAATACATCATCAAGTTAATTATATATTTATAATTAATAACAATAAAAATTAACAACGTAACGTCTATTACATCGGCTTTTACACGTCATTTAGACATACTCTAATCCTATATATAGAATAATCGAAGTGAGAATATATATAATAGTTAGAAAAAAGAGAGAAAGACAGAACCATGCACTTTTAATCAAACTAATAATAAGGAAAAAAAAAAGTTTTGTAAAGAAGGTAGATAAGATTGTTAGTATATATATATATATTTTTATAATTTTATATTTTATCCTTTTTTTTTTTTTAAGATTTTTAAAGGTTTTTTTATTTTATAATATGATTATAAATAGTTGTATTTAGTAATATATCTATAGTATGAATTAACATTTGTTATAAGTTTGGATATTATGTTTTGAAACCCTAATGGTAGACCAGACATACACAAAAAACTTTAAATTGAAATAAATTGGAAAAAGAGATCTGCTGGGCCGGGGATCTTCAGATAAAAGCCCAACGACATTTCACCCCTTCTTTATTATGTCATAGATCTCTTTTAAACCGGATTTTATGTGTTAATATTAAGTTGTTTCAGTGAAATATTTAAATGAACATATATAACAGATACAAGTGTTAATAAATTCAAACTGTAAACCTACCTCGACCGCGGCGTCCTCCATTGTGAATATCTATTTCTGGCTGACACATGTTGCGGGGGGGGGGGGACATTTCAAATTTAGACCATTTATTCAGAATTTTTTTGAACAACAAGAAAATTAAAGAAGAAAGGAAAAATAGTTAAGGGAAGAAAGCTGAATTTCATAATCTTTACAGCTAGTTATATCAAAATAACTGATTCAATATTTATTCATCTTTTAATATTCCTTTAAAAAGGCAAATTATAAGAGTTTAATAAAGCTATTAATTGTGCAAATTCACCTTTATTTAACTTCCATTTTCCTCCCCAGAAATTGGAGATTAAACAAAATGAACTATATACTATAACACTTTAAAAATCTTGTGAAAAAATCTTTTAATCAGTTATTTAATCAAAGTTTAATTAACTGTTAAAGATTATAAATTTGTATTAGTTATTATTAAGAGAAATTATAGAAAGTTGATTTCATAAATGGATATTTCCATTTATTTTTTTTAAATATTTTATAATTGATATACTGTTGAAATATTTTACTTGTTTGATACTAAATTTGTTTTTAATAAATTCCATGTTTAAATTTTTAACATCTTCTATGAAATTATCTAATATATTATTTATTCTATAAAATCTTAGAAACTGACCATAATATATACCCTTACAGCAATTTAATGATATATTAGAATTCATATTACAGTATTTTATAATATTGAAATTATAATTACTCTTTTTATTATAAACTCTAACAGCACTATTTGTAAGGTCTATATTCAAGTCTAAAAAGTTAACTTTTTTGTTTCTATAAATTTTTTCATTGTTCTTAAGTTTCAAGTATTTAGGATATATTTCAGGTATTAATTTTTTAAACTGTGGATTATTAAATATTATTATGTCATCTACATATAGGAATATTTGCCAATTAATATTATTTTGTAGAAAGTATTCTCTTTCGTACCAGAACAATATTAGATTGGCTAATAACGGACTAGAAGAAGTTCCCATGGGAACGCCTTCTGATTGAATATATATTTTATTTTTAAATTCTATATAGTTAAAATTTAAAAATGTTTCCAGTAGAGTTTTTGCTGTTTTAAGATCTAATTTAAATGTTTTATATCTGTTGTGAATAATTTTAATGTAGAAAGTTTTGTCATTAATGAATTCATTAAATAAATTGGTTATTTTATTATTTAGATCTCTTAAATTTATTTTAGAATATAGGTCCTCAAAGTCAAATGTGTGTACTGTTTCAATGTTTGTCCAATTGTTCATTAAATAATTAATGATTTTTTTATTTGAGTCGATAAATTTATAATTATATTTATTAGTTAATTTATTTATAATAAATTGTAGTGTTGAAGCTAATTGTATATCAATATTTTTTATGACTGAATTTATACCAGATGTGATTGTTCTGAAAGAAATAGGTTTTTTGTGTAGTTTAGGAATTATATAGAACTTTGGTATGTTTGTATATATATATATATATATCTAGCTGTATATTTATTATCAACAAATCAGACGCGATATCCCCATGTTAAGTCAGTTATTATAGTGTCGAAATGTGCTGTACTTTCGAGCGATATATGTTCTATTTCAATGCATTTCAAAGGATTTATCGATTATATTATATTATTGATAAACTGACAAAAACACAGCATGGCAAACACACACAAAACAAATATATGATTAATACATTTAATAAACGTTTAAAAGAAAGAAGGAACTTCGTTCAAATCATATGTAAATATACTCATATCTAGAAATTTAGATAATGAACTAAAGTTCCATTTTATGTGAGGTCTATAACTTTCCATATCACAACATAGTATTGAGGATAAACCCTAAAGTGGATCAAGAAAATAAAAAAAATTGAAGTAATAATATGACATTTGATCTTTAATCCAAGGTTTTTTATAAACTCAACATATGAGAATCTAACATTTTAGTAAATGATATTGTGGCTGACTCGACTATCACCTTTACAACTTTGAATCCCTGTAGTGAGGTTACTACTTACAAGCACAAAGAAACATCAAGATATGCATTTATATATATATATATATTTATACTTATTTATTTAATAAACATCCTGGAATGAAGAAATGAGCTACTCAAATTATTAAACTTGTATATAAAATTTCTAAATACATGTGATATCTTGGGACCAGTGTTACCTGATGCTAGACGAACCTCGATGTCAACTCTACTGTGCAGTCGTGGTGGAAGGCGACACAGCTGGGCCAAAGGTGAAATAAGCAAACAGAGATTCCACTAAGAAGCGTCTGACGTCAAGAAGGAATGGGACGAGGAGATTTCTGGCAGGAAAGGGTTTACCTTTTATCGGAGCGTCCGGCGGAGACTGGTGCTGAAACAAAGACTAACTAAGGACTGACTAACTGAGGATCAGGACCTCCTTTTATAGCTGAGCGGGTCCGAACAGGTCGCTGCCCTTTTCTGACGTGAACAGGGGGGGAAAGTTTTATTATCCAGGAGGGCCACGACCTCGTAAAAGTTGGACTGGGTTTGCTAGGCCTTCTTTTCTATTCTCACCTAAGCCTGATTAGTTTTAACCTTAATTTTCTCCTGTTAGTCTCCATTCCTTCTATCTGTACAGTTGCTATACTTTATTAGATTCTTACGCGGTACAGATTGATGTTAGTTGAGGATTTCTATTTGCAGTAAATAAGAAGTTATATACAGTCACGTTGTGGAACATGTGGTAGTAGATATCTGGATTATTTACAACAATTCCATGGTCTTAAATCATCACATACATATATATACATTAAACGTTTTTTAATGTGCTAAGCGTATTTACGCAAGTTTGGCCTTAAATACCCATTTCTTGGTTTTTCGGGAAGCCATTGGGATCAAAAAATCTTTTTTTGGTCGCAATGGTTCAGCCTACTCCACGCTGACGAGCGCCAAAAGCGCGAAAAGCGTTCGTGGATGGCTTTTCTTGATTTATCAAGAAATTGGGTTGGCCAAATATCAGGGAACAGGCTAAATCAATGTTTAGTTGATTTCTGTTCCACCAGATGGCGCTCTGCCTTCTGTAAAGCACATGTGCTCCTGGTCAGGATATGCCATTTTTAATATATATATACAAATACCTTGATGTTTGTTTACATATATATAAATAAACCAAAAGGGCTTCAAATAAAAAAAAGGGAAGGAAGGAAGACAATTAATAATATGTAAATTATGGATGTTTTATTTGAATTCAATGATATATTTTTGCACACAATTATAATACATAAAAGATGATGTTGGCCTAAGTAAATTGTCTAATAAATAAATAAAAACTAACCTAACCAGAAAAAAAGAGAAATGTATAAATCCTAACTTCATATTGATGACTTAAAAATTTTTTTTTAACTTACATTTGCAGTTTGCCCATTGTGGGGGGGGGGGGGGGCCTTTGGCCCAAGGCCCCTGTTGTCCTCTCTTTGACTGCTCTAAGACTGACTGGTAACTGACTGACTTTCTCTCCCCAGGGTGACCAAAAATCATCTCATGACAGAAAAATAAAAAATAATAATAATAAATCTTTATCAGGTCACCCTCTGTGATAAAAAAAATAATAATAATAATATACCTAGGTGAAATATATATAATATATATATACTGAATTAAAATCTAAAAATTATATCCTCATTGCAATTAATTAGATAATTCTTGAGAATTATCTAAATCAATATATTCTAATTTGGAAAAGAATAATTAATTTATCAATTCTCATGAATAATAAAACCAATGCAAAATAATCTTAAAATTATTTAATAAATAATTCAGATGAATTATTTAGAATCTACCCCTACTATTAAACAAAAAAATATAGCCTAGGCCAACATGAAAAAATATATATATACATAAAAGAACAAATAAGGCATGCGTTAGAAATTTGTATGTTGTAATTTGACGTTCCTCAGGTCTTTAAAAGGTTCTCCTCAGGCTGTAGGATGCATAAGCCACTGGATTTCAGGCCATATGATGGGTCAGCGTATGATGTGCCAGTGTTCTGCAGAATCCGGCCAGGGGCATCCTGCACATCCAACATCCAGCCGAGAACCCTGTTTCCTTAAATCACTCATAGTGTTTTCATTGTTGGGTCTGAGTCCAAAATGAACCCAACAATTTCCTCCCCTTGCCAGAGTGAAAATGTGTTTCATTCCAATTCAGATCTGCTCATAACATATGATAAATATGATTTGGGAATAAAATACATTTTTACGATACACCAGGATGAACAGTCACCGACACTCAGGCAAAGGGAGAAACAAGTAAACAGGCCAGGGTATCTAAAACAGGTTATTATATGGTAGCATTGAAAAATTTCACCCTACCATTTAGTGGGCAATATACTAAGCCCATCTTCATTGCTTGGCTGTGCCTTGCATGCCGGGAATTTGGGACTAGCTGTGAAGTGACTCCATACATTCCCCGCTGCAGTCCTTATAGGGGGAAAAGGGGGAGTGGTCTAGACCCATGTTCTGCATAAACAGACATTTAGACCATCCCAAGTAAGACATGGTTATATGGGCGCCAAGGAGTTGTTTCGGAGTGAAATTGGATATGCACAACTCCTAAAACATATCTAATTTCATTATATGATATTTATTTTTATTATTGGGTAGTTTCATATGTATACAATACAGCAATGAATCAAAGATAGTTAAAAAAAAGACCTAATACAAATAATTTATTAGAGTGTGACGTTTCGGCAACAGCATTGTCACCATCATTAGATAAAAGAATATACATATGTAAATATGAATTAAAATATACATAAAGAAAAATATATAGGATATTGAGGTTATATATATTAAAGAGATTATATGCGCTGAGAGATTGGTTTGATTCATAATAACTATTCATACAGGCACACAGTCACATGATTGTTATGGGAGTACTAGAAGCACTCTCTTCTGCTAGAGAGTTCTCTATTGCAATGGGCTAATAGCTGCTTAGCCCTGATGGAAGAAAAAAAAAATGTCAAATAAATAACTCAGACCTCTTTAATGCCCCTATAGTTTTATTACATATGTGACAACCCCAGTGAAAGGATTTCCATGGAGAGGCTACTTATTTGCTGCTCAAACTTTCTCAACTAAGCCCTCCACTAGTGACATGGGTTATTTACTCGTATGCACTTTTTATACATTGAAATCATGTACCAGTCAGATCCATTAGTCCATCCAGAACTACAATGGTTGGTATATTTTTACATGATAATTCAGCAGGCTGGATGCAAGCATCTTCATCCCAATACATTGCCAAGAAATTAAAACCTTAATGTTGTCAAAGTCCTTCTTTGACATATCCGAACATTAACTTTCTGTGAAACCCCAAGTAAGCTATTCTGTTGAGTTTTTGGTGATCCTTTTTAAATTACTACTACTTGGAACTGTTTACATGGAACAAGATAATCTTGTCTTAAAATAATATAACTTTGTTATTAAATACATATTTTTCTTAGACTTGAATTCCTCTCAGTAGAACGAATGGCAGAGCTAATTCTTTAATGATGCACCTTTGACAACCTGGGTGGACTTCAACTGAACAGTCCCGGACTGTCAGGTTTTTCTCGTAAGCGCTTGGTTAATCTATAGCTCATCTAGCTAAAATTCTGTAGGCAGCTGTTGTACGACACCCCATTGTAGTCCCTCATTCCAGTCACGCAAAGCGTCGAAACTACGGAAAACACCTGGTTACCTGGTATCGTGTCATCACACTTTTCAAATTCACTGCGCGACCTGGCTAATAAACCCCCCATTTATCAAACACAGTGTATCTATAACTCAGCGTTCCCTCTTGCGAGGCGAAGAATGGGCAATGGCTTGTGGTCTAAGAAACCACCCATTATCTTCTTACCTAAAAATTGAGAAAGAAGACCATCAATCATCAATTCTAAATTCAAGTATCCCTAGCATGTAGGCTAACTGAAATCTCCAAGATTCTTGCTCATGTGTATAAGGCCTCGTCCCGCTAGATCCCAAATGTGCCTTATAAATTAAAGAAATCAAAATTATACTCCCTGAGGAGAGAAACTAACATTTTGGAGCGACTATTTCCTATCAATAGAGAGTTGTATAGTCCTGCGAGGCTCCCGATCCTAACAAATAAAGAAATAAAAATAAATCGAACCTATGAAATTCCCTAACACTATTCTATAGTATCTTTGAATTAACAGTATATTAAATTCTATCCTTGTGTCGACATTCATTGCAAGAATCCATTCATACTCCCCCCCTTCCCATTTTACAATCGCCTAGCGCATATATACTAAGTATTAGAATCTATTGTACTAACCAAAGTTACCCCTTTCTCATGATATAAATATACCTAAATTAATGACGTTCCAGGACTCATCATATGGGAAATCAAAGATAAATAAAACTTGGGAGCTACATTCCCTTCGATTAAAATTACCCTATGCCTCATACAACCTCTTATCTAACCATTTATACTAAGAAATGGCCAGTGGTGGCCTCATCTGTAAGCTAACCTATCATAAAAAAGTGATATCTATAGTCCTAAATTATCCCTGACCTAACACTAGGTGTCTTGGACAAAAATGGTTTAGTAAGACATTCACTTGTAAATAGAGCGAGACTGGATCACCAAAACACAACTCTTAAAGCTTTTTGTCAACTTCTGATATCTCGCCAACCTCCCAGGGACTACTTCCTGTAGATCCATTGCTGCTCTTATCCTGGCATCTGCTGTTGACAGGGCTGTACCCAGTTTTAACGTTGAACGCATTATAGAGTTTCTGATACCCACCGCTCTATATTAAAACTAGTATATTTCCAGCTAAACTCATCCTATCATCAGCATATTACTATGCAGAATCTTCTCTCTGTCCCTTGGCTGAGATCTATCTACTCCTCTTCAGCTCCCACAATTAAAGCTTCTCATTGATATTTCTACACTCATTAATTAGCCAATACACGTTCATACCTTGGACATAGCGAATTAGAGGGTTTCAAGCTACCCAACACTGTCCCGAGGAATGATTGGGATTGACTAGGATTTTATGCTTCATCAATCTTTAATTGTAAGAACTTGGCTTCTTGAGTAGAAGCAACAATCATCTTACTCTATTATTTACCTACACTAGGAACCTTAAAAAATACTGTTGAAAAAACTCACTTCAATCTTAAATCATATCTTAACACTAAAACAAAAAAATATAACTTAAAAAAAAAAAAACTGAAAACTCTCTGAAAAAAAAAAGGTCTGAATTCCCCCCCCAAAAAAAACTGCGGCAGACACTAGGAGACTATAAATTTGTTATTTAATATAACCAAAGACTTAATAATTCAGATGGACTGGTACATGTTTCACTACATTCACATCATTTACATAAGTTAGTAAATACAGTTACTGCACTTCAGGCAAATCCGCCTATTCAATCTCTCAGTGCATATTTTATACAATTTACTAATATTGGCCCCTAGGCCGAAACAAATTATCTATGAACACTACGAGAAGAAGAGCCAAACTTGCTCTATCAAGACAATAGAAGAGTCAGTAACTACCTCTCTTTAAACATTAATTACACCCTCTTTTATCATTTTTCTATTGTCTTTCTATCAACCTTCTATAGTCTTATTATCATTTCTCATTATCTTTATTTTATCTTTCATTCATAACTCATCGCTTTAACAAAATTTTATATCATCTTTCTATATATTTATATCATTTTTCATCACCCTACCATTATCATCTCTCAATTATCTTTTTATCATTTATCCATCATTCTTCCACCTTTTCATCCCTCAGTAGTTCCCAACATGAAACCCTTCATCGGGAATTGGATCCCGATCTACTATTATTCTTCATTTTTGAAGCTATTCTGGTATACTATCCCCTCCCCTGCCAGCTTTATGCTAAAGTCTGACATTTGTTCAGGGCGAAAGCTATCGCAAAATTTCGAGGAAATTCCTCAGGACTGGTTTCCACCCCCTAATCTCCCCTTCGAGGAGATAAGCTCTTCCTGGATGTATTTAAACTAGCTAGCTAGTGTAGTCTACAGATAAAGGCGCTGTTCTCACTGCTTCTACTGCATATCAGGATGAAATATTAATTATTACTAGTATAATATTATTCTGATAGCCTATGATCTTTAAACTTTTATATACACTCGGCGAGGTAGTCACCTTGTTAACAAAAAATCTATAACATTATAGACCAGTTAGAACATAATAAAATTGGATAAATAGTTTGCTTCAACTACTACTTGTAGGCCTATTAAACTCGTTCTCCTTGGGTTGACTCGCTCATTAGTCTTCGATTTTCGTTCAACAGTCTTATTGAGTCCATAGAGATGTTAGATATAAACTATATCAAAATAGTGTAGTTTTCTAGTTTTTCGAATTATATGACAGCAATAAAAATTTCTGGAAATATCTCGCACCAGCTACTATTGAGAAAAAAATTGGATGGGGTACAACTCCGATTTTACAGGATAGCGGCTCATAGAATTGGATCGCTCATTTCTCATTAAATATTCACACAGGGTATGGAGGTTTTTTTAAAGGTTCTACTGTTATTGGTCCACTAAATTTATCACAAGAATTGAAAAAAACAAACTTATGTGCCATGCGTCTTTATGTCATATATAAGGGAAATGCTGCCTCAAAGGACTTAACTCTGGGACTAACATCCGTTGCATATCTCTGGAAGAAGTGGCTGCCCACACAATAGCAAGATCTCATTTTGCTGCCAGTGTACTTTGTTGTGCCCTTTTCGTGTCGTCTTCTTGTCGAACCCCAATCTTCTAGGGGGTTTCTTTAGTTATTTATCATTTCTTGACGACATTGAATATTTCATGCGCGATCCCGCCCGGCAATCTATAAGTAATATATGATCGTACCACTTCCAGGAGACCATCCCTTGTGTGGCCGAATCACTTTCACCCTACTTATAACGCCGTCCATATCGCGTAATTGAAAATAATATACAACAACAACAACAAAAAGCCTTTATTTAGGGTCACTGACCCTATACAGGATTCACCAGAGGTATGCATAAGAACAAAGCAGTGAGACAAAGGAAATAACGATATATACAGAAGAAAAAGAAAAAAAAAAGAGAAAGAAAACAAGAAAGAGAAAGAGGGAAGCAAGAAAAACAACACAAAAAGAGTAGCAGTAAGAAAGTGAGGAGTGAGTGTCACTTGGCCTTCTTCTGAGATATGGACTTGTGGAAACCATAAAACGCCGTAGCAATATACTTATTCTGGGTCATATTGTCAATTATTGATGGAAGTGAAGCACAGAGTTGCCCAGTTTTGAGCATAAGGGTTCTTCTTTCTTCTTTCAGAGCAGAGCAATCAAAAATATAGTGAGTGATTTCATTTTTTAGTTTTGAATTACAGAAGGTACAAATCGGGTCCTCACCGCAGAGCATCTTGGTGTGGTTTTCTCTAAAAAAAAACTTGAAAGTATTCTAACTTGTGCGAGTAGTCTTACAATCGGGAAAGGAAAATCCCCTGAAAGGTATCCCTCCGTCATGAAAGATATGTGAATATCTTTGTAGTGAGAGTATAGCTTAGATTTATCCATTCTTGTAAGGTCGTTTTGTATAGATTGGTCTGCCGCTGTTTTTAAGAGCCCCGTAATCGCGCCCCTCAGCGTTTCAGGATCATCACAGGAAACAAGTGCAGGGGATCCATTATTGTTAAGCAGATTGGTGAGCTTTTTAATGAAACCGATGGGTGTGCCCGAAGCATTAGACAGTTCCCGTGTTCTATTAAAACATATACGAGGCAATCTGTCACTGCTCATATTCAACACCCGCAGCCAATACTTCAGGGTTAATTTTAAGGCTGTTACACTCAATGATATACGACCGGTTTCTAATCTGATTATGTAGCCTGGAGTGTATCTGAGCAGATTCAGGAACCTACGGATAAATATGTCTTGTATACTGTCCAGTAATTCTTTATGCTCTGTTGCGCACAATGGGGCGGCAATTGAAAATAATATAAAATTCAAAGAATAAGATCTCTTATTTCTTAAATCCCCATTGATTTCAATTGGCTCAACATAAGTTTTCTCCATTATATCTTAGTACACTGTCGTGACTTGCTTCACTTCTCCTAGTTCTTTGCAGGCTTGGTTAATCCCAATGAAAGCCACTTCAGGCGTCAATCCCGTGCTAAACTCGTCATGCATGACTTCAAATTTGAAAAGTTATTGGACTGAATATTTGCGGTGGCATCTGCTTCCACTGAAAGTACTTAGAACATAAGATTGCCCCTTATCTCTCTTGTTTAAATAGCTGCTTTACCCCCATATACCTGTGTAAATATTATCTTTGGCCTTATCAATTCTAGAAATTCTGCCTCTCGAATATCCTGAGAATCAAAGTTCTTCCTTCCTACAGTAAACTAACACTATAATTGTTCACTAGAGTTATCTGCGTCGAGTGGTTAGTCTTTGCATCTAATCCTCCACTCTAACTCCAGGATTTTTTATCTACTCGAGCTCTTCAAATCTTTCAAAACAGTTGTTCAAATCCCCAAAGATAATTTGCTAATTTTCGATAATTATTGGAATTCTCATTAAACGGAATAACTACACCATTTGATATAGATACACATCCAGCTATCAGGATATAGCTTACTGTCCACTTTCTTTACTTTATAACCGTTCAAAAAAAAAAAAGAAAAAGGCTAAACATATGACTGGCTTGAATTTCCATGGAATCTCATCATGCCTTCTGCTGGCAATTATTTACTGTAATTAAATGCTATCTAGATGTTTTCATTTGTCCTCACCCAAAAAAAAAAATGTTTCAGAAAATTAGAATCGTTTGAAATTTCACTTAGAAAAATTTTGTGGAAAAAAAATTCACATTTATAACACATCAAGGTGACCTTCTCAGACCAGTGTCTACAGGATATTTAGAATTCAAGAGGAAAAGGAATTCTAGAACATTTTTAATCTTAGACATAACTGGAAGTAATATGAATCGAAAATCGGTATCGACGGACGCGTCCTACCAGCTGCCATCTTGGGAATTTGTCGCGATTGGATTGTCGAGTAAATATTTATATTAAATTTTGTATCAGAAAAAGGAGTGGAAAGGCGGTAAAAATCAACACTCGAAGGATTATATATTTAAAAAAAAAACAATTTGGGCTATCGTGATACTAATATGCAAAATGTTTGTAATAAAATGTTGCAATAATCTAAATTATATAATTAAATATTATGCGGATTTTACACACAAATGTTTAAAAAATAAAAGCCCAGTAAATAATATGAATTCAGTTGTCCTATTTTATTATCTAAATAATTTAAAAGAAAGCGAACAGAGAGGCAACGAATTAAACACTCGTTCTGGGAAGGTACACACTTTCGCGTTAACAAAAAAAAATTGAAATAATAAGTGGATTACAAAAAAAAATGAAATAAATAAAACCCTGTGGATAGGTAGACGTTAAATGAATATAATTATTAATCTAAAATAGACCCTAATTCAAAATAATTATATTCCTATAGTTGTATGAATCAATTAATACTGACTAAATCTAAAGAGAGAGAAAAAAAAAGAAAAGGCTCTTAAAAGTTTTAAAGTAGTTAGAGGATGAAACATGCTATCTCCATAGCTTACCTCCCCCCTCGAAAACATCTTGCACGCACATCTGTTGTTTTTCACGTCCATCTATTTCCACCCCTCTACAGATGTGGCCCTCGCCCCAGCGTGTCAATCAAAATGTCCCTAAGGGCTCTAAATTTGGGTTTTGTGGGAAGCTCTGAAGTGTGGGAAAACACTGTTTTAAGCCTAACTTCGTTTTTTGTTCAGTTGTACATATCCTAAAATTTCAAGATTCTATATTAAAAAGAAAAAAAAAAGGTCTATTAACTCGTGGAATTTAAAGTTTGGAAAATTTGGAAATTTTAGGATTATATAGTTTTTTCGATATTGCACAATTATTATTGATTTAAAATTTTCAAATAACACACACAAATGCATTATATATATTTCAAAGTCGGATAATCGTTAAATTTTCAGGTAGAGACATGAGCTGACTCAGAGGTTGTAGGCCTACTTATTACAAATATTTACTAATTCGAAATTTTCGGTAGTTTCGGCTCCACGTTGGGCATCCAATGTTAGGTCAGTTATTATAGTGTCAAAATGTGCTGTACTTTCGAGCGATATATGTTCTATTTCAATGCATTTCAAAGGATTTATCGGTTATATTGAATTATTGATAAACTGACAAAAACACAGCATGGCAAACACACACAAAACCAATATATGATTAATACATTTAATAAACGCTTAAAAGAAAGAAGGAACTTCGTTCAAATCATATGTAAATATACTCATATCTAGAAATTTAGATAATGAACTTAAGTTCCATTTTATGTGAGGTCTATAACTTTCCATATCACAACATAGTATTGAGGATAAACCCTAAAGTGGATCAAGAAAATAAAAAAATTGAAGTAATAATATGACATTTGATCTTTAATCCAAGGTTTCTTTATAAACTCAACATATGAGAATCTAACATTTTAGTAAAGGATATTGTGGCTGTGTGTGTGTGTGTGACTCGACTATCACCTTTACAACTTTGAATCCCTGTAGTGAGGTTACTACTTACAAGCACAAAGAAACATCAAGATATGCATATATATATATATATGTCATAATATATGCTCTTACAGGAATAATAAAGTAATTCTGCAGTCGACCAGAGAGAGAGAGAGAGAGACGTAGTCGATAGAAGACAACTAAGTTATGGCCATTTTGAACCACTGACCACATTCCAGAGGGCGACCGGAGGGCTTTTATTAGAACCCTCAGGACCTATTTTTGGATAGTCGGGGGGGGGGGGGGGGTGGTGGCCACACAGGCAGTCGTTCAGCGGACAGCCCGCTCGCTCCCTCTCTCTCTCGGATGGCTTCCAGATTCCCCTTCCAATTCGTCGTGTGATTCTTTCTCTCCTCACCACATTATTACCACTATATTGTCACATTGAAAGTCGACAGGATAAGACCTGACCGGGAAACAAATCCCTCATATACCAGAGTATGAAGAAACAAGAAGCCAAGCCACGATGATCGGCCAAACCCAACTCAACTGTAACCACTCCTCTTCGAGCCCTCAACCCCTTCTTCGCCAACCTTTGAACCGTGATCCCGAAGAAGTATTCACCTACGACGGAGATGGAGCTGACACACACTTCTTCCAGCACTAGATCTGCCCAAGAACGACCACCGTGCCAGGGCAGGACACCTTCCACCATCATGGACAAGACTCCGCCATATCCCTGCCGCTGCTGTGATGTACAACACTGGTACGCACAGTGTCACAGACAGAACTCTCCCGAAGCTCAATGAACTTACCTGCGCCCTAAACCAACATAACTTGTAAGTGTAATTGTTTTAACTCCTACCATTCATTCTTTAAATAAGTCATTCCTTGTAAATTGTCCCAATATTTACATAATTAGCTCCATTTATTCTCTCCACGCCTATTAACAATGATTTTATTCTCCATATTATTTATCTAGATATTTGTAACTCATTTAATTAGTTACCTTACCAGTAGAATTTAACAATCGTCATTTTAATTGAATAATTTCCATTTTAACGTAACTTAAAAAAAAAAAGAGAAAAAAATTGGAATTCTACCTATTAATGCTTTACGATTTTTACTATTAACAATAGATTTTTCATAATCAATTTATTTATAAAAATATGCCTCCAGCACCTAAACTTTTGTATACCTATTTGTATATGACCTCTCCTACTTGTAAGCACGGCTCACGAAAAATAATTTCTTTCCCTAAACGACTCAAAATTCACCCTGTAAGTCAGGCGTCGAAGAATTTCAACCATCACGTGAGCCTTGCTTACAACCAACCCTTGGTGACTCTTATCTATCTTCCCCTGAATGCCTCTCTCATTCTTACAACTTTGTTAACCTTATACCAGCTCAGGACCTTTTATAGAGAATTATTGATTAATCAATTATCGAACTTCTATATTGTCATTTCAAAATCCTAACCTTCGCCCTTCATTTATGATAATATATTTCGTAGTTCATCTCTAACCTATCCACCTATCTAGCCAATGGTGTGTTCGTCACAGGATGCAGATTGACTAACTGCTAGATATTTATCAACTCCTTTTTTTCTCACTTGAACAATCTGCATCGAGCGGCACAGTTCGCTTCTTCTTCTCGCGCCACACGTTTGCCACACGGACCCTGTCTTCAAATCCATGTTTGTCCCTTGTCCAAACCAGCACGATATAGCCTACCTTCGATATTTCCCACGGAGGTACGTTAAACATCGTCGCTGATTCTGTCCGGTCCGTCATCATTTCGCGCAGACATGGGTCTTACGTACAACCCACCGCGAAATCATCGCCTTGCACAAGCTCCCACGAAGGTTCAAACACCTCGTGTCCGAGCAGCTTGTCACTTGTAACGGACAACGCAGTCCTCGTCCCAATTTTGGCACTGTGCGCGCATACTTTACGCAAATTAAATATAAGTCCATTCGACTTCCTCACCTACACACGGGACTTTTCCCCCTCGGACTCGCTACACAAGTAACTACATAGATAAGGTAGAATGGCCCAGGGCAAGTTTCCCCTCGCTCTGTTCGCCGAGGTTCTAACATTGTATGTAGTTTTATATTTACCTCAGTCCTGAGCTCACACAATTGCCAACCTTAATCTCATTTCTCGTACTCTACACTTATAGCATAGAAAGCCCATGACAAGTTTCCCCTTGCGATGTCCGCCTGAAAAATAGCTTAAAGTGTAGAGTTCCCCAACCTTAATGATCTCCAGAATTTCATCATGTGTTTGTGACTCCCCTTCTCCTTGTTCACACTCCTCAATGTCATTTCCCTTATAGTACATTAGATTTTGTTGTATATAGCCTTTTATAACCTTGATATTTTCAAAGATTTCCCTAAATGTCAAACTCTCCGGTGTTGTAAAACTGCTTGTAAATAATATTTACTTGTGTACTATACAATATTTTATTTATATAAAACTATGTCACCATTACCTTAACTAATTTCAACTGTAAAATTATTTTCTCTATTCCTGGCTTCTCCAGCTTTAAATATACTTAAACCATGTTCAGCCTTCTTCAACGGGGGCCATATGTCATAATATATGCTCTTACAGGAATAATAAAGTAAATCTGCAGTCGACCAGAGAGAGAGAGAGACGTAGTCGATAGAAGACAACTAAGTTACGGCCATTTTGAACCACTGACCACATTCCAGAGGGCGGCCGGAGGGCTTTTATTAGAACCCTCAGGACCTATTTTTGGATAGTCGGGGGGGGGGGGGGGGGGGGTGGTGGCTACACGGGCAGTCGTTCAGCGGACAGCCCGCTCGCTCCCTCTCTCTCTCGGATGGCTTCCAGATTCCCCTTCCAACTCGTCGTGTGATTATTTCTCTCCTCACCACATTATTACCACTATATTTTCACACACATATATATATATATATATATATATATATATATATATATATATATATATTCTGAAAATAGAGCAATCCATTTTGTTATATTTGTTCATAAAGGGCACATCTTGGATTCAATAAATAATATTTTATTTCCGATATTTCAATGGGCTAAACGGCCATCTTTTTCAAGGATCTCATCCCCTCTCGCGGCAAGCCGCGCATTACACTTGAGACACGGGCGTCTCACAATCTCTTCGGGCGAAAATCATCCAAATGAAAATGTAATGTATACAAATAAATATCGTACAATACTAATTAAAATAAATGAATAAATAGAGTGAAAAGTAAATATCTATATATACAAAATAAATATTCGGCTATTGCATTATGAATGAAGACATTTCACTGAAGTTCATATATACATAGAGGTTCCTATTCTAGGAGCATCTAAATTGTGTGTACATGTCCGGTATATCGATCTTTCGGTTTATGCTATTTCTGTCTTCCAAAGAACTCCAACTTTCCAAGAATAGCCTGCTATGCTTTTTTTTATATCTTGGTGTATTATTGATGTTTGTTCAAAGTCTGGAATGTGGCCATTGGTGAGAGCATGATCTACTAATAAAGAGGTCGGGTTATGGTGTTTTAAGGCTGATTTGTGCTGGTTGATTCTTTCTATTAATGGTTTACCGGTTTCTCCTATGTAGACGGCTTGGCAAGACTTGCATGGTATTTTGTATATGACATTGGTTCTATTGTTTGGTTCAGTGACCTTTTTTGTATCAGGATGGCGGAGGATGTTGTTAAGATTCGAGGTAGATTGGAATCTTGTTGTGATATTGATATTGATAAAATAATTGCAGACACAGCACAACTACAAGTAATAATCTGGAAACGCTATATTGATGATATACTATGCATCACAAAAGTTGATCTTTCCACCATTCTGAATTTTTTTAATAACCTCAAACCCTTTCTAAAATTCACCTTTGAAATAGAAGAAAATAACTCCCTACCGTTTCTAGACATACAATTAACCAGAAACCAAGATAGAATTGAAACTCGAATATACCGAAAACCTACCCATACTGGAAGCTATCTGAACTTCAATTCATTTGGTCCCATCCACCATAAAATTTCCGTGGTAAAAACTCTTTCAAAAAGACTAACCACACACTTTTCAACAAACGATAACGACACAAAAAAAGAAAGAACCAAGATATTTCAAGAACTACTTAGCAACAATTACCCTAAACCGTTTATCAAAAAGCATTTCTACAGACCGAGAATATCACCCACAAACAATAGACAAACTTCATCCCAAAACATTTTTTGCTCCCTACCATACAGCTATGGCTGTGAAAGAATAGCCAGAAAACTAAAATACTACAATATCACAACAAGATTCCAATCTACCTCGAATCTTAACAACATCCTCCGCCATCCTGATACAAAAAAGGTCACTGAACCAAACAATAGAACCAATGTCATATACAAAATACCATGCAAGTCTTGCCAAGCCGTCTACATAGGAGAAACCGGTAAACCATTAATAGAAAGAATCAACCAGCACAAATCAGCCCTAAAACACCATAACCCGACCTCCTTATTAGTAGATCATGCTCTCATCAATGGCCATATTCCAGACTTTGAACAAACATCAATAATACACCAAGATATAAAAGAAAAGCATAGCAGGCTATTCTTGGAAAGTTGGAGTTCTTTGGAAGACAGAAATAGCATAAACCGAAAGATCGATATACCGGACATGTACACACAATTTAGATGCTCCTAGAATAGGAACCTCTATGTATATATGAACTTCAGTGAAATGTCTTCATTCATAATGCAATAGCCGAATATTTATTTTGTATATATATATATTTACTTTTCACTCTATTTATTCATTTATTTTAATTAGTATTGTACGATATTTATTTGTATACATTACATTTTCATTTGGATGATTTTCGCCCGAAGGGATTGTGAGACGCCCGAGTCTCAAGTGTAATGCGCGGCTTGCCGCGAGAGGGGATGAGATCCTTGAAAAAGATGGCCGTTTAGCCCATTGAAATATCGGAAATAAAAGATTATTTATTGAATCCAAGATGTGCCCTTTATGAACATATATATATATTTATACTTTTATTATTTATTTATCAAATCAGACGCGATATCCCTACAAGGGATGCTTGCGTCAATAACAACACTAAATTCAGATACTATATTACAAAAAAAAAAAAAAATTAAATAATTGCAAGATTTGAAAGATAAGAAAGAGGACATTAAAATCATTCTTGATTTTACATCACAACCAACAAAATAAACAAACCAAAAATATACAAATAGGTAATAATTAAGGTTTTTTTAACCAAGAGAGAAAATCATAGATATATTTACAGAATTTTCTAAATTTAAAATACGAGTCCTTACTATTTACAAACATAAAAAGATCCTTGTGTTCGATGTTTTCCCGGTTTCTGTAGTTCTGGAAGATTGGGCACTCAAGAAGCAGATGACTGGAATCCTGCTTTCTCTTTCCACATAAACATCCCGGATCGTCTATAGCTCCTATTCGAAACAGAAAATCTCCGTAAAAGTCAGGGCGGAAATATTTTGGAATGCCCAAAGGGAAAAAGAGACGAAAGTGATCACTTGTATTAGAAAACATATCTTCCATTCTTGTTCTTAAAAATCCATTTATTATTGAAGGAGAATGTGGACTGAACGTTCGTTGGTCTTCCTCGCTTAGTTGGTCCAATTCATATTTAATCAATCTTGATTCGATAAAATCAGTCAGGAATGGGATCTCTGCCAGACAGTGGACACAATTTGAGGAAGATGTTTTAAACGATCTAGTAGCCCAAAGAACAATTTGGTATTGCATCGAATTTAATTTCTGTTTACAGCGGTTATTTATTTGGTAAAACCAAATTTCAGCTCCATATGTTAGAATAGGTCTAATTAGCGTCTTATACAAAATTAACCTTTTATTAGAGTTTATACCCCATATTTTGCCGCTGAGGGAAAAAAGCAGATTTTTCATGCGATGCGCTTTATGCAAAATCTCATTGATGTGCGGGGTGAAATTTATTTTTGTTTTGAACCTATGATTAGATAATTTCATTCCCAAAATTTTGATTTCATTTGAAGGCTTTATGACGGTTTTTTGAAATTCCAACTGGAACCTATGGAAATTGTGAAAGTGAATCAAGTTTGTTTTTTCTGGATTTATTTTTAACTTGTTTGAGCGAAACTATTGAGTGACATAGTTTAGGGTGTTCACTAACTCAGTTTTTAGACCCTATAAATTATAATGCCAACACATAATAGAGATGTCGTCCGCGTAGCAAATAATTTCAGCGTTTGTTGATTTAAAATTCATTAAAATATCGTTTAGCAAGATGTTCCATAATAACGGTGACAGTGGACTACCCTGAGGACATCCCTTAGTAAGGTTTTTGGAGACCGTTTTGCCACCGTATGACAGACAAACTGTCCTTTTATTATTCAAATAGGATTGGATGATTTGAATCAGAGAGCTGGGAACGTTGTCTAAATCCATTCTTTTTATTATAGCTGGCCACCATGCATTATCAAAAGCACCTGATAAGTCCACTGCGATCAACGCCGTCAGTTCTCTTTGCTTGTGTTCCAGAATAGTTTCAGTCAGCTCTTTCATAGCAGTAATTGTTGATTTATGCCTGGAGAAGCCATGTTGTCTATGACTCATCAAATTGTTTTCGTCATAAAAGGTAGTAAGTTTATTTTTAATTAAATTTTCGAAAATTTTTGAAATGTTTGATAGCAAGGAAATTGGTCTGTAGCTTTTACTAACATCATAACTAGTTTTATCTACTTTAGGAATGATTTTCACAAAAGAGAGAGAGTTTTTCCAATAATCTGGGAAATATCCCAAACTTATACATTTTTCGAATATTTGATGGAGAATTATGGAAATCCTAGGGTAGGCGTATTTTATCATATTATTGCTAATATTATCTGATCCAGGTGCTTTCTTATTTTTCAATAATACAATAATTGATTCAATATCTTTTAGGCTTATGATCACTTTGTTTCTATTATTGTAAATTGGCGAGTAATATCTAGTTGCTTTGTGAAGTTCCTCCTCGGAAGAAATATCATCGTCCGGGAAAAGATCGTTCAATAAACTTTCCATTTTTGAAGTCCTAGCAAAATCCGGTGCGTTGTCTATCAATGGAATCCCTGTTGTGTTAAATGATGCTTTTAAAGTTTTGAAAGTTTTATAAGTGTTCCCAAAAGGATTAGTTGATTCGTTTTCTTCGAGAAAGAATCTCCAGCTTTTAAATTTTGCCTTGTTAATGGCTTTATTATATTTGTTACGAGCAGCTTTAAAAATTTTTTCATTAATTATTTTGCCTCGCGCGCGCGATAGAATAAATTTCTTATATAATTAAAATCATTTTTCATTTTTTTCAAGTTTATTCGTCCACCACTTGAATTTGACTTTGTTTTTGTTTATGGTTGATTTTAACTTGAGGGATGCGTAAGCTGCTTCACTGATAATATCTGTGAGTTTTAAAACAGCTCTATCTACACTTTCGGAATTTTTTATTTGGTTTGTTTCATCCACGAGGCTTAGCAATTCGGGGGAGGAAATTTTTCATAAAATGCATTCCAGTTTGCGTCAGTTTCGCTGAATTTCCACGTTGATTTATAACCGTCTATATGACTGTTGTCTTTACTAACGATCTCGTAGGTTATTGTCACGTGATCGGAGGTGTCCGTCATTATGGATGTATTCCAGTTTTTTAATAGACTGATTGAATTTCTGTTGGAGATAGTGAGGTCGATCACGCTAGAATTACGACACGTTGTAGTTTTAATATTATGGACGAAGAGATTGTGTTGGTTCACTATTGAATGAAGTTTGTGACCATTTGAGTTTGTCTTTCGATCATAAATTATATGACATATGTCATAATATATGCTCTTCCAGGATTAATAAAACAAACCTAGAATCAGCCAGAGAGAGATGGGTAGCTAAAGGGCGTCACTTTAGAGATCACGACATTCCAAAGGGGCGGCAAAAGGGGCCCGCCCGTCAACACCTGGGGACTATTTTGGTGGTCGGGGGGTGACCACACAAGACAGTTGTTCAGCGGACAGCCCTCTCGCTACCTCTCTCTCTCGGATGGCTTCCAGATTCCTCTTCCAACTCGTCGTGTGATTATTTCTCTCCTCACCACATTATTACCACTCTATTGTCACATATACATAATTATAAACATCCTGGAATGAAGAAATGAGCTACTCAAATTATTAAACTTGTATATAAAATTTCTAAATATATATATATACATGTAGTATATTTTGAGTAATATAGATCACAGCCTTATTCTAATATTTGTTATAACACCATATCTATGTAAAAATATGTATCAAATTTGTAATAATAGAAGTGACAATAAAACAAAAGGAGTAGAGGTAGTCCAGACGACAAAGGCCAGACGTGATAAACAACCCAGACGAACAGGTGTTTATGCTAATGAGTTCATTCCCCCGTCAGCAGGTGGCCGAACACGTGGCCAGACATAATTAATAACCCAGCGCTTGACAGGTGGCGTGATGACGGGAACCAATCAGAACTCGTCAACATCTGCCAGAGTCGAGTATATAAGGTCCCCCAAGATGGGGGAACTTTGTTTCTGCCATTTTCCCCATAAATTTTATTCTTATATTTTCACTTTAAGCATTTAAAAATCAATTATAACCTTTTTATAACATTTTTATTCATATTTTAAAACTTTCACACTCTCATTTATCACTTTATTTTAATCAAATTATAAATTTTAAATTATCATTTTCAATTTTATTTAAAAAAAATTTCAATCACGCAATTTTACCAATTTACTAATCTTACATGCCTTTCTTAAATTCACCTAAAATGGCATTATCCAAATATGCAACTTTCAATTTTACATAAAAAAAAATCATATTATATTTTAATTACTCGAATCATATTTTCTAAACTCATTTGTGTTATTTTTTAATACCTTATTTGTGGCCATAGTATTAATAATTAAATTTATTACACTCTTTATTTTACTTGACCTATTACTATTCAAATTGATATTTCTCAATATTTAAAAGTTTTAAAATAGTCCTAGATTTGTATTTTTATAAATACCAATTTTAAATTATCCCATCTCAAAATGTGCCTCCCATTTTTCCCACAATTACAAATACAACTATAAATGTAATATGCGAAAACTAAATATCTTTCCATAAAATTTACATACCCCATTGCATTTCATTCCTTCCTGCGTTAAACTGTTATTTACGAAACTCTACCGAATTTTGTACCCATGCCATAACCTTTTCTCTTAGAAAAATTTCGTAAAGTCGTTATTTTATAATTTTTCTAAACCTAATCACTGCTAATAATCTCCAATCTAACGAATTGCCTGTGCGTCTTAACGCGACACTCACCGGGAAACTAAGGTTATTGCACCTAGAGAATCCAGGAACCTCGTGGACGAAGTTAATCAAGATAGTTACTAATAAATATAAAGACACGCCCCATACTACAACATCCCAAAATTGAAAATTCCCCGAGTTATGTAATGATATAAATCCCAGTATAATAGAAAGTAGAGAAATATCAGTACAACGTACAAATGACAGGCACGACAAAGAGAAAAGGACAATATTCCAATCTTCATCCCAACGACAAACAAATCAAGGACGCACTGATCTCCCCCTAATTGTTTTTTTCTACTTCGTCTTTTCCCTCCCTACTTCTAAAGGGGTGGAATGACCTTGTACTCACCATTAGCAGATAGCCCTTCCTACTTCAACACTCTTACCTGTCAATCATTCAATTATAGGCCTTCCATACTTCTCTCGTCTCTTGATCATTTTCCATTGGCCTTCTATGCCTTCGTTCTAACCGCCCCTCGTCCATCGCAGAGTTCCTGTTTGCCGATTTTTTTTATTTACTCCCAGGTCGCCGTCCCAGCATTCTTTATTTCATTCTTTTTTCCTCAAACCCGGGTTCAATCAATCAATGGCAACAGTCGAGCCCTGTTTTCACAATCTACCTCCATCCTCTAACCTCTTCAACGGTTCCTGAGACTCCTGCTCGTCAACATTTTTTAATTTTTATTTTTTAATGATCCATCGACCTGGTACACTCTCCCTCCCCATGTTAACTCCACACGGAGAGCTTGGGTAACCAGCGAGATTTTTTTTTCTCTAATGCTCGACCCAGGCCATCACAGCACGATGCGCCCACTCATTTTTCGTTTAATTTTATTTTTCATCTGGTCGAGCTCAATCACCGACAGCAGCGCAGCTCTTGAACCACCATCTCTTTTTAACCTCTCTCAGAAAAAATTTCTTTCCCATATTCCCCCATTACCTACCTCTCCTTCGATCTTCACGCCTTTTGCCTATCTGATCTAATGCTACTTACAGAGCATCTTGAGATTGCTGAACCTTGAAAACAATACTTCGCTTCTAAGCTCGTATTGCAGGGCAGGACTCCTGAGATGTCCTTTGCAGAAACCAATTCAGACCTTCTTCCTTTATTCCTCACTGCGTCACTACCTATCGCAACCTTTTGCTTAAGTCAATTTTCTTTTATATTTTATTTTACTTTTATTATCTCTACTTCTCCTCCTTCCTGTATTACATCCCTGAAACTATGTTGTAAATATTCAAGACACCTTAAGTAACAAAAAACTGTAACTAGTATACCAACTTTCCCAAATATTTACTTTCGCTATTGTGTGTGTTTACTTTAAATTTATCCTTCCTATGTACTCCTCTTATATATTTTGTAGTTTTATAATATTATATCAGTGTGTCACCACTACTCCCCTTTATCTTTATTTTTATTCTAGTAACTAATTTATGCCCCAAATTATTTCCCATTTAATAGGTTTGCTAGCTTTTCTCTCATTTATTTGTAAATAGACTTATAGTTTTACTAGTTTTGTGGTGTTGGACTTTGCTTTTTAACTTACAGATGTAGATAAAACATTTCACTATTAATCGATGATATCATTTTGTTTATTAACCATCAAAATTAATGCCATCAAATACCAACCAACCCTTTATATATTATTACCTTTAATATTTTTATTTTCTCTTTCTCTCATCATGTTCAGACTTAGCATTTTACAACTTCAACTATTTTAGGCACCATTTTAAAAAACGTACACCTAACAATATTTATAATATTTCTTAAACAGATAAAACATTTATCATTTTATTTTTTTTTTGTAGATTTCAAAATGTTATTTTTGACGCTTCCCTTACAACCTCTGACTCTATCCCATGAACCTTTCCTCCCAACTTTTTACACCCATCAAGAGATTATTGTTCGTCAGCCATTTTATTTTTTTTATTGATTAAACTAACTAGAAGACCCTTCCTCGCTGTACATTTCCCAACAGTGAGCTCAGGAGACCCAGTTAGATTTTTTTTTTCTCTCATCGTCTGGCTCATCATTTTTTCATTTTTCAACTTTTTCTTTTCACCACACAAGTCGGACACAATAAAATTTGACAGCAATAAATCTCTTACACCCACCTCTCCTTTTCCGCATCCTTCAAACCTCCAACCTTCCAAGGGATTCCAGTTCGCCGAACATTTTTGTTTTTTTTCATTGATTAATCCGACTGGAACAATCCTTCCTCACTATACCATTCCCAATAATGAGTTCAGGATATCCAGCGCGATATTTTTATTTTTTTTCTCATCGCCCGACGCATCATATCAATTCATAATTTTTTCAACTTTTCACTTTTTTTTTCACAATTCAACCGGGCACAATCATTATGGACAACAGGGATCCCTCTTACCTCTGCCTCCCCCTTTTACCTCCATCAATCTTCCCACCTCTTTTCGCTGTTTGAGCTAATGATGCAGACGGAATATCTTAGGCCTTCTGTTAATGAAAACAATGCCTCACTTAAACAAGTTCGCATTGCATTGCAGGATGCTTGGGATACTACTTTTGCAGAAACATGCTCAGATACCCCCTTTCCCTTTTTCAACCTTAGGGTCACATTATAAGTTCAGTCAATAAACTAACTTCATTTTTTTCTCTCATCTTTAATACAATAAGATATTACTTTCCTTGTACGATTCATTTTACCATAGTTACCATTTTGTATTATATACCTTCTCTTAATCTTTTATCATTCATTTTGTACGTTTTTATTGATACACCACCCTTACAACATCTTTTTCCTTTTAACTTGTAACTTCATAATAATTTAAACTAATTTGTATACAAATTATTTCTTTTATTTCTTATAATAGGTTTGTTAGGTTTTTATTCTTTACATGTCATTCCCCCAACCAAACCTTCATCACCGGGGACACATTCTGTAGTATATTTTGAGTAATATAGATCACAGCCTTATTCTATTATTTGTTATAACACCATATCTATGTAAAAATATGTATCAAATTTGTAATAATAGAAGTGACAATAAAACAAAAGGAGTAGAGGTAGTCCAGACGACAAAGGCCAGACGTGATAAACAACCCAGACGAACAGGTGTTTATGCTAATGAGTTCATTCCCCCGTCAGCAGGTGGCCGAACACGTGGCCAGACATAATTAATAACCCAGCGCTTGACATGTGGCGAGATGACGGGAACCAATCAGAACTCGTCAACATCTGCCAGAGTCGAGTATATAAGGTCCCCCAAGATGGGACAAAGTTAGTTGTTCAGTTAGTTGTTTTCAGAGCGACGCCGTCATACGGTCGGGTCTCTCACCCCTATCCGCGATGTAGGCATCCGCGTCGGCCGTGGTCCGCTGCCTTCGTCCGTGGTCTACCTCTTCCTCTTGGAGTTACCATCTAGACCTGCCTCTGTCTCTTGCTGTCCCAGTGCGGGAATCCCATCACGCACCCACTACCACGACTGCCCAGTACATTCCACCTCGGGATTACTACATACATATACCTTGATGTTTGTTTACATATATATAAATAAACCAAAAGGGCCTCAAATAAAAAAAAAAGGGAAGGAAGGAAGACAATTAATAATATGTAAATTATGGATGTTTTATTTGAATCCAATGATATATTTTTGCACACAATTATAATACATAAAATATGATGTTGGCCTAAGTAAATTGTCTAATAAATGAAAAAAAAACTAAACTAACCAGAAAAAAAAGAGAAATGTATAAATCCTAACTTCCTATTGATGACTTAAAAAAATGTTTTTTACTTACATTTGCAGTTGTTCCCATTGTGGGGGGGGCTTTGGCCCAAGGCCCCTGTTGTCCTCTCTTTGACTGCTCTAAGACTGACTGGTAACTGACTGACTTTCTCTCCCCAGAGTGACCAAAAATCATCATGAGAGAAAAATAAATAATAATAATAATGAATCTTTATCTGGTCACCCTCTGTTATAAAAAAAAAAATAATAATAATATACCTAGGTGAAATATATATTATATATATATATATAATCCTGTATGGGGCGAAATGCCCTAAATAAAGGCTTTTTTGTTGTTGTTGTATATATATATATATATACTGAATTAAAATCTAAAAAATATATCCTCATTACAATTAATTAGATAATTCTTGAGAATTTTCTAAATCAATATATTCTAATTTGGAAAAGAATAATTAATTTATCAATTCTCATGAAACATAAAACCAATGCAAAATAATCTTAAAATTATTTAATAAATAATTCAGATGAATTATTTAGAATCTACCCCTACTAATAAACAAAAAATATAGCCTAGGCCAACATGAAAAAAAATATATATACATAAAAGAACAAATAAGGCATGCGTTAGAAATTTGTATGTTGTAATTTGACGTTCCTCAGGTCTTTAAAAGGTTCTCCTCAGGCTGTAGGATGCATAAGCCACTGGATTTCAGGCCATATGATGGGTCAGCGTATGATGTACCAGTGTTCTGCAGAATCCGGCCAGGGGCATCCTGCACATCCAACATACAGCCGAGAACCCTGTTTCCTTAAATCACTCATAGTGTTTTCATTGTTGGGTCTGAGTCCAAAATGGACCCAACACCCACAAGGGATTCTTGCGTCAAGCAACAACAATAAGCTCAGAGAATTATTTTACCTAAACAATTGGTGAATTACAAAGTTTGAGTGGTAGTTTAAAGAAGAAAAGAAAGGACATTAAAATCATGCTTGATTTTACATCCTACCTAGGAACAACCAATGAAATAAATACAAATATAGTTTAGCAATTACGGTTATAATAACTGTAGATAGTTTTTGTTGTTGTTGATAATTGTCGACTAGTCTTGCTGACGACATCAATAAATACCTTTATATCTTAAGATAGACAAAGACTTGATTTCTACGTTACAACATGAATAAACCTTTCCTTAAAATGTACTGTGAAAATCAGTGTCTAATACAGGGGTCGGCAAACTGCGGCTCGCCAGCCCCTTACGGCTCTTTGGATGTGAAGCTGCGGCTCTTTATATAGTTTGATATGCAAATATTATTCATGTGAGTACTATTTATTGTTGGCAAGAATAAATCTTGTGGCTCTTTAAAAACTTTGAAATTTTGTAAATTGTAATTTTTGACTATTCCGACTCAAAAGTTTGCCGACCCCTGGTCTAGGTTGTTCATTCAGAGCTTTATCTGATACAGTTAGATTGTAGAAGTGGAATTATTAATTTAAATGAACTTTGACTTAATTGACTTCACACTACGGTCTTCAGTGAGTTTTATAAATTTTCCAAAGCTAGTTCACAATCTTAACTCGAAAATATTGTAGAAACAGTCATCTAGAAGACGCTTAGTTTTTCCTTTTTTATCATGACGTGTATCTTTTTATAAACCATATTTCTCTCAGTAAAAACACTAGAAACTGTTGAATATATATTTTAAATTAAATTTTTTAATTAATTGTTCCCACAGAGTATGTGTAAGATCACAAGTAAATAGGTGCTAACCGTAGGAAGATAAGTTTCATTTTGTTTTACTATGTTATATAAGTTTTCTTTTATTTTGCTCTCTCTCTCTTGTAAATCAATAATGTTTGATTAATATTTTTATTAAAAGAGAAAATTGCTATAAAGTATAAATATAAAAAATATAAACGGCAGCAATGCGTTTCTTTATTCGTGAAAAATTGCAAGTTTTCGGATCTTTATAATCCTTCCACAGGCATAGCTGTAAGCCGAAAGCTTGCATTTTTCACGAATAAAGAAACGCATTGCTACCGTTTATATTTTTTATATTAATCTTTTTGGAATCAGTATCTTTAAAAATTCTAAGCAAAGTCAACAATCAGATTGTAGAAATGGAATCATTAAAGTATCTATGTGATGACGAGGACCTCAAACTAAGGTCTTCAGGCAGTTTTCTGAATTTTCCAAAGCTAATTAACAATTTTAACTCGAAAATATTGTAGAAACAGTCACTAAACTTAGTTTTTTTTAATTTTATCATGACAGGTATTATTTTGAAAACCATATTGTTACCGATAAAAACAAGAACACCAGAAACCCCCCGAAATAAAAACAGACGATGCTAAAAAACAAAATGAAGAGTTGAAAGTAGAGAAGATCAGAAATAGACGAACGAATTTGAGACGGCGACCTTTATATAAATTGTTAAACGAACAATACCGCAGAGATCCTTGAAGTCTCAAGGCTATGACGTTATCAGACGATAATGTTAATAAGGATTGCCGCCCATTGTGTAACTGAAGATAGTGTGGCAGGTCACCCAGATCTTTTGGAGAATACAATTCCATAAGACTAAAGATGAAGAGCGTTATTTGCTTGTATAGGTTTACCAGTTTTCAAATTAGAATACAGAGAGAGAGATTGAGATTGAAACTACTTTATTAAATGGTTCATATAAGATTATATAAGGTTAAATACGAAATTATAGAGAGAGATTTTTTTTGTCAGTTAAGACTTTTTTAATTCTAAGGAAAACACCATTTAACTATCCCATGTACAATGTTGTATGTTTCAGAATATCGAAGTTGTCACCAAAGTCGGCGGTAATCAGCATCTTGCTGGGGATAGCCATTCCTTTCCTGACAGACTTCCTCAAGATTGGAGCAGCTTTCTTCGTGCATCGCCTGAGAGAGATTGAGATTCAAACTGATTTATTACAATGTTCATATAAGATTATACTTATGTATATGGTTAATTACAAAATTGAATAAATACGAATAAATAAGATTATATAATGATAAATATAGGAATAAATAGATATAAATAGAAAAATAATTGATAAATATACATATATACAAGGTCTTCATTGATGGTGCCCACCGCGGGAAAGACTCCGCCACCGATGGACTGTGAGAGTTCTTTCCCACAGAGCGGGCAGGTCGAGGTAATGGCTGGTGTTACCCAACTCAAGAACAAGATGGTACTTGTAGATGGTAGCCTTCGCCACACTTTTTAGTTTCACTGCCTCGGGATGGAGGCCGACGCCGAAGAGTCAGACCTGCAAATCCAGGGGCACTTCGCAGAAGGCGAACACCTCCCGGAGCAGAGGTCGCACGGCTCGAGAGTAGAACCTTTCTCTATAAGACAACATCTAGTTGCAAAGCCAAAGTATCTTTTAGGGAGATGTGTCATCTTACTGAAGAGCTGATAATTCGTAAAAAATGGCAATTTTGGAGATGAAAATGCCTTTGTAGAGTGGTGTCTCAATGCGAGAGTGTCTTCTAATGTTTTCGAATAAGAATACAAAGAGAAAGAAAGAGTAGAATCTTTATATATAGTACAACGTCTAGTTGCAAATCCAAAGTCGGAGTCAATGTCATAAGCAAAAGTATCCTTTAGTCAGATATGTCCTCTTACTGAAGAGCTGCTATCAGTAAAAAATAGAAATTTTAGCGATGAAAACTGTCTTTTTGTAGAAAGGTTTCATCTAGCGAGAGTTTCCTTTGATGGGTTTCTACCAAACTTGTATTTCACACGTTTCCCATTTTATTTACAAGAAAAATCTCACGTCGTAAATAAGTTCATTCCAATTAATTCTCCCATTTTTTGTGTGTTTTAAATGATAGTCGCGAATTTGATTTAAAAACCAAGCGATTCGAACACATTACAGATACTTGATTTAGAAGGGAAATTATCCAAAACAGATATAACACCACATTTACATACTTTATAATATTTATTTGCATATGTAAAAATGAAAGGCTCAATGGATTGTACAAGTGTACTTATATGTTACTCTTTTCCCCTCCAAAGCTACTGAATCCATCATCAAGAAATTTAACATGGTGTTAGCTGAAGATATAGTTTAATTAAAATCAAAAAAGGAATATCCTGACTACGTCCACATGAACTTTTTAGATGGAATATAGTGGAACAGAAATCACCTAAACATTGATTTAGCCTGTTTCCTGATATTTGGCCAACCCATTTTCTTAATAAATCAAGAAAAGCCATCCACGAACGCGTTCCGGGCTGTTGCTTTTGTCAGCGTGTTCAGGATATGCCTTTTTGATTTTAATACCAACACTCCAGACTTTTTAATTATTTTATTTTTAAATTATTTTTCTACCTATTTCTTGAAGCGGTTGAGCATTATATTTAGAATATGGATATAAATTTAGGTAGGCACTTTAATTTTCTATGAGAAGAGTAAGTTATCTTCATTTAAAATATTACACCATGCGCCAATTTTTAAATTAAAAGGTCGAGGAAAAGAGCGGCAATAATCATGCAACTATCCAATATATATGTTGAGAAATTGGATATTTGCAATCAAAAGTATAGAAGGGAAAGTATAGGTTACAATGTTCGCTGATAAAGTCGCAAATGTGTTCTCATCCTTTTTATGAAATATTTGCCTCTGGTACAGATGACTTCTTCTCATATTCAATCTTCTTCTTTCTTATCTCCACTCAATCATATTAGGGTATCAAGCTTGTAGGGCTTGTTGATGGTGTCTGTTGGGGACGAGTCTTCTTCTTCTTTCTTATCTCCACTCAATCATATGAGGATATCAAGCTTGTAGAGCATGTTGATGGTGTCTGTTGGGGACGAGTCTCTTCTTCTTTCTTATCTCCACTCAATCATATTAGGATATCAAGCTTGTAGAGCTTGTTGATGGTGTCTGCTGAGGATGAGTCTCTTCTTCTTCTTCTTTCTTATATCCACTCAATCATATTAAGATATCAAGCTTGTAGAGCTTGTTGATGGTGTCTGCTGAGGATAAGTCTCTTCTTCTTTTTTCTTATCTCCATTCAATCATATTAGGATATCAAGCCTGTTTAGCCTCATACTTAATGATAGGCATGAACTAATAAACGAAAACAATGCACAGTAGAACCTCCATGAGAGAAAACTCCCGTTAGAGGACACCTCTATATAAAGGGCAGTTTTCTTTCTCAAAATTTCTATCTTTGTAACCAAATAGCTGCTCTCCGGTAAGATGGCATCTCTCTAAAGGACATTTTTGTTGTACCTAGGTGTTATCCTACTTAAGAGAGAGGTTCGACTGTATTGGGTAAATCTGGAAATTATTTACATATATACTACTTTGATTTAAAGAGGAACTAGGATACAGGCAGACTATCTGAATTAATGATATGTCTGAATTATCAAGAATTGGCATTATGATCATCAAGGTGGCTGGACTTGGAGGGAATTGACGAGATATCTTTTTGAAGCAAAAAAAAGGTCTCATTTTACACTATATTAGGGTATCAAGCTTGTAGGGCTTGTTGATGGTGTCTGTTGGGGACGAGTTTTCTTCTTCTTTCTTATCTCCACTCAATCATATTAGGATATCAAGCTTGTAGAGCATGCTGATGGTGTCTGTTGGGGACGAGTCTTCTTCTTCTTTCTTATCTCCACTCAATCATATTAGGATATCAAGCTTGTAGAGCATGTTGATGGTGTCTGTTGGGGACGAGTCTCTTCTTCTTTCTTATCTCCACTCAATCATATTAGGATATCAAGCTTGTAGAGCTTGTTGATGGTGTCTGCTGAGGATGAGTCTCTTCTTCTTCTTTCTTATATCCACTCAATCATATTAAGATAGCAAGCTTGTAGAGCTTGTTGATGGTGTCTGCTGAGGATGAGTCTCTTCTTCTTCTTTCTTATATCCACTCAATCATATTAAGATAGCAAGCTTGTAGAGCTTGTTGATGGTGTCTGCTGAGGATGAGTCTCTTCTTCTTTTTTCTTATCTCCATTCAATCATATTAGAATATCAAGCCTGTATAGCCTCATACTTAATGATAGGCATGAACTAATAAACGAAAACAATGCACAGTAGAACCTCCATGAGAGAAAACTCCCGTTAGAGGACACCAATATATTGCTTTTGCAATAAGTGTGGCTATGAACATGTGTCGGACCTGTAGGCTGTTGTTGGGTGCTGTGATGCCTGGAGTATAGGAGCTCAATCTATACTTCCTTTCTGTGGTGAATCTGTATATTTCCTTTTTAGACTAATTTTTTATCTATCGCAGAAAGGGCAGCAAAAAGCGCTAAAAATAGCAAACTTCTAGCGCTATATATTTTTTTAATTCAAACAAAATCCCACGAAAATAGATCATTATTGGTGAATCCTTCCTATAGTTTAACTCGTTTTATCTAACAGACCACGCTACTATAGTATATTATAGTATATAGAGAGTTATATTATACACGAAGAAATGTTTGGCTTTTCCACTGATCTCCGCGGATCACCACCCTACGCCCCTGATCCTCCAACGCTGGATTCAATCCCGGTTCATGGCTGTTGGGAATCGAGGATTTTACCCACTCGTCCACCGACTTATATGTTTTATAACTTTAAATTTCCAGTTATATAAGCAATAGAGACCTAATAAAATAGCAGAACGGTATGGTAGATTAAACTGGACAAAACGCTGGGAGGGTTCACCACTGATGAGCTAGGTCTTTCCTATAATTGCTTTTGCAATAAGTGTGGCTACTGAACATGTGTCGGACCTGTAGGCTGTTGTTGGGTGCTGTGCTGCCTGGAGTATAGGAGCTCTATCTATACTTCCTTTCTGTGGTGAATCTGTATATTTCCTTTTTAGACTAATTTTTTATCTATCGCAGAAAGGGCAGCAAAAAGCGCTAAAAATAGTTTTAATTTTTATATGTAGATGGCGTAGTGATTCATTTTAGGAAACAGTGTTTGTATTTTTGAAAAAAAAAAATAGAAAAAAGACATCTCCTTATCGGGAAACTGAAAGTTGCTAATGGTTGCGCCATCTATCTGAATAAATATAAACTATTCTTTGATTTTTAATTATTCCAGAATTGGACAAATACCCATTTTTGGCCAATTCTGGAATAATTAAAAACCAATGAATAGTTGATATATATTCCGATAGATGGCGCAAGCCATTAGCAACTTTCAGTTGCACGATAAGGAGACGCCTTTTTCTATTCATATAGTTAACAGTTTGTATATTTGATAAGCCTGAATTGTTTGTAAACATAAACAAAAGTACACACAGCGCCATTTGCACTTGTTATCAACGAGCTAATAGGTTATCAGAGGTGTTTATTCTATCCATTGTGTTGGAATGACTTGGAAATATCCTCGTGGGAGCGAGCACCTGATAGGCTGGACAATGGACCAATGACTATTCCGGGAAATATAATCTCGTGCACAATGGCTCTGATAATAGCAACTCCCATCGCCTGATGCGGAGGCGTTAAGGAATTCCAAAAATATTCCAAACTTATCATCATCATTGATACAATCAAACTTCTACTGTCCTTACTGCGATGAAAAAATATTGGGATGGTTTGGTTCCAAAAATATTCCTAGCTTATCATTATCAGTGTATGCAAAATGGAATAAGAAAATAATTTGCACGCTATTGGTAGATAGCTAGCTTAAATAATACAAATCAATAACGCGCCCTCAATATGTATAACAAATGAAAATGTTAAGACGCGAATGTTTCTCTTCACAAATTAGTCAAATTTCTACTATCCTTACTGCGATGAAAGTATATTGGGTGGGATTGGCTCATCAGTGCTGAACCCTCCCAGCGTTTTCACCAATTTAATCTACCAGACAACTTCTTTAGAGGTCTAATATTGTATTGGATCATTATGCTTTTATATGCTACACTGAAAGGTGGAATCTTAGAAATGGTATTTATGGATTTTCCTTCCTAGGAAATGGTAGAACCTTAGTAAGTCATTTCCAACACTTCTTCAGTACTTTGGGAATCTTCCATATTTGGTATCAGCAAAGTGTTCGCGTTTTTATATTGTTGCACCAGGTTGCGGTTTAGCAGACACTCTTCAGCCTTGGATTCTCTCCTCAGACATGTCTTGTATCAGAGCGTGTTTCAACCATCCTACAAGGTTAGATAAGTGAATATAATGAGATAACTCTAATATAACTAACTGTAAAGATTATAAAGATTGGCTTTCTTCCCTTATCTATTTTCTTTCTTCTTCAGTTGTCTTATTGATCTGAAATTTCTGAGAAAGCAGTCTAATTTTGAAGGGACGAACATGTGTCCCCCCCCGCAACAGATGTTAACCAGAAATAGCTGTTTACAGAGGAAGGCGTCACAGACGAGGTAGGTAACAGTTAGAATTTCTTAACACTTGTATTTGTTAAATCTGTGCATATAAATGTTTCACTAAAACAACTTAATATTAACACATAGAATCCGGTCGAAGAGAGATCTATGGCATAATAGAGCAGGAGTGAAATGTCGCTGGATTTCTATTTGAAAATCTCCGGTCCAGCAGATCTCTCTTTCCACTAATTAATTCATTTTAATTTTTTTTGTATATGTCTGGTCTACCATTAGGGTTTCAAAACATAATAACCAAACTTATAACAAAAGTTAATTCATATTATAGATATATTACTAAATACAACTAGATATATTCATATTATAAAATAAAAAAATTAAAAAATCATAAAAAAAAGGATAAAATATAAATTTATAAAAAAAAATATATATATATATACTAACAATCTTATCTACCTTCTTTACAATTTTTTTTTCTCATTATTAGTTTGAATAAAAGTGCATGGTTCTGTCTTTCTCTCTTTTCTCTCTCTCTATAACTACTAAAATTTATACTATTAAATATATTCTCACTTCTATTATTCTATATACAAATTATAGTATGTCTAAATGACGGGTAACAGCCGATTGCAAAAGACGTTACGTTGTTAAATTTTATTGTTATTAATTATAAATATATATGGATGATATGTATATGTGTGTTATTAAATAATAACAATTTACAAATTTTATAATTTGAATTTAAATAATCAAAGTAATAAAGATAATTTTAATACAAAACTAAACTATAAAACTAAACAACTATTTATTTATATATATATATAAATGTTGTACTATACTCCAATATATACTTATATCCCCATATGTCATATAGTTATAGTATAATTACCAAAATGACATAATAAAATTCGATTGAGTGACAGTCGGCACCAGACAGAAGGAAGGTCTCCGAAAAACATGTCGGGGTACCAGGTATGGTGGCCCTTTGGCTCAAAACAGATTAGTCCGCTTTGAGACACGTTGATTGACAGACCCCCCTGTACAGACCTGCCTTGACCGGTGTTGGCATCACTCTCTTGCCATCTCTGTGGGGACATCCAACATGTCTCGTTCTTTGGAACAATACATTCAGGCCTGAAACCA
Source organism: Cordylochernes scorpioides (assembly GCA_030710605.1). NCBI lineage: Eukaryota > Metazoa > Arthropoda > Arachnida > Pseudoscorpiones > Chernetidae > Cordylochernes > Cordylochernes scorpioides. The sequence continues at coordinate 28,350,594 of CP092884.1, read as the reverse complement.
CTCTGAACATTGAGGCCACAACGACTGCATTTAACCAACCACACTACAGTCATCCTATAGGATCGACTACATCATGTACATGTTGTCATGTAGTCGATCCTGTAGGATGACTGTAGTGGGGTTGATAATTTCAATTTGAATTTTCAAAATATGAAAAATAATATTAGAAATTTTTAATAAAATAGGCGCATTAACCATGATGCAACAAATAGAGGATGGACTTCCTAGCTTCGTGTACTGAAGACGAGAAATTGCTTTCTGCATCCTGGGTTCACCGTCAGGACTTTTCTTGTCACTCATCTTGAATTTGAACTAATAAACTTATTCACAAATTGGCTTCCCGACTGCAAATTAACGCCTTTAATTCGGCTCGAGGGACCAAATGTAGGTGTTTTTAATTTAGGGCCTACTCCCTATCTATCAACTTATCAAAAATTACAGCCAGGAAAAGCAAAAACACACTTCGTTTATTTATAAAAATTTTGAAAAAAAAAAAACACGCGCTGCCTTCACGCACGCCAGCCAGCGAGCTTCTCACGCGCCTGCTAGCGAGCTGTCTCTAATTCCGTACTCCGGCCAACAATGCAAATATATTCACATAACTATAAAAATCTGCATATGTCCATATCTAGAATGAAATGATTATAAATGAGACTTGAAAATATGCATATGTGTCTATGCCCACTGTGACAGAGATCGTCCATAAAAAAAAAAAAAAAAAACTAACATCAAAATATATGATATGCTAAGTGTCACATTTGCGACTAAAATCATCAACGCTGCCTGGTGATAAGTTATGTTTTCTGCAGCGCTATATCTGTTAGCCAGAATGCGCTGATACGTAGAAGGATGTTGTTTATAAATAGAGTGGGCGGGAGATCGGCTGCGATAGTTTTTTTTTGTACATTTTTTATCCAGACGGATATGAAACCTGATAGCGTCCTGTTTTATCAAGCCTCCTAGTTTGCCTTTTCTAACCTAACGGCTTTCTTAAAGAAACTTTCTAAACTGAAACAATAGCTAACACTAATGAAACATTCCAGAAATTTTTACCATTCGGAATTCCTTATTATTTTCGTCTAAATTTTTACATCGCACAATTAATCACAAATCATTGTAATTGTGGAGAATTTCTGGCAAAAATCGGGGCAACGGATGATCCTAGCTGATTCTGTGGAAAATAAAACCAAAACTCAATACATTTATTGATAGAATGTCCATTCTTTCACAGCTACAGAATTATTCATTTTTATCCCATCGAAGAAATTAGCGAATTTGTATATAACAAAGACACTTATGTAAAATTCAATAATTTTTGTAAGTTCATTTCGGATTTCCTTTTCTGTTTGAGAAAACCAACCTTTCAGCTTTGATTTTGTTTTTAGTTTTGTTTATTGAATCGTATATAAAATGAATTGTATACTCTATAACAAAAAAATCGACGCACCAAGAAGAAGTTGTCAGATTAAGACAAAAATTGGTGTATGTAAAGAGCATGTATAGGGGAAAAAACTATTAAAATTTCAGAACAATTAATTGTTTTATTTCAGAGTTTGATCGTCACAAATTGAGAATGTCAATATGTCGTTGGACCCCCACTGGCCTGGATGCAGGCTGCCACCCGGCATGTCATGGACTGATAAAGATTCCGGATGGTGTGCTGCGGGATTTCTTGCCAAATTGTCTCCAACTGTCGGGCTAAATAGTTAACATTCCGGGATGGTTGCAATCGCCTTCCCATCACGTCCCAGATGTGCTCTATGGGCGAGAGATCAAGCGACCTTGCTGGCCACGGAAGAGTTCGGCAAGATTGAAGACAATCCATAGTAACACGTGCCGTGTGTGGCCGGGCATTATCTTGTTAAAAAGTAAGCCCGGGGTAAGGTGAGAGGAACGGCAACAAAACAGGCCGTAGAATGTCATCTACGTACCGTTGTGCTGTCAGGGTGCCAGGAATGACTACCAATGGGGTCTTGCTATCAAATGAAATGGCACCCCAGACCATAACGCCCTGTTGTGGACCTGTGTGGTGTTCGACAGTAAGGCCAGGATCCACACGCTGCCCAGGACGTCTCCAGACACGTTTGCGACGGTCGTCAGGACACGGTAAGAACGGGACTCGTCACGAAAGACTATACGTCCCCAGTCAGCGCAGTTCCAAGTTGATCGCTCCCGACACCACTGTAGTCGGACTTGTCGGTGCACGGGTGTGAGGGGTAGGCATCGTAACGGTCGGCGAGCTCTTAGATTCCGCTCTCTAAGTCGCCTGTCCCGATATACATGCTAAAAGGCACAACTTCCTTAAGTTTCGTCCATAAGTACATATTGGTTATCTCGTGTGTCTTCAATAAAGGTTACTGTAATATCTTTCAGAGTTATTGTCTGAATCCCGATATACATACTAAAAGGTACAACTTCCTTAAGTTTTGTCCATGAGTGTTTCTTGCTAAAAAACTATAAAATTATTTTAATAAATAAAAAGAATGCGAGGTACAAACACAGTACAATTAAAAAAAAAGGTTTACGATAAAAGCTATGAAAGGTGAATTATAATTAAAAACTATTTTTCCATAACGAGTATCTTTTTATTTGAAATTGTGCACACTTTCAAGTCCAAAATAAGATAAGGAGAGAGACATAGACAAAAGGTTCTTAGTTTTTACAAGAAAATAGTCAATGTTTCTTGGTATTCTATATACAGTTACGAACGTCATGCGTCATCTCTGTCACCGTTTGCTTTTTTCTTTGGAATGGCGCTCTCCTATTGGTTGGCTACGATCACGTGGCTACGATGGCGCGCCGCCACTACGCGAGACACTTTGTTTTTGACTTTGCCCCCCCCCCACTCGCTTTTTGGTTTTTGTAACTATTGTGTTGGAGCGGGTCGCTCCTTAAATAAATGCATATATTAGGTAATAACTAAATATAATCCTCTCTTTCTTTTTCCCAGTAAGAGACGCCTACGGAAGCCAACAGTACATAGACAGATAAAGCACATAGGCTATAGTTATTAACTAATATATGCATTTATTTAAGGCGCCAATTTATAATTGTAACAAATAGTATTTGAATCAAAACATTCAATCGGGTAAAACACGGGCGTTGCCCGGGTCATTCGGCTAGTAAGTCCATAAGAGAGATATTCTCTTGAAAAAAACTTGAATTTCAAATAAATAAAGATATTAATTGTTTCAAAATTCGTTTTAAATTTCAACTAATTGAAAATACAGACTAAAAACTGTTATTATTATAAAGTATTGTACTTCTTTTTAGTTTAGTCCATATATAGAGTGGGTGGACGAGGGGGTAAAACCCTCGATTCCTGATAGCCATGAACTGGGATCTAATCCCACATTAGACACTTTATTTTAATATATGAAGAGCCTGTACATATTATCCATTGTAAATATCATAAGCTAGATTGTTCTTTTGAGCGGTACCTAAAAAGGTGATTTTGGAACCAGAAGTTTACTTAGGCAGTAGATCCTAATTTTAAACTACCTACAGTTACACTGTCTATGTGATACCAAACTTATCGGCTGACCAAAAATAGATGATTCGCAGAGTTTACAAAAAAACGATCTTTAAATAACTTTTGTGGCCGTCGGCTGCGATAAAGAAATATTCTTTCACAAATAAAAAAATCATCAAAAACTAGCCAAACTTTTATTATTTTTTAGCAAAGGCTCTGTGAAAATAAATGTAAATATTCTCTATAATATGAAAAAGTAGGATGCTTCTATGAAGAAAAATCTATTTCTCTATATAGTTCCTTTTATATATTTTACTTTGTGATTGCAACGTCATTCTGAGGTTTGTCTTTCCTAATTTTCTACGTGACAATATTTTAAAATTTCATTGCTTATTCTATTTAGCTATACATAAACTCTTATTTTTTCTTCATAGAAGCATCCTACTTTTTCATATTATAGAGAATATTTGCATTTATTTTCACAGAGCCTTTGCTAAAAAAATAATAAAAGGTTGGCTAGTTTTTGATGATTTTTTTATTTGTGAAAGAATATTTCTTCATCGCAGCCGACGGCCACAAAAGTTATTTAAAGATCGTTTTTTTGTAAACTCTGCGAATCATCTATTTTTGGTCAGCCGATAAGTTTGGTATCACATAGACAGTGTAACTGTAGGTGGTTTAAAATTAGGATCTACTGCCTATATATTAACTTATAAACAATTTCAGCCAGGAGAAGCAAAAATACGCTTTATGGTTTATCGCCTTGTAAGACGTTCGTGGCTCACCTGAAGCACGCGACCTGCTATGTGCTTCATAACAAAAAAAAAAAAAAAAAAAAAAAACCTCGTAAAAGATGGACGATTGGTCCATCGAAATATTGGATTAATAAAAAATCTTATTAAAATCCACAAAATAAAGCCCTATTTTTAAAATATATACATTATGGATTGTTCTATATTCATGTTTTGTGCTTGTTATTAAAGTTTAAAACATATTCAAACTTTATATATTTTATTCAATGAGGATCAAAATTACATAACCACCACAATTAATTATATATTGTCAAATAGCTCCATCCAGATGGGACAACTGTCAATCATCCCTGGACCCCGGGAGGGGGGAAGCTGATATGTAAATAAGGAAAACGGGACGGTGGCTAACGCCGTTCATTAGGATTAACTTTTAACTTGGGTAAGTTGTACAAAACTCTCTCTCTCTCCCTACAAATACCCCTTGTAATAAATTATTTATTCCCAAATTTGCCCTTGCTTTATTTATCTCCGCGACATATTTTGGTGGAGATGCTGGGTAGCGTGACGGAACTTCGAAGAAGTCGACGTCTACAGGGACGTGAACCAATTCTTCAACCTTTGCCACAACGAATAGAAATGGAAGACGACCACAGACCTACTGTTAACGGATCCTACCTCCCTTGTCAGCGCCAACGAGATCCTTCTACCTTTTCTGGAGATGGAAATATAAACCCTGGACAGTGGTTGAAAGAAAGAGAGAGTTTTGTACAACTTACCCAAGTTAAAAGTTAATCCTAATGAACGGCGTTAGCCACCGTCCCGTTTTCCTTATTTACATATCAGCTTCCCCCCTCCCGGGGTCCAGGGATGATTGACAGTTGTCCCATCTGGATGGAGCTATTTGACATTACTCCCTCTTTAGAAAAAACAGCGACCCGCTGATTAGCTTGTCTCAGCCCTTGTTCTGGAAGGAAATCTATCACGGCCTGTGTTCCCTAGCAGAATGGAATGTTGTTCTTCAGGGTCCAGGTAGGGCTTCATCCGAATGACATGAACGATATCCTTGGATTTCCGTGATCGGGGAGACGGGTCCACGGGCTCTACTTCATACGTAACTTCTGAAAGCTTCTTGGTCACCTTGTAGGGACCGAAGTATCTACAATATTTGCTAGCTGTGGGTCACAGCTCCCATAGGGAAGAAAATATGTAACATAGTATTTATTAATTTTATTTATGTAACATAGTATTTCTTAATTTTATTATTTTTTATTTAACAGAGTGGTCATTTTTATGTTTTATATCTTGCGACTCTGAAAATTTCCCTCGTGGCTTATCTTTTGTTTACCTTTGATAGTTTGTCCTTCCTTGAAATAAATTTTGTTTCCTCCTGAAGTTTTTGTCTTCCCTAATTTTCCACGTGGCAATATCATAACTACATAACATTAAGCCATCTATTTTCAGTTTTGTTTTTGTCACCAGTCCAATATTTTTATTTTCACAGACTAAATTATGAGATTAATTTATAAATGAAATATTATGCAAAACAAATAAACAATTATATACATCAATTCCCCCTTCTTAGGCTTGGCCCCTCTTATTTATTTATATTATTATTATTTTTTATATCTCTGTGGCTTGGATGCTTTGGATGTTTGCAGTTATTTGAATGCAGAATAAACGAAGGTCTCCATTGATTCTACATTCAAATAACTAAACACCCAAAGAATTTGATTGAAACTCTTTATTATATTGGCGATTTAATGTAAAATATTTTCTCCTGTAGAAGGGCTTTCTTGCTCGGAAGCTTGAGTTATTTGTTTAAAAAATATTTTAAAAAGAAACTCTTTTCTCTAGAGACCTAACGTTCTTATTTTAATATTGATTCAAGGGATTATTTTATCGAATTATGTATCTTTGTCTTCAAATCCCGATCTTTAAGAATATATCACAATCCCACCAGTTAGCTTGTGGACGACCTATATCATAGATGTCTCCAGTAAGGCGGCCTACTTGGTTCAAAGTATGTTGCGAAGATCGCATATAACAGAGTCATCCTGATAAATTGAGTTTTATTCTAAATGTATAATAAAGCCTCTCACTCTTGAAGAAGAAAAATGTATATATATACTTTCAAAAAAGAGAGAGAGTTATCAAAAATTATTTTAGAAGTCTAATAAGTCACTAAGAAATAAATTCGACGAAATGCGGCTGTATATATTGTACCGTCGTACCCAGACGCTGTTCGTGTTCTTTGTCTGATCAAGATGGTCAAAGATACCCACGTGAGTTTATAAGGGATGCAGCAAAAGTTAGTGGCTGTGGCACGCAAGTGGCACTGAACAGAAGGAGTGCAATAAGTGAGACTTACCTTCAACTTCCAGTCAGAAGGATTCTTGGCGTCGTGGATGTCACTCTTGTGTTCCGCTCCACACTTCACATGCCCAGTCTGGGCTACACCGCCTTGTAGGCCGCTCCGATGTCAGGCTCTCCTGGTACCGTCTTGCAGGATCATTCACATCCCTGGAGGCAACTTGCCGCGACTCCTACCGCAGAAGTCGATGTCACCAGACTGCCCCACACAGGAATGTCATCTGGACAGCCCATCGGCCACCACCCCCTGGAATCTGTCAATACGTCCCTTTCTTGGGGAGGGCTGCATACTTTTTCCTTAATGGCTTGCCCATATCTTGACTATCTTCTTTAACGCTTCGCTGCCGTTCATCTATAATGCTGTTTGCTGTATTGTTTCAATATACAAATAAGAAAAGGAAACGTTTCTAAAATAGAATTAGGCTTAAGGCTTTGTTTAAATCGGAAGAGCAGTTTTCTGTCGTCTGTTTTTTTTTTATCACGTTATTCCCAATGTATCCTTTTGTTTGTCTTTTCTCTATATATCCACGCGCTATAATATTTATATAAGTGTCTATGTATGAGGCAGTCTATAGTCAGCAGTATTAAAGTATTTCCTTCTATTTTGCGGTATAACTGCTTTAATTCAACCATCTATAATTCAACACCATACTGTAATTCAACCGAAGATTCTGCTTCAATACGGCTGTAGAATTAAAGAAGTTAGACTATGTGTATATAAGAAATGAAACTATTAAAGCACGAGTGTTTCTTTTTCAAATAAAACGAACTTCTACTGTCCTAGTGCAATGAAAAATATTGGTTGGGAGGGTTTGACTCATCAATAGTGAACCCTCCCAGCGGTTTCGTCGATTTAATCTACCAGACCGCTTCTCGGAGCTCTAATACTGTATGGGACGATTCTGCTTATATATGCTACACTGAAGAGTAGATGTAGATATGCCATTCAAGCAATCTAGGGACATAAGCTTTTAAGACGGTTATAAATACTGTATGTATCTATAAAAAGAGAAAGGTCCGCTCTCCCGCCAAATAGACGTTAAAGCTATACGCCATCCGTCGCCGCAAACTAGCGGACTCAAATCGGTGACAAAGCCACAACACTAGTTTTGGAAAACTGAGTAGCGTTCATCTAGAGACCATGGTTTAGGGCTAATGGCCCTCGTTAGTCTAGGACGGAATTTATTCCATGAAATACACAAGGGATCCAATGGAATCTTCACAATATGCCAAAGAGGTTTTTAGCTGGCAAAGTAGCTAGGCCAAATCTATAGCACTATATTTTGGCGGGAATAGTGACCTTTATATTTATAAAACAATATCCTCCCGGCAAAATTTCCATCTACTGTCTGTATGTTGTTAGCCGTGTAACCTTTCTACATTGGTGAGCCAGTATCTGCTTATAATCTCCCTAAGTCCTCAAGAAATCGTTCTACGCCGTCAAGATGGCACGTGAGCAAACAACGAAGCCATGATACGCGTGGAGTTTCCAGACATGTTGCAAGATGGCGAGATAAGAAAGCAACGGCCTTCACTTTCTCCAGGATGCATTTTGTCCAAAGTCCGCATCTTATCTCTGGACTTCTGCGCTATAACATAGGAGCCGATCCGGAACATTCATGGACAAAACATCCTCCTTCAATGCCTTCCTCTACTGAGGATGTGCCACATAGTCTCTCCATACCTCCCTCCTTCAATGCCTTTCTCTACTGAGGATGTGCCACATAGTCTCTCCATACCTCCCTCCTTCAATGCCTTCCTCTACTGAGGGTGGGCCACATGGTCTCTCCATATCTCCCTACTTCAGTGCCTTCCTCTACTGAGGGTGGGCCACATGGTCTCTCCATACTTCCTGGTCCTCCACCATCCTCTTCATTCCAAAGACCATGTGTTACTTTGGGGCTGATACTGTGTCCCAAGAACCTGCTACAGTCTTTGGTCCACCCCAAGTATTTCCCCGGTACCACCCATTTCTGGGAGGCACTCCCCTATTTTCGCCACCTGATAGGGGGAACTAGCAGACCCCACACTTAGGAAGTAGAAAGTCTTTGAAAGAGACAGAGGCAATTTTGTTGACACATACACTTGTTAACTCCCGTGTCTTCAATAAAGATCGCTGTAATATCTTTGAGAGTTATTTTCTGAATCCCGATATACATTCTAAAAGGTACAACTTCCTTAATTTTATCCATGAGTGTAGTTATTCACTAGGTTTGTCCTTTATCTTCTATAGAAAACCTGTCGAGTTTGAACAGATTTTATATCTAAATTAAATATAGGAAACTTCAATATGATATTGTTATACCAGGTTTCAGTTTGCCTGAAACGTCGACCTTGTTGACTATCTTTCCGGAACGAATTTCAACCTTTGTATACAAATCAAATTAGTGAACACAAAAGCAATTCACTCTCAAAATATTCAATTAATTCCTTCCCCTCCAATCACACGTACAAAATATATAAAAAGTAAATATAATGAATATTACGTAATATGAAAATAAATGTTTTTTTTTATCTACACTTGCACATCTCCCGTTCTTCCTTGTGTATGCTACCATAGACACAGTAGGCCTGCTGTCTTTGGCCTCAGCAGGTACTGGCTGAGGGCACTTTTGTGAGGTTTTTCGGAGATACATTCTTCTTTTTGTAAAACGACATTTGAAAATTATCCCGCATGTGTTCCTTTTGAACGAAAAATCGGAATTTATTTTAAGGAGAAATAACGATTATTTCTAACCTTAGGGATAAAGTATGAAAGGATAAATTGTGAAGAGTAATGATAAACGGAAAAATAAATTGTCCAGGGATGGGAATCGAACCTACAGTGTTTCGCTTACCGGGCAGATGCCATGTCCACTAGGCTTCTTTTTCTTTGGGGACTTTCCCTTCTTTGGCTTCACAGCCTTCCCTGTTGAGTCTTGATGCCATCAACCTCCTCTTGCTCTGGCGCCGCAGAGGAACACCGTTAGGTTTTCTAGTGGAGGTATATTTATCTTAGCTGGGTTTGCTGCTGGTCAGGTATCTGGGCAGGAGGTGGTGGGATCTTCTCCTGGAGTGTACTTGGATTAGGAGCGCCTTTGACAGGATGTTTTCTACCTTCAGTGTCCTATCCAGTCTTTAGGTCGCTAGCCTCGAAGAAGACCCGCAACGTAGCTCTAACGCCGTCTTGGACCATTATAGCTATGATACAGGCGTCCGAGATCATGAGCCGGGTCATGTGTTGCTTCTTTTAGTCAATTTCACCAAGGGTATCAAAATGTATTTTGAAGAGAACATTGAATCATTCTTCCATATTGTGAAAGTGGGTTGATGGCACTTTCCTTTCTCTTCGGACGGTATCAAGAATCTCTTGGTAAGTGGAAGCAATCTGTTCTGTGTTTTTAGTCTAAAAAAATGCCTCACATATAGGCTACTTTTTTGGGGTTGTCGCTTTCTGAGGAAAGCTTCTAGGTTCTCATGATCCAAGAGATTATATTGTCTGAGATCCTCATCAATTTGGAATCCGGTTTCTGCAGGTTTTTCCGTACTAGCTGGGGATCTCCAAGAGGGATCCTCTGGTCTCGGGTCCCGCATCTTCTCCCGCGAGCTAGGGAGTGGCCACTCCTCTTTTTCTATCGCTACTAGTAGAGGGTGAAATAATGCCATCTTTGTTGCAAAAGGAAGAGGGGGGAGGGGCCCTTGTACGGATAGACTCTCCCCGTCAAGAAGCCTCAGCTTCCCATCGTTTCCCAGGTGTTACCTGGGACCTCGTTTGAAATGCTTTATTCTCAGTCTGTAGTCATCATTGTTTTTAAAAGGTTGTTCCAGTCCGTGATGTCACAGGCGACCACAGGACGATAATGTCATCCTGCCATCTTCCCGGGCTGTCAGACAAGCTGCCAGCGCTTGCCATGCTCTCAAACACGTCCAGGGGCACCACGTAGAGATGCTGGTCAGGCTACTTCGTGCATTCGGCGGCATGTCACTTCAGCCGCAAATTCCCGGTCTCTACTTCTAGTCTCATCCATTTCCCAGAAAATGGGTGAAATCACACGCTCGAACACACTAGGTGCTATGAATTGTCTTGCGTTATCCCGTACGTACAATGTGTTCCAGAAGTGTTGTCCTATCCAGGACGTACAACGTGCTTCAATAGTGTTGACCCATCCAGTACGTACAACGTGTTCCAATAGTGTTGCTCCATCCAGTACGTACAACGTGTTCCAATAGTGTCGTCCCATCCAGTACGTACAACGTGTTCCAATAGTGTTGCCCCATCCAGTACGTACAACGTGTTCCAATAGTGTAGCCCCATCCAGTACGTACAACGTGTTCCAATAGTGTTGCCCCATCCAGTCCGTACAACGTGTTTCAATAGTGTTGCACCATCCAAAACGTACAACGTGTTCCAATAGTGTTGCCCCATCCAGTACGTACAACGTATTTCAATAGTGTTGTATCATCCAGTACGTGCAACAGGCTACAATTGTGTTACACCATCCAGTACTTACAACAGGCTACAATTGTGTTGCACCATCCAGTACGTACAACGTGCTACAATTGTGTTGCGCCACCCACATACGTAGACAATGCCACACTTATCTTGCGCCATCCACTACGTACGTTATCAACCAAGTACAGAGTCCAGTCGTCTTGCTCAACTCGTCGCACCTTGTCCTCGGTTATCAGAAGTCCAAACATAAACACCGTCGGGTTTTATTTATAGACAGCCTGTCTGAACTGGTCTTTTTGTAGAATATTATCAATACATTGCTATATTCAGTTCAAAATACCCAGCTAGTTAGTCAGCCAACACTCTTTATTGTCCCTCCATCTTTGCTTAGAATGTTTGTACCAGCTGACAGCCAGCCGTCCTCTTCTATTGTCCCTCCATCGCCGTCTAGAACGTTTGTACCAGCTGACAGCCAGGCGTCCTCTTCTATTGTCCCTCCATCGTCGTCTAGAACATTTGTACCAGCTGACAGCCAGCCGTCCTCTTCTATTGTCCCTCCATCGCTGTCTAGAACGTTTGTACCAGCTAACAGTCAGCCGTCCTCTTCTATTGTCCCTCCATCGCCGTCTAGAACGTTTATACCAGCTGACAGCCAGCCGTCCTCTTCTATTGTCCCTCCATCGCTGTCTAGAACGTTTGTACCAGCTGACAGTCAGCCGTCCTCTTCTATTGTCCCTCCATCGCTGTCTAGAACGTTTGTACCAGCTGACAGTCAGCCGTCCTCTTCTATTGTCCCTCCATCGCCCTCTAGAACGTTTATACCAGCTGATAGCCAGCCGCCCTCTTCTATTGTCCTTTCATCGCTGTCTAGAACGTTTGTACCTGCTGACAGTCAGCCGTCCTCTTCTATTGTCCCTCCATCGCCGTCTAGAACGTTTGTTCCAGCTGACAGCCAGGCGTCCTCTTCTATTGTCCCTCCATCGTCGTCTAGAACGTTTGTACCAGCTGACAGCCAGCCGTCCTCTTCTATTGTCCCTCCATCGCCGTCTAGAACGTTTTACCAGCTGACAGCCAGCCGTCCTCTTCTATTGTCCCTCCATCGCTGTCTAGAACGTTTGTACCAGCTAACAGTCAGCCGTCCTCTTCTATTGTCCCTCCATCGCCGTCTAGAACGTTTATTCCAGCTGACAGCCAGCCGTCCTCTTCTATTGTCCCTCCATCGCTGTCTAGAACGTTTGTACCAGCTGGCAGTCAGCCGTCCTCTTCTATTGTCCCTCCATCGCTGTCTAGAACGTTTGTACCAGCTGACAGTCAGCCGTTCTCTTCTATTGTCCCTCCATCGCTGTCTAGAACGTTTGTACCTGCTGACAGTCAGCCGTCCTCTTCTATTGTCCCTCCATCGCTGTCTAGAACGTTTGTACCAGTTGACAGTCAGTCGTCCTCTTCTATTGTCCCTTCTTCGCTGTCTAGAACGTTTGTACCAGCTGACAGTCAGCCGTCCTCTTCTATTGTCCCTCCATCGCTGTCTAGAACGTTTGTACCAGCTGACAGCCAGCCGTCCTCTTCTATTGTCCCTCCATCGCTGTCTAGAACGTTTGAACCAGCTGACAGCCAGCCAGCTTTTGCAATAATTCACGATGATATTAAAAACATATTATTTATTTAAAACGGATAAATTAATGTATTTCTTGAATATAAACTTTTTATTTTGTAATAAAAATGAGGTTTCAGATTAGAACCCGAAATTTTTTGTTTTTTTCTTTTTTATTTGAGGTTTCGAATAATCGCTGAAAAATCAACTCGAAACTTCTAACAGTGTCAGGGTTTAAATGGGAAACAAATATTATTTAAAACGTAATATAGAAATTGACTCATTCCCGGTCACCCCGAAAATACAAAAGTTTGAAAATTTGTACACTTGCATTGTTAGTTGGACAAAGCTAGTGTTCAAAATTTTAGAATTCTATGAGGTCTGGAAGCAGGTTAAAATTAAATCTAAAAACCCGAAAAGCAATTCTTAAATTACTTCATTTCTAACCACCCTGAAAACTCAGAAGTCTGAAAATATTTCAACAATCATTTCATTAGGTTTGAACAAGTTTACGGAATTCATACTTCTAGGTGTTTTGGAAGTACACAGTGCATCAGGTAGATTGGAAATGCTTTTGGCAGTTCATAAGACAAAAAATATATATGTGATGAAGTCCTGTTGACTCTTGTAGAATCCTGTCGACTCTCGCTATACTGTGGTAACCGAGGGTCTTTCACTGTGGTATGGTAACCGAAAGGGGCAAACCTGTATTAACCGAGAGGGACAGTCAGGGCGTGGAGAGTTTTCCAATACATTTCTGCACCTTGGGAGACCTTTAACAGTTCTCACAGAGTACAGACAGTCGTGGTCGAGGCAGAGTGAAAAGCTTGGGAATGTGCACACAAAAAACGAAGACACAGTTGCCCTAGGAAAGTTCCGTGAACAGATAAAAGTTGAGCTAGGAGCGAAAGATGGAGGTAAAAGAGTTCTTACTGGTCTACATGGTGGATGAGAAGGACCTTGGTGACAACCGACGAGGGCTTCCGTTGATGGTGAAGTGACTATATTTTTTTGGCAAGGACGGAGGCTTTATATATCTTTTCCGAGAAAGGAAGTATTGCATTTCAGCAGATGCGACAAGAGCGTGGATCGTCTGGCGAAATTCTAAACTGGCGCCATCCTGACAGTTTCCTTTCTATCTTTGGATGTTGTTGAACCTCCATCTATCTCGATTTTAGACTTTTTGACTTCTGTCTCTTATTTCAGCTCAACTCTTAATCTATTACAGGGTTTTATTTGTTTATCCTCAGTTTATACAAAGTACATTACATATGATGATGTAATGACACATGTCAATAATGAGTATAATCCTTTACAGATGTGTTTCAATTATACAACATGAAAATCTTGTTATAAGTTATGTACAATATGGGATTGTTGGTTTAAATTACCATATATATTGTAATATATTTCAATATATACTTGACATCTATATGTAATATAGTTTTAGTGTAACTGCCTAAATTGTAGACACAATCCAACTCACAAATTTGGCCATCATGTAATACAAAACGGAATAATAAAGTTTGAGAGACAGCCGGTTCCGGCAGGAGAAAGGTCTCCGATTACACCGTCAGTCCGAAAAACATAGTCGGATTTCCAACAGTTCTCCTCTAGCTCTAGAATAGATCAGACCCCCTCGACCGGCGCTGGCCTCTCTCTCTCTCTCTGAGGTGACATCCAACATGCCTCGTCCTTTTGTGCAATCCCATTCACGCCTGAACCACTCCGACCATTGTGGCCATCACGACTGCATCTAACCAACCTGTCTACCACGACAATCAGGAGACAACCAAACACGCCACACTACAGTCATCCGACAGGATAAACTCATCACGACAGAGTCGACAGTGTAAACTAATCTCGACAGATAGTCGACAGGATAAACTCATCACGATAGATAGTCGACAGGATAAACTCATCACGACAGATAGTCGACAGGATAAACTCATCCCGACAGATAGTCGACAGGATAAACTCATCGCGACAGATAGTCGACAGGATAAACTCATCGCGACAGATAGTCGACAGGATAAACTCATCGCGACAGATAGTCGACAGGATAAACTCATCGCGACAGATAGTCGACAGGATAAACTCATCGCGACAGATAGTCGACAGGATAAACTCATCGCGACAGATAGTCGACAGGATAAACTCATCGCGACAGATAATCGACAGGATAAACTCACCGCGACAGATAATCGACAGGATAAACTCATCGCGACAATCATTTAACTGGCCGAAGTGTCTATTTTTTAAAGAAATATGAATGCCGGCCAGGCAACCTCTATCTTTACGATAAAATTTACAATCGAAAATTGTTTTAGTATAAAATATATACAAATAAAGAGATATATAATAATTTTCAAATAATTGGTTGGAATATTAATTACGATATATTTATATCCAGAACTTATTTAATTTGAATTTAGTTATAAAAAAGGGTTTAGTAACAATGGAGTTAATTTTGTTTCTAGTTTGAAAAATATTACTAATTCAAAAATTTATATATTATCAACCTTTCTATTTCTCTTAGATACCAATCGTTAAACAAAAAGGCAATAGCCCTGATAAAGAAAGAAATATATTTTATTTGATATTTTAAAATAATATATTTAAATTACAATTTAGAAGGAGAATGGATAACATTATTTTGAAATGTAAAAATGATATGAAGAAATAAAATTTTAAATATATTCCATATTTAAAAAAGCAGACGAAATTAGAAAACGAAATAATTGATGAAACCTAAAAATTTATCGTTCTCAAAATATCAAAAAGAATTTAAATTATTATTAAAATATTTCATATGTGAATTCGCATCAAAAATGTTGAAGAAATCAGGTAATTTCTCTGATAACTCTGGTATATTCACATCTTCCTGAAGACATTTCATCCAAAACTAAACCAGAAAAATCTAACTCTTGTATCAATCTCAGATTTTACTGACTCTCAATTGAAGAGTTTATAATGATATGTTTTTTTGTCATAATTTATCCACTCCTCAACAGAGAATATCCAAAAGATATTGATCATTCATTATTCTTACAAATGTCTTATACACAATAACAGCTTGGAAAAAAAAAACAGAACAGATATTGGATTATCTCATATGATGCGGACAGGCCAAACTGATTGGTTGTATTGTTGTTGTTGTCGTGTCCTATGAAGAGCCTCAGATGTCCCCATGCATCTCTATCACAGCGGCAGCAATGCCCACTATATTGGGTGTGTAAAGCTGCTGCTCTGGGTCTCTGTCAATTTTCTGCAAGGCTACGGCCATTGCTGGGCATGAGAATATGTGAGTAGGTGTTAGTTCCACACCAGGACAGTTGTTGCATGTCCTATAGGTTTTTGTGCCATCTGGATGTATTGTCATTCCTTTATAGTGTTTTGTTCTAAGTCTTGTTATAGTTTTTGTCAGTTTTCTCTCAGAGTTTATTTCAGATATTTGATCTTTTCTTATTTTTTGTTTAATTATCTTGTATTTTTCCAAAGCATCAGCGTCAAATACTGACATTTGTTCTTTCCTTTGGCTCAGCTTTCTGGCTTCCTTTGCCAATTCATCTGCCTTTTCATTACCCCCGATCTCAACATGGACAGGAATCCATTGTAGAATGCAGTTCTTCTCCAATGGTTCCAGTTGGGTAAGTAATGAGTATACTGGTTGTATTGATAGACATCAAAATAACGCCAGATGTTTATCATTACGCACTGTATCTCTCTTGAGGTAACCCGGAATCCTGGAGCGTATAAGCACAGTATAAAAAAAACAAAATTAACGTATCACAAATATCGTTAGAATAAAAATATATACAGTTAAACCTGTCTATAGCGCCCCCTCTAAATAGCGCCTCTCTCTCTATAGAGCCCGATTTTAAATACGTAGTACGATGCGATTTACATTAAAAGTGACTATCTATAGCACCCTATTTTAGTGAGTCCCAAGAGGGGGCGCTATAGACAGGTTTAGCTGTATTTTGAGAATATATGTGTGTGTGCTGTATATGGCAATAATTTACACCAAATATAAAAGGAGAAAATGTATATATCATCATAGAGAAACTGCCTGCATATACTGATAAGAACCAATAGTCTCAAACACGTATGTAATTAACTTTTTATATTTATAAGGAAAAAAGTTGCTGGCTAAACATATGGAATAAGTACATCAAATACATGGGTCACTCCATAAGTTTTTGCAATCAATATTAAATAATTAAAATATTCAAAAATAAATTATACCATTAAAATCTACATGCATTTTTTACCTAACATAAACATTTTTATAAAATAGTAACAACAATGACTCATATAGGGCACTAATTTGTTTACAGAGGCAGCGGTATTTCTTAAACATCGCATCAAACACAATGGTGTTAATGTATTAGTTGAATAGCTGAGTGAACTAGGCAACGCCTAGGGTTTGCCCGAAGGGCCTATGAAGACACATTAAGAGTATAGATTGTGGATTAAAAATTGCAATGGGTATATTCTGATTTCTTAGAAACAGCATTTCAAGTAAGGTTTTAATTTAAAATACTTTCTAAACAAAGTATATACATTCGGGCAGATATGACCACGGATAAATCCTGGGCATCCAGAGTAGATCCCAAGGAAAATCTCCACAGAGAAGTAAATCTGATTATAAGCAAAAAAATTAACAAATGAATTAGAAACATGAAATATCTACCATTAGAAAAAAATTAATAAAATTCAATAATACAAACTCACTTGTTTTAAAACAAAGTAAAGTTCAGTTGTGCGATAAAAAGAGCTTTTTTATTAATTTACACGAGCGTTTATGTTCTGTGTTAACTATTGGCTATAGACACTTAGGACTGAAGTATCAACTAGCTATTTTATATTTGAACATGATACATTAGAGCCCCATCTGTTAGTGTATGTGTACACTATGATATGAATCATATATGAATATTCTTATTAGTAACGTTTTACCATCGTTCAAAAAAGCTTTCAACTGTTAATGGTGGTGTCTTGTCCATGGGGCAGATCAGATCGGTCCATGCATCCTGATCACAATACCAGCCAACTGAGATGCCTTGTCCATGGGGCAGATCAGATCGGTCCATGCATCCTGATCACAATACCGGCCAACTGAGATGCCTTGTCCATGGGGCAGATCAGATCGGTCCATGCACCCTGATCACAATACCGGCCAACTGAGGTGTCTTGATGTCTGCCATATAGAGGGCTGCAAGGATGGCCGGGCAACTGTATATATGGTCCGGAGTGAGTTGTGACAGTTATTGCAGTGTGTTCCTGTAGGATCTAGTAATGTCTGGGTTTATATTGTTGCACCAGGTTGCGGCTTGGCAGACTCTTCAGCCATGATTCTCTCCTGTGCTGGGTCTTGCATCTTACCAGAGCGTGTTTCAACCATCCTACAAATTTATATAAGGGACTAATGAGATAAGTCTACTTTAAGTAGCCTCCAGAATAATTTATTTATTTTCTCACATCAAAGAGAGCAGTGAAGTCACACGTGTACCTAAATACAAATGATGATAATCTAAATAATCTGTTTTAAATAAATATCATAGAATAAAAAATAAATAAATATATATTTTAAATTTCAAATATATTAAAAATAATATAAGAAATACGCCATTAATCATGATGTAACACTTCCCCCTCTCCAGAGGTCGTCACGTCCTCGTGATTGACCTCATCAATTCTTTCAAAATAGGGTTTGATTCTTGAGACATGGACAATCAATGGGTCTTGGCCAGGATTATCTTTTGGTTCAATTAAGTAATTTACGTTGGACAGCTTCTTTAATATTCTATATGGGCCAAAATATTTTCTCAGTAGTTTCTCACACTTTCCTATTTTCCTAATTGGTGTCCAAACTGCTACTAATTCCCCTGGTTCGTAGCTTCTTTCCGTGTGTTTCTTGTCATAGTTCTTTTTCATTCTTTCTTGAGTCTTTATTGTGTTGTTAATAACTAATTTTCTTGTTCTGTTTATTTTGTCTAAGTGATGTTTTATGTATTCATCATAATCATCCTTGTCAATGTCCACCGAGATATTCCTGTCATCCAAAAGAGACGTGGGTTCTCTTCCAAACATCAGGAAAAAGGGAGAATATCCTGTGGTTTCCTGAATTGTAGTATTGTAAGCGTGAGTGATGAATGGGAGTATTTCGTCCCAATTCTTCTGATCAGTGTTCACATACATACTGAGCATATTGATCAATGTTCTATTTAACCGCTCTGTCAATCCATTAGTCTGGGGATGATAGCTCGTTGTGAAGCAATGTTTAATCTTGCACGTTTTCATCACCTCTTTCATTAAATTACTGGTAAATTGAGAGCCTCTGTCACTAATAAGATATTGTGGGGCTCCGTGCCGGAGAAAAATATCCTCTACTAGAAATTTTGAAACTTCTTTCACTGTTGCTTCCGAGACTGCTTTTGTTTCTGCATATCTAGTGTAGTAGTCCGTCAGCACGATTATCCATTTTTCCCTGTTTTTCGTAGATGGCAATGGACCAACAAAGTCAATTCCAATTCTTTCGAAAGGAAAGTTGGCTGGGGGAATGGGCTGTAGTAGTCCAGAAGGTAATTGGTTTGAGCCTTTTCTACTTTGGCAAAGGTGACACGTCTTAACGAACTCTGAGACATCCTTTAGCATGGATGGCCAAAAGTATTTACTCTTTATTCGGTACATGGTTCTGGCGACACCCAGATGGCCATTCGACATATGATTGTGATATTCTTTCATAATTTCTCTCTTTTTCTTCTCTGGAACCACAAGCAACCACGCCCTGCCTTCAGGGTTCGGGTTTTTCTTAAAGAGGCATCCATCTTCTACTTTAAAGTTTTGCGCAATTGATCGCCTGCTTCCATTAAGGTTTTTCTTAACACTTTCGATAAACTTATCCTCTTCGTCTGTTATTTGATTTAAAAATAGCCTTTCAAAATCCTCATCCCAATCAGTTTCTGGTAAGGGTCCCCTAGATAAGCCATCGGCGACCAGATGCTTCTTTCCTGATTTATGTATTATATCAAAGTCATATTCTTGAATTTTCAATGCCCATCTTGCCAATCGACCTGTTGGATCCTTCAAGTTTTTGAGCCAGCATAAGGCGTGATGGTCTGTTACTATTTTAAAGTGTCTTCCATAAAGGTAGGGTCGTAATTTTGACATTGACCAGACAACGGCCAGACATTCTTTTTCAGTGGTTGAATAATTTTGCTCCGCTTTACTTAGGGTACTACTCAAATATGAGATCACCTTCTCTTCACCACCGATGTCTTGGACAAGTGTTGCACCTATGCCGATGTTGGACGCATCAGTATGAACATAAGTAGGTGCATTTGGATTGAAGTGACCTAAAATTGGTGGACTTAATAGTGCTGTTTTTAGGGTTTGAAACGCTTCCTCTTGTCTTTCTGTCCAGGTAAATGATACACTTTTTTTATAAGGTTGGTCAAAGGGTCAGCAATTTTTGAGAAGTCTTTGATAAATTTTCTATAATATGAACACATTCCCAAAAAGGATTGTACTTCTTTGACCTTTTTGGGCCGAGGAAAATTTCTGACAGCTTTGATGTTATGTTCCGCGGGTTTTATACCATGTTTGCTCGTTATATAGCCGAGAATCTCCAATTCTTCAAAAGCAAATCGGCATTTTTTGTCGTTTAACCTTAAATTAGATTCACGAAAACATCTAAAAACAGCTTCAAGTCTTTTGAGGTGCGTTGGAAAATCCGGGCTATATATGATAACATCATCCAGATAACACAAACAAATTTGCCATCTCAGATTTCTAAGCATATTCTCCATATTTCTCTCAAAGGTAGCAGGCGCGTTACAAAGTCCAAAAGGCATCACGTTGAATTCATATAATCCATGCGCTGTAGTGAAAGCTGTTTTCTCTTTGTCTCTTTCTTCGACTTCAACTTGCCAATATCCAGATCTGAGGTCTATTGCTGAGAAGTGTGTAGATCCTTGGAGAGTATCCATAACTTCGTCTATTCTAGGGATCGGATAGACATCTTTTACTGTCACATTATTCAGTTTTCTGTAGTCCACACAAAATCTGTATTTACCATCTCGCTTCTTGACCAATATTACTGGAAAAGACCAGGGCCTAGAAGATGGCCTAATTATGCCTTCTGTAAGCATCTCGTCAATTTGCTCTTTTATAATATCTCGTTCTTTAGCACTTACCCGGTAAGGCTTGTGTTTAATTGGCTTCGTGTCTTCTGTGTCTATCCGATGTTTTGCCAAATTGGTTCTCCCTAATCTCGACGAAAAAAGATCTCCATACCTTTATAAAACTTGTTTTAACTCCTTCTGTTCCTTTGGTGAAAGATTTTCGTTTATTTGGAATCTAGGTTCTTCGTTCTCTTCTACCTCTCTTTCTCGACTCACATTTATTTTCGCTGGACTACTTCCAAAAGCCAATGTTTGGTTTTTCATTATTTTTAACGGTCGAGGATACGGATTAGTTATCCAGATGTGTGTTTCCCTATTTATAACATTGATCAAGCTTCTTGCTAGACGAAGTCCATTTGTTTGAAACATTTTGCTGCTCTCCTCGATAATATATTCTCCATCCTCTGTTTCTACCAATGCCTTGATCAATTTAATGGAACATTCCGGTACAATGGAATCCTTGGCACTCTTTATTTTCAACATTTCAAAATTGATGTCGTCATGATTATTCGTCAAATCGTATTTTATAGTTTCTTGCTTACAATCTATTTTTGCGTTCATTTTCTTAAGGAAATCTCTCCCAAGAATTAATGTCCGTAAATGCGTTTTCAATATCACAAAGTTGTGTGATAATGTTTCGTCATCAATTTTTATATTTAAAAATATACTTCCTACCATGTCCAATTTTTTTCCATCGGGTCCTGCACAAATTTTTGCGAGTTTACTTATACCATGGCCTGTATCGAGGGCCGTTCTGAGGTCGACCACTGAGAGGTCAGCACCTGTATCAACCAAAGCTTCAAAAGTCCCTATCTTGTCCACATTAATTTTTAATTTGTATTTAGGGTTCAACTTCTTGATTCCGTTTATGGTCGACTTGCTTTGATTGACAGATTCAGGCGCGACGCTTAGTTTAAATCTTCCAACACGGAATATCTATTCCGGGTAGGAATATTTGTCTGTGTGCTATGACATACATCAGCATAAAGCCGAGGTCCTGATTTCTCTGATATTTCATTCATTTGGCATTTCTCTTCGGCCTTCTCTTGGGTATCTGCTGGATCCTCTTCTAGGATTCTTATAAACTTGACCCTACAATAACGGGCCACGTGCCCTGGCTTGTTACATTTAAAGCAGATTGGTCTTCCATCTTCCGTCCTATTTTTGCTCACTTCTTGGCTTTTATTGTAGGTGTTTCTCTGAAGGTTTGGTTTCGGCACAAAGTTAGGATTATAAGGACGTCTAGGGGTAGAGGGCTGGGGAAAGTTGTTTCGATACTGTCTGGGAGTAGGAGGGGAGTCGTTCTTGTAATTATTGGAAACAGGGGCTTGGGGCCTGGAAGTGGTCTGGTAGTTTCGTGCGGCAGTCGGCGGCACGTACCTCGATTGTTGTTGGGGTCTAGAATAGCGTGGACCGTTATATAGGTTTCTGGATTTCTCCACACGTTCCCGATACTTCTTTTCAAAAGAATCCATTTTCTTGCACACGACAAGAAGGTCATCGGTCGTTTTAGGAGGGTTCACGTAGAGCGCGAATGAGTACTCTTTTTTCAGTCCTCCAATAACATGTTCAATTTTTGTTTCTTCTTCCATTGCGGGGTCAACCTTGTTGCACAACACTAGAATGTCTTCCGCGAACCTGATTGCTGGTTCATTCCAGTGTTGCATTCTGTTGAGCTTCATTCTAAGTTCTTCTTTATTCGCGTCCAAAGAAAAATCCTGAATGAGGCGGATTTTAATATTTTCCCAGCTCGTGAAAATAGCTTTGTGTAAATTCAACCAGGTTTTAGCGCTTCCCGTCATGTTCATGGCGGCATAACGAGATATAATGTAGTCTGCCCAATGGTACAGGAAGCCAATTTCTTCAAGAGATTCAATCCATGGGCGAGGGTCTTCCGTTCCATCATACTTGGGGATGTCGATGTTGGGATTCAGGACAACTGGGTCGGAACTAGCATCTCTACCAATTGTTGCACCAGGTTCCGGCTTGGCAGACTCTTCAGCCATGATTCTCTCCTGTGCTGGGTCTTGCATCTTACCAGAGCGTGTTTCAACCATCCTACAAATTTATATAAGGGACTAATGAGATAAGTCTACTTTAAGTAGCCTCCAGAATAATTTATTTATTTTCTCACATCAAAGAGAGCAGTGAAGTCACACGTGTACCTAAATACAAATGATGATAATCTAAATAATCTGTTTTAAATAAATATCATAGAATAAAAAATAAATAAATATATAATTTAAATTTCAAATATATTAAAAATAATATAAGAAATACGCCATTAATCATGATGTAACAATATTCATTCCTTTAAAATGTCCTTTTCTGATTCTTGAAATTGTTGTTGTCAATTCTCTGTTAATGTTGTTGTTGCATATAGGCTGTGGTATTTTGGTTTTTGTAATGAGTTTTTCTTTTGCTACTGTATTTGCATCTTTCAATGTTATTGAACTGGTTTCCAGTGCCTGTTTTCGTTCTTCCTTCGCTTGGCCATCTATGGTTTATTGCCCTCTATTCCAACATGGTAATTAGTACAATACAAGAAAAGAAGCGAAACTTGAGTTTTAAACAGGTACTCTATCAACTTAGTTCAAATGATAAAGATGAAAGAAAAGTCAATGCACTTTAAATATCCAACAGGCTAGATTAAAAACCTTTTCAAAACTTAGAATAATATTTACAAAGATAGAGAATTCAGGTTCAAAAAATATTAATTTTATAATTATTTTGTAATTGTGAAGAATGCTGCTGTAATTTATTCAAAGTACACGTGGTACAGGATATGATAATCATGGTGGGTAGTTAGCAATTGCTTTTACTGTAAGTGCACCACATGTCTATACATGTTGAATGCAATTCGACTTTTGACAAGATTCCAGAGCTTATTATTGGTGGGGTTGGATTTTTGTAAGAATCATAGATAATATTCTGTGATGTAATTTTGTTGAAATTTGACTGTGAAAGCTCCGCGATTCTCAAGAACAAATCAACTTATAAAACTATGTACTGATAAAAAGAGAAAAAAAACGTTTTAAATTCTTTTAGGAAATTTGTACGCATAGACAATAAGAATGAGAATGAATTTAAAATCTATTGGAATTTATGATTGAGATTTGCTGGGTTTCTTGAATTCAGAAAAAAAATGTGAAGAATTAATGTATATTAAAAAACATTATTATAAATATGATTATATAGTTTGTGCTTTTTTTGAGAGGTGCCTACTAAATTGATTTTTGAAGCTTGGCTCTAATGTTATATTAAAAAAGAACACAATTCCATTTAGAATATTACAATAACCAAAAAAAAATGCATTTTTTACATTTTTTTTTTTTGCAAACAATTAGAAAACGAGAGAAGAGTATTTTCGTATACATAACCTATTTGAAATCTAGAAAAACACTTTATAAATATAGTCAAACTTGGATAATTCAAAAAAGAAAGAAATGTAAACATGTACGGTGGAAGGATGGTTTAAACCATTGGTTTTCGACCGCTACGACCCGGGTTCGATTCCCGCATTGGGCACTTTTTTTTTGTGATTAAAAATAAAAATGCTCCAATGGCCCCGATTCTTGCAAAAGTCTAACCCCAAACAAGACTCTGGCATATTTGTAAGTGCAAAGTCGAACTGCTTTCCACATGTGTAGACATGTGGTGCACTTACAGTAAAAGCAGTCGCCTACTTCTACCCACCATGATTATGATAATCATAACCTGGCCTGTACCACGTGTACTATAGATAAGCAAAAAAACGTACCATACACCTTTGTAGATTGTTTGAGTAAGGCATGGTAACGTGAAGAGTTTGTATGAGGTGAATGGTGAACGTGGGAGAAATAAATTGTTGGGTGTGTATCACAAAACTTCATTCTCTTCATAGAATTTATATCAGGGAGAGATTTATTTCAAATTTTATATACAGTAGAACCTCCCTGTAAAGGACACCTAATTGCAGAGCCAAAGTCTCCTTCAGGGAGAGGTGTCCTCTTATTGGAGAGTTGTTAAATAGTAAAAATGGTAATTTTGCAAATGAAAAATGTCCTTTGTGGAGAGGTGTCTGCTAGCGGGGTGTCCGCTAAAGGGAGGTTCTACTGTAATTGAAATTCGAATATAAAGAAATATGAAACAAATAAAGAAGAAGAGAACTTGTTAGATTCTTAAAGAAACGAACATAAATAGTAATAAATCTCAAGTAATATACGCTAACCCTGCGATAACCAATTTCTTTATCAATAGGGGAAAATAATAGTATCTACAAATTTAAAACTTTGTATTAATATTTATCCAAGATTTTTAAAAAATATGGAAACTAAATCAACAATGACAAAATAGTCTCGTTAAGATAATAGTTTATTTAAGAAATATAATATACTACTAATAGGTTTATATAATCCAAGTTCTCAGAAAAAGTTATTCAATCAATATACGTGAGCAGATATTTATATATTAATAATTTCTAAATATTCTGTGATGTAATTTTGTTGAAATTTGACTGTGAAAGCTCCGCGATTCTCAAGAACAAATCAACTTATAAAACTATGTACTGATAAAAAGAGAAAAAAAAAACGTTTTAAATTCTTTTAGGAAATTTGTACGCATAGACAATAAGAATGAGAATGAATTTAAAATCTATTGGAATTTATGATTGAGATTTGCTGGGTTTCTTGAATTTTGAAAAAAAAAAAAAGAAAAAGAAACAAGACTAGTCTAGCAAATACTTAGCTCGTATAGGCATTCATACCAAATGTGATGAGAAGAAGCCAGGTAAGAACTTCTATGATCATTCTGACATATCCATACCGAAGAAGTTTCAAATAAACTAGAGGAACCCAACTCTTGCATCAATCTCAGATGTGACCTCTCTCTTGAAGACTTAATTAACGATGGTCACAATCCACCTGTTATCTGAACATGTCCAACTGAATTTGATGCTTATTCCTTTTTACGAAGGTCAACATATATACAAGAGCAGCCAATCAGTTATTGGATGATATCACGTGATGTGGACTGGGCCAACTGATTGGCTGCATTGACAGAAATCAACCTGACATCAACGATACACTTTCACCCGGAACTGGACATTTATGATAAATCTTTGTCGCGTGTTTTTTAAAGACTAGATTCAAATAAATCATATAGCCGCATATTATATATGCTTGAGTTAGTAACAGTAGTTGCTTCTGAAGTATAATTTACGAAATAATTTTCCTATCAGACATGTAATTGTGGATAGGAATAAGGAATAAATTTGCTGTACATATCTTTAGAACAAACTATACATAAACTACAAACACAGACCTTTTGAACAATGAAATATGGAGTAGAGAGCGAAAGGATAGCTAGCACAAGCAAAGATATAACTATAAAATTTAGAAACAATACTCATCGATTTTAATTTATCTTTTATCAGAGAGAAAATAAATCAACCTTCTTTACCTTAGCTTTTGTTAAAGTTTTGGAAAATGACTTCTCTTTGAGACTTTCTCTTCGCCATTTTTTTTTAGATCAAGCGTAGGACTCACAAATTACCAAACTCTCCTCTAGAAGGTTATTTTTAACCATATTTACATATTTTCAACTCATTTATTTCAAAAATATACAACAGGCCTCTCTTTTTAGTAGAAAATTTCCGTAATAATAATTTAATTGTGATCATTGTGTTTATAACTACACAAGTAAAAAGCAATATATCTATTATATATCTCAACTTGCATAGAGTGACACCTCTTACTTACACACGATGTTTACAACCTTCAGTTGTGTGATGTCATGTTTGAAATGGTTTCTCCTAGATAGGACTTGAGGATTTGTGGTTTGAATGGTAGATTGAGCTCTGTATCTGTTCTTTGCTCTTCAAGAGAAATTATCAATATAAATTTTAAAGAAAAATTAACAGCGTAAAGGCCAAATATAAAAAAGGGACTAGGTGACAATAGCAATCTGTTGACCATAAAGTCTGAATTCTAGGCTGCTGTGTGTAACAGATGTTGCAGATGGAGAGCCGTGACTTCCCTGTGTTCCAGCTCTACTAACGACGTTGTTGCAGGATCTAGCTAGTGTTAGACAGTAGCTATTGACAGCGAGGTGAGTTTTAGTGCTTACACCCCTGTGGTGGCCACTGCGCCGATTAGCCGCCCTAGACTATCCCGCTTTGGTCATTCCACGCTGGGAGGGGGGAGGAACCCTACTACTTTAACCCTGTGTATTCACATAACGTGGACTGGCACTCAACTTCCCCTCCGATAGCTTGCTCGCTCCACAGACCTGGGACTAGGTACTGATTACTAGGCTGTTGGCTCTGGCGCAAAACTCCGATGGGAGGCCTCCCGTGTTGACGTAAGTCCGGCTTTCAGCGTTGTCGGTGTCCAGCAGTGCCGTCTTCAGTCTCTAGTCCACTCCATTCCACTTTGTTGTAAATAGGAAACCATACAGCGAGCTGTCGGAATTGGGAAGTTGGGGTCAGGGGTGTAGCAATACATGACAGTATAGTCTACCTCTAACCCCCTCTGTGTTGTGTATCTAGATATCACGTGAAGCCCTCACTGTGTCTAGCTAACATTTAGGTAAATGTCTTTCTTTAAGCTCCCTTCTTTTAGGTTACCGAGTCTCTTTTTTATAACTTGGCCTTCTAATTCTGACAAGAAATAGACTTTATATGATGAGACACGGAGGAAATTAAAAGAAAAGTGTAGCTCAAGTTTCACCAGATTTAGTGATCAAAATGGAAGCTTCTACAATGTAAAATGGGCGGACACAGCCGTCGGTCACTAGATGGAACCAGCCGATATACTATAAAACTGTACTCGAACTATGTGAATGGGAAAACATTCATGTACCACATCTATCACCAGGTATTGAGTACTAACAAACGATATTGAAGGTACGTAACATGGTAGCTATCAAGTCATATTCGGTGCCACCTATGGAGACAACACACAGGGTTCGCCAGTCTATCCTAACTCTAGATCATTAGATTCTGTGGTAACGTGGGAACTCTACCATGGTAGATAGTGTGGTTGAAGTTACGTAACACAGTAGCCATCAAGTCATATATTCGGTGCAGAGGACAGGAATACAGCCAGCCACCCACCTACGATACCATTAAATGACTAGCCATAGAAAGGAAGCTCTGAGAGGAGGGGAATACTGCCAGCCACCAACCTACAATACCATCAAAAGACTAGCCATAGAAAGGAAGCTATGAGATGACAGGAATACTGCCAGTCACCAACCTAAAATACATTCAAAAGATTATCCATAGAATGGAAGCTATGAGAGGACAGGAATACTGCCAGCCACCAACCTACAATACCATCAAAAGACTAGCCATAGAAAGGAAGCTATGAGAGGACAGGAATACTGCCAGCCACCAACCTACAATACCATCAAAAGACTAGCCATAGAAAGGAAGCTATGAGAGGACAGGAATACTGCCAGCCACCAACCTACAATACATTCAAAAGATTATCCATAGAAAAGAAGCTATGAGAGGACAGGAATACTGCCAGCTACTAACCGACATTTTGAAGAGAAAAATGGATCTAGTTTTTTATAACTGCACACAACGAAATTCCGTAACCAAATATTACCACAGGTTGTTTGGACATAACGTATTTAATATTCTACTGACAAATTAATTCTGTTGTTATAGAATCCAATCTCTAGGAAGAACAATACAATGTTACTTTCACAGAATTGTGAAGTAATTTGTGTAATCGAGATGTGTTTACATCACTTATTAGTCATAGCATATTTCTCTGGTGTTTTCATAACAGAGGTGTCACAATTTCTCTCTATAAATCTGACTCATAGAATTTTAACTAGAACCTTATCACATCCGATAAATAATTTAGCTAATATGAAAACTTAATAAAACTTTGCAAATTATCTTATTTAACTAATGAAATTCAACATGATAAAATAACATACAATTTATATATGGAGTTAATGCATTTTTGCCTCCTCTGTCTTAAATATAAACATAACGGGCGTTGAATGTATTGTTTGCAGTAGAAAATATATCGATATAAAAATCGACATGTAATTCTACTCTCCTCAAAGCTTTTTTCCCCCAAAGTTTGTTTCAATAGTATCATCAAGATTCAGTTCTTCAGTACCGGTTTATATATAAGCAGAATCGTCCAATACAATTTCAGAGCTTTGTTATTGTTGTCGTGTCCAAAAATAAAAAAGGCATATCCTGACCAGGAGCACATAGGCTTTACAAATGGCAGAGCGCCATCTAGTGGAACAGAAATCAACTAAACATTGATTTAGCCTGTTCCCTGATTTTGGCCAACCCATATATGACTTTTTTGTTTTTAATATCAACACATGACCTTTTTAATTAATTTTTTTCCATTATTT
Organism: Cordylochernes scorpioides; assembly: GCA_030710605.1. Taxonomy (NCBI): domain Eukaryota; kingdom Metazoa; phylum Arthropoda; class Arachnida; order Pseudoscorpiones; family Chernetidae; genus Cordylochernes; species Cordylochernes scorpioides. The sequence goes on along the minus strand of CP092884.1, from coordinate 28,321,418 downwards.
TTTTACATGTTAAGCGTATTCACGCAAGTTTGGCCTTAAATACCTATTTCTTGGTTTCTCAAGAAGCTTCTGGGACTAAAAATCTTTTATGCCGAGGTTATACAGCCTACTCCACGCTGACGAGCGCCAACAGCGCTAAACGCGTTCGTGGTTGGCTTTTCTTGATTTATCAAGAAAATGTGTTGGCCAAATATGAGGGAACAGGTTAAATCAACGTTTAGTTTATTTCTGTTCCACTAGATGGCACTCTGCAATCTAAAAAGCACATGTGCTCGTGGTCAGGATATGCCTTTCTTATTTTTAATTATGATCATCTGCAAAGAGTTTAATTTAAGTTTTCATATTAGCTAAATTATTTGATATGATGTGATAAGGTTCTAGTTAAAATTCTATGAGTCAGATTTATAGAGAGAAATTGTGACACCTCTGTTATGAAAACACCAGAGAAATATGCTATGACTAATAAGTGATGTAAACACATCTCGATTACACAAATTACTTCACAATTCTGTGAAAGTAGCATTGTATTGTTCTTCCTAGAGATTGGATTCTATAACAACAGAATTAATTTGGCAGTAGAATGTTAAATACGTTATGTAAAAACAACCTGTGTCTAGAATAAGCCTTCTTTGTTTTTAATACTAATCGATTCACCAAATCGGATCTCTTCAGAAAGAAACAAACAACGACTGATAAAAACATTTGATTGGTCTCTCAATGGCGGTTTGAGTTAATAGATAGACAGCTGGCTTGACATCGTTAACATATGATTTCTACAAACTCATCAATATTCCATGGAGGGACGGCATTAATATGAAGAGATGTTGGTGGCTGTATGTAGTCGGATATTATCTTTTTGGAAAATGGCATTATTAGTCTTCTCAAGATATGGTAACACAACAGGTGGTAAGACATCTATAATGTATAGCTGAGAAGTCATTGTGCCTTGAATAAAGACTAAAGGGGTCCTACTTTCATAGCTGATGCCACCCCACACCATGAAGCCAGGGGTTCTTGTTGTATGCCTTTCCATAATAGTACTGATGGGATCTTTCTTGGGGCCTGTTAGCACGTTTTCTTTGAAGTTTCTTCTAGAAAGAACGAGCTGACTCAATTCGATTTATTTCAAACAACAAAAGGGAATTACATTACGATTTAATGCGATTTAGTTGTATATATTGTTGCGCTGGTGGCCTGATGTACTGGGAAGAAACATTCGTGTAGTCTTTTTAACGTTTAAATAATCTTTAATTAGAAAGTATAATAATTGAACGATAGGAAATTATAGTAAATAATTATACAAGACTAAATGATGTAAAAAGAATTATACATGAAATTTGAAATAAGTTTTAGAAAAGTTATCGTTAAGTCCAAGGGAAAAGATGTAGCCAAAACAAAAAGGTTTTGAACAGTGACACGTAAGCACCCGCCTCGAGCCGCGCTCTTCTCTCCTAACATTACTCCCCCTCTTGAAAAAGACTTGTCCTCAAGTCTGGTGATCTATATGGCTTCATTCTTGTCACATGTACTATTTGTCTCTTTTTCCTTTTTCCCTCTGCAATTTCGATGACTTCGTAGTTTACTGGTGATGTTTGTCGCAGTATTTGGTAAGGACCGATGTATCTTCTTTGTAGTTTGTCCGCTCTTCCTACTTTCCTTATTGGTTTCCAAATCAGTACCAGATCATTGATGGCATATTCAACTTCTCTGTGAGTTTTATCATATAACTGTTTGGATTTATTCTGTCTGGCTATTGTTTTAGAGGTGGATATTTCTTTTGCATCTTCTGTTATTTCTAATAGGTTCGATACATATTCGTCATAGTCTTTGTGCCTAGAGAGCTCTGGCATATCAAAAGTCGAATCTAAGAAGGTCAATGGCTCTCGTCCGTGGATTAGGAAGTATGGTGAATAGCCGGTAGTATCCTGTATGGACGAGTTATAGGCGAAAGTTACGAATGGAAGTATCTCGTCCCAATTCTGATGTCTCTCGTCGATATACATGGCCATCATATCAGCGAGTGTACGGTTCATTCTCTCCGTTTGGCCGTTAGTCTGGGGATGATAACTCGTCGTTTTCTTATGGAGCGTATTGCATATCTTTAGAACTTCTTTGAATAGTTTGCTCAAGAAGCAACTACCCCGATCAGATATAACTGTTTTGGGTGCGCCGTGTCGTAATACCACCTTTTGCAAGAAAAAGTCTGCAATTTCTTCCGCCGTCCCGCGGGGTAATGCCGCTGTCTCGATATATCTGGAGTAATAGTCTGTGCATACCAGGATCCAACTATTTCCTCTTCCAGATTTCGGGAATCTCCCCATCAAATCTATTCCCATTTTCTCAAAAGGTCTTGAAGCTGGTGGAATCGGCTGCAACAGTCCTTGAGGCAATTGGGAAGGTGTCTTGCGAAACTGGCATTCAGGACAACTCGATACATATTCTTCCACAGTTTTAAGCATTGAGGGCCAGAAATATTTGCTCTTTAAACGATTGTAAGTTCTTTTAATGCCCATATGACCTGATGTTGGATGGTCGTGCATATTTTCTAAGAGCTCTTTCTGTTTGTTTTTCGGGACTATCAACAACCAAGGATCGCCAGTCACAGAAGGATTTTTCTTGAATAATTTCTCTTTAAATTTTGTGAAGTTCTCTCCATAGCTGTTTGGATTCTGATTTACCAAATTATCGATCTTTTTTATATAAGAATCATAATCATGTTCCTCATAATTAATTGTGGAAATAATTCTTTCCGGGATAGGACATCGTGACAATCCATCTGCATCTAGATGAGTTTTTCCAGACTTGTATTTAATGGCAAAATCATATTCTTGTAGTTCTAGTGACCACCTCGCTAATCGCCCTGCAGGGTTTTTCATTTTTGCCATCCAGCACAGACTATGGTGATCGGTATATAAAGTGAATTTTCTTCCGTAAAGATATGGTCTAAATTTTTTAATCGCCCATATGATAGCTAGGCATTCTTTTTCTGTTGTAGAGTAGTTGGTTTCTGCTTTCTGTAATGTCCTGCTTGCATAAGTTGAGTACATCTTCAGCGTATCTTAGAGTAGATTCATTATATCCTTGTATTCTATTCTGGAGCTCCATGATTAATTTAAATTTTGTCGTATCTGCAATCTTAAAGTCTTGCATCAGTGTTTTCTTAAAGGTTGTCCAATTTGAAAATATTTGGGGGGTGTTTAGCTTTGCCCATTTTTTTGCAGGACCTTTCAGGTAACTTCTGGCATATTCCAGCATCACGTCATCGCTGCTGTCTTGCTAAAAGCTCGAGTTCTTCCAGCCACTCTGCTGGGTCCTCTTCAGAATACCCTCCGAAAAATTCTAGGCTTGGAGGTGGTGGCTGACAGAAAAAGACGTTGTTATTCCACGAGGCGGCATCTTCAGGATCAATGCGTCTTGTTGGCGAAGCGCTAAAAGATCTAACTGGTGGCAGGCCTTGTGTTCGCCTGCTTCTTCTTGGGTTGGAAACAGCATCTCCACCAGTGTTGCGCTGGTGGCCTGATGTACTGGGAAGAAACATTCGTGAAGTCTTTTTAACGTTTAAATAATCTTTAATTAGAAAGTATAATAATTGAACGATAGGAAATTATAGTAAATAATTATACAAGACTAAATGATGTAAAAATAATTATACATGAAATTTGAAATAAGTTTTAGAAAAGTTATCGTTAAGTCCAAGGGGAAAGATGTAGCCAAAACAAAAAGGTTTTGAACAGTGACACGTGAGCACCCGCCTCGAGCCGCGCTCTTCTCTCCTAACAATATAACACAAAAGAAAACAGAAGAAGAAGAAAAAACAACAAAAAGAATGATGATAAGTAACAATAAAATTCTATGAATATGAATTATAATTAATTAATAAAATACAATAATAATAATAAAAAATAAAACCTAACATACTCCACCCCGGTGGACTAACTTAGTCCTCAGCAAAAGGTAATGGTACTATTTTAGAGACAGTTCTAGTAAGGTGTTCTTGGTGCTTGGTCTTCACCTCGACGACTCGAACTTTTCCGTCTGCTCCCGGAAAGACTTTGGTGATGCGACCAAGGCTCCAATACATTGCTGGTGATGATATGCTATCATTGAGCAAGATGAGGTCACCTTCCTTAATGTTGGGTGAGGATTTTTGCCATTTTAGGCGTTGTTGCAAATTGTTGAGGTATTCTCGATTCCAACGTTTCCAAAATACATTTTTAATTTTTTGATTTAGGCTCCAGCGGTCGAGGTAGTTTATCGGAACATCATCATCATTAGATTCTGGAAGGGCAGTTAAGGGTCTCCCGATTAAGAAGTGTCCTGGTGTAAGAGGATTAAAATCGTCTGAATCTGAATTTAGAGGACAAATAGGTCGCGAATTTAAACAAGCTTCTATTTGAGTTGTCAGAGTACTCAGCTCTTCAAATGTGAGTATCTGAGACTTTAAGCATCTGAGAAGATGAAATTTGAAGGATTTTATTCCAGCCTCCCAGATACCTCCGAAATTTGGGGCGGAAGGAGGTATAAAATGCCAGTTGATTCGTTCATTAGATATGAATTTTTGAATTGTTGAAGCTTTCAATATATCAAACTGCTCTCGGAGAATGTTGTTAGCTCCCCTAAAGTTGGTCCCGTTATCACTAAATATATCAGAAGGTTTTCCTCGACGAGAAATAAACCGCTTGAGAGCTGCGAGGAAAGCCGCTGAAGATAGGTCTGATACAATTTCTATATGAATTGCTTTTGTGCAGAAACATACAAATAAAGCAACATATGATTTTAATTTTACTTTGGATCTTTTGATGTTTGGTTTCATCAAAAACGGTCCTGCAAAGTCGATTCCAGTTTTAGTGAACGGATTTGATTTCACAATTCGGTGCATAGTCAGATCTCCCATGATTTGCTTGGTAACTTGGCGTTTAGCCCAGAAACACACCATGCATTGGTGGATTATTTTCTTGACCAAACTTCTGCCTGCAGGAATCCAATATCGTAATCGTAGTGCTGACATGGTCAGTTGAAGACCAGAATGTAAATGATCCAGATGACACTGCCGCACTATTAATTTCGTGATAAAATGATCTCTTGGCAATATTATTGGATGCTTTTCATCAAATTGCAGATTTGAATGACGTAATCTTCCTCCAACCCGTAATAGTCCAGATTCATCAATGAAAGGATTCAAAGATAAAAGCCTTGAGTTAGTTGGTAAAGATTTCTTTTGTTTGCAACAGGTAATTTCTGATTGAAATTCAGAACTTTAAATGAAAGGAATGATATTGTGAATTGAACTTGTTAATTCGCTTGAAGATAGATGTCCTTTCTTTCTTTCATTGAAAGAACATTGGACATTGAATACAAATCTATAAATTCATGCTGTAATTCTAACAAGTTCGTTGACATTTGAGTATTTGAAAATGAAGTCTGGGAAAAGAAGATTAGTGGAATGAAAAACAGAATGTTTTTCGTCTTTCACCTGAAATTTCTTTCGGAAAATCATATTGAGTTTGAATTGGATCTTCAAAGTTCACATCCGAGAGCCAAGTTGGTCCTCGCCACCAAAGAGAGTGATCCACCAGCTCTGAAGGAGTTATACCTCTGGAAGCGCAGTCTGCAGGATTATCTTTCGAAATGACATAATGCCAGGAAGAATGTAAAGTCAATCTTTGAACTTCAGCAATCCTATTTCCGACAAATGGTTTCCAATGTCTAGATTCAGATTTAATCCAGCTGAGAACAATTTTGGAATCAGTCCATAAAAATACTCTATCAATTTGTAAGCATAAAGAATTGCGAATAGTATCATATAAAGTTGCGAGAAGAAGAGCAGCGCACAGCTCCAGCCGTGGTATGGAAATCATTTTCAGAGGAGCTACCATCGTCTTGGAAGCAATCAGAGAAACTTTCACTTGGCACGATTTGAAATGAGATCTTATATAAAATACTGCCGCATATGCAACTTCTGAAGAGTCACAAAAACCATGAAGTTCAACAGAAAGTAAAGCTCCCCTGCACGAGAAGTATCTAGGAATTTGAATTTTATTTAATACGGATAATTCCTTTTCGATTTTCTTCCATTGAGAGCACAAAGTATCAGGCAAGGGATCATCCCAATTCAACTTCTGTTTCTAAAGTGATTGAAGCAAAATTTTAAGACGAATAATAACTGGTGACAGCCAGCCTATAGGATCAAAGATTCTGGAGATGTGGGACAACAAATGTCTTTTAGAATTCGTTTGTTCTGGAATGTCATTAACAAGAATCTGAAAAATGTCCAAGGAAGGATTCCAACAAATTTCCAAGTATTTTGACACATGAATCACACTCAAAATCCCAAAGATTATGCCTATCTTCAACCTGTTCTGATAATCCAGAAAGGACCTCTGGGACGTTTGATCTCCATTTCCTAAGAGAAAATCCGGCTGAAGAAAGAAGATTATTGACTTCACGAATATGACATGTAGCTTCTTCAATTGTGTCTGCACCAGAAAGCAAGTCATCAACATAAAAATCGGTTTGTACTATTTTTGAGGCCACTGGGAAAGTTGACACCTTGTCCCTTGCAAGTTGATGTAGGGTACGCATGGCGAGATATGGCGCACAAGACAATCCATATGTCACAGTCAGCAGTCTATAATCCAATAAAGGTTCTGATGGGTTTTTTCTCCATAAAATTCTCTGGAAATCACAATCCCTAGAATCGATTCTTACACGGCGATACATTTTCTCTATATCTCCTGAAAAAGCTATTGGGCGTGTTCGAAATCTTATCAGAATGTTGAAGATATCCTGTTGTAGTTTTGGTCCTACATGAAGAAAGTCATTTAGAGATTTGCCATTGCTAGTTTTGCAAGATGCATCAAAAACAATTCTCAATTTAGTGGTAGTGCTTTGCTCCTTAAAAACACAATGATGAGGTATATAATAACATTGTCCTGAAGGTGTATCCAGCTCATCACTGGGAATAAGCTCCATATGATTGATTAAAATATATTCGTCCATGAAATCACAATATTGTTTTAGGATACTTGGAGATTTTTGTAATTTTCTTTCAAGTGATAGAAATCGTTTCAGAGCATTGATCCTAGATTCGCCAAGAGTTGGCAATGTTCTAAATGGCAGCCCAACAGAGTACCTTCCATCTTCCAGAATTTTGAGGTTATTAATTTATATTTCTTCACACGAAATTTCTTCTCTGGTTAAAGATTTGGCAGAGGGTACTGACTCCAGCTCCCAGAATTTTTTGAGAAAATCATCTTGTTCCTCCGACGCGAACATAGTTATATCTTGATTGGAATTTTCACCTGACAGTAATATTCTACCTGTAAGTAACCATCCCAATTTGGATCCGCACGCAGTGGGTCCAGATAAATTTTGGAATCTAACCTTCCCGTTAAATAAGCATGGAGCAAGCTCTGCCCCTATCACTAAATCAATCTGGCTAGATTTGTCAAAATTGGGGTCAGCCAACAGAAGATTTTTCAAATAAGGCCAATTATCCTTTTCTATAAAGAAATTGGGCAATTCTGATGTGATCTTATCAATGACTATAGGATTGGCGTTGCATATTAGGTTTGAGAAATGTGGGCTAAATTGGAGAGAGACCTCACCCATTGATTGTTCTACAAGTTTGTTTCCCAAACCAAAAACTGTAGTTTTACATTCAGCAAGAGGAAGATTTAATTTCTTTCGACAACTATTTGTTATAAGACACCTTTGAGAGCCTGTATCTATGAGGGCTCTACATGTTTGAAGAACCCCGTTTTCCGATTTGACCTTTATTAAAGCCGTAGAGAGTAATATCCGATCATGACTTTTGTTGTCTGCAAAACATGAGACACTGGCATGGGTCAATGGAGATATCTCCGCAACAGGACTTAACATTTCCGGTTTGAACTGATGCAAAAGAGTATGATGTCTCTTATTACATGATTTGCAATTTTGCGTGAAGACGCATGACGATACTCTATGGTTAGATCTTAGACAGTTGTAACATAGACGATTATCTTTTACAAATGTCCATCTTTCAGGTGACATCATACCATTAAACTTAGGACATTTTAACAAAAAATGTTCACCTTTACATAAGACGCATGACTTGACTCTGCTATCTATACTAGAGCCAGAGGCAAATGTTGCTGAATGAGAATGAGTGGATTTATTCATTTTGTAGGATTGTTTTGAATTTTCTTTATTCTGAAAACTCCCGAGACTTCCAGCAAATCTTTCCAGGTAAGAAATCATCTTTTCATACGATGGATATTCTTTCTCAAGCAAACTCATCTCCCATTCCTTTCTTATTGAACGATCAAGTTTTGATTGAATTATATGAATTAAAATCATATCCGATAAATTATTACGTTCCAATCCGAGGATAGAGAGATTCTGAATGCTTTCGTTACAAGTGTCCAGGAGATCAAGTAAATCTTTTGTCGATTCTTGTTTTACATTTTTTAGATCATACAAATTTTGAATTTGTTTAAAAGCCAATTCACTTTATTTTTGTCGAATCTATTGACCAAAGTTTGCCAGGCAATAGGATAATTTTCATCAGAAATATTGAACGCCCTAATAAGTCTAGCGGCATTTCCTTTTAGTGCAGAATTTAAATATTGAAGTTTTTGAAAATTTCCCAATGTTGGATTTTGATTAATAGATCTAATAAAAATTTCCTTAAAACTCAGCCAATCTGAAATATCACCACTAAAGGTGGGCAATTGAAATTTGGGAAGTTCTAAATTGGTTTCACCAGAAAATGTATTTTTATTTAAATTTCCCAGCGATCTATTTATTTTTATCAAAAAAGAATTGATTTTAGACTTTGCCTCAAAGGATACCTTAAATTTTTCTTCAGCATTAATGCCTTTATATTTTACTAATTTCACATATTGATTATCAAAGCTAGCTTTTAAATTTAACAAGTCTTCTTTATTCTGCATAAGTGCGTATTTATCATTGCCTTCTAAATTATATTCTACATCTGCTTTTATCAATTCTAAACTTTTAATCAGAGATTCAAAAATTAAGATTTCTGTTTCCATATTTTAAAGATTAGTATTCAAAACCTTACCTTTCTTTATTTCTATGGCTTCTAAGAACTTTCTATTTCTTCTACTTCTTTCCCGGGTTTCGGCACCAAAAAATGTTAGCACGTTTTATTTGAAGTTTCTTCTAGAAAGAACGAGCTGACTCAATTCGATTTATTTCAAACAACAAAAGGGAATTACATTACGATTTAATGCGATTTAGTTGTATATATAACACAAAAGAAAACAGAAGAAGAAAAAAAAACAACAAAAAGAATGATGATAAGTAACAATAAAATTCTATGAATATGAATTATAATTAATTAATAAAATATAATAATAATAATAAAAAATAAAACCTAACAGGGCCTACGTCTAACATGTAGCCTGCCGTCATGAACGCCCAAACTGAATCTGGAACTTAATCGGAAAAAATGACAGAATGCCATTCTTGAGATCAAAGACGTCTCTCTTCACAACAGCTAAGCCTGTCGCTTCTGTGTCTGGCAGAGAGTGGAATTCTTAAAAGAGTCCGGCGACTATGGAGTTCTGCTTCGATAAAACAGTTATCAATGGGGTTCAGAGATGGTCCATTCTGCACATGTAGAGCTGTATTGGTTCAGTTGTTGTTCTGTCTGCTACAACCATTCTTCGAATCCTCCTATCCTCTCTCTCGATATTTTTAATTTTGATTTTCTTTAAGATCATGGTTATTAGTTAGCTAAATATTTTGCTTAATATTTGTTATTTGACTCATGATTGGTCACTTGTGCTGATTGTTGGAGATAGAGCTTATTTGTTTACATGGTCAGGAATGATATGACAATCACCCTCCTATGAATAAGCACATTTACCCTTGAAGAATATTCCAAAGTACAAATCATCCTGGCGACATCTGATGAACTAGATATCCATCATTAGACATGAAGTCTAAAGGCTAACCTGGATAGTTGGTGACTTTAGTACGTGCCTCCAGGAACCTGGGTTTACATGAAGAGAGAGAGAGAGGGAGAATCTTATGTGCCTTGTGAAAAAACAGTACAAAAGCAAATTGTACTGGGGTAAGGTAGATAAATTAAGAAAAAGGCATCTACTTATCGTGAAACAGAAAGTTGTCGATGGCTTACGCCATGTATCGGAATAAATATCAACTATTCGTTGATTTTTTTATTATTCCAGAATTGACCAAATACTCATTCTTGATTAATCAAGAAAAGCTAACTACGTACGTGTTACGGACTGTTGGCCCTCGTCAGCGTGATGCAAGCTGTACCTCAACGAACAAAAAAAGTGAGAACGCGATACAATGTGAAAAACTAGTACAAATATGAAATTGCACTGGGATAAGGTGGATAAATAAATAAAAAGGATGGATTAATCAAGAATGGGTATTTGGCCAATTCTAAAATGATTAAAAATCAACGAATAGTTTATTTTTATTCCGATAGATGGCGCAAGCCATCAGTAACTTTCAGTTTCACGATAAGGAGATGTCTTTTTCTTAATTAATAACCTTGTATCCCAAAAGAAGCGAAGTCACAGTCTCAAGCTAAGGATTTCAGCATATGGGACCATTGAAGAATTTGTTATTTAGTAAAGACTAATTCTCGATGCTGGTTTAGAAGTTTGGGATTGTTTACCAAAGACTATTTTAACCAGCTAGACTATATTCCTTAAGCATATATTACTTATCTCTAAACAGCATTCGATCGTCTAATTTCAAACATTGGTGATTTCAAGTTAGGACTTCAGGGTATAAAAGATACTTCCAACCCAGTCCCTGAACGTAAGTATTGTGAAAAAGGCATGGCTGAATATATATTTGGAATGATAAAGGCCTTAATGTTCTTGTGCATCCAGAGAAGTGAGGTCACAGCAAAGCTAAGAGTTTCAGCTTATTACCATACACAGGGGTTGGGAATCTTTTGAGTTGGAAGAGTCAAAATTGACAATTTACAAATTTTCAAATTGTTTAAAGAGCCACACATTTTTCATTGCCAACAATAAATATAGTACTCGCATAAATAATATTTACGTATGAAACTATATAAAGAGCCGCAGTTTCACATCCAAAGAGCCGCATGTGGCTCTCGAACCGCAGTTTGCCGACCCCTGGAATAGACACATTGAGATCATTATAAACTCATCATATATAGGCTCCGCCTTTGCCGGTCCCAAGCCTGGATGAAAAAGGAGGAGGGGGATCAGTAACAATCTCGGTAAAAAAACTGGGCTCAGCTGGCCCGGCTGATAGTACCCTGTAAGGGCTCCTAATCCAGGGATACAGGATGAGCAGCGTTTGTACTCCATGTTAGGAGCGGCTTCAGATGGCATCTGTTCCTCATGTCAGAGGCGGCCATTTCTTTTGGAGCTAAGTCGGCCTGCCACTGAGTAGTGCTCCCAGTCTTGGTGACAAAGGCAGACGCATTCTACTTCACACAGTGTGGAGAAAAGAAAGAAGAAGAAGAGATCATTATAGAATTTGTTATTGAAAATAAAAATATCCTTTTATGCTGGTACTGAACTCTGAGATTGGTTATATATATATATACCGTAAATGATAGTATAAACTATTAGAATGGAAGAAAGAATTCGAAAAAAAGGTAAACTTATAAGGGCAGATCGTATATGTGAGCATGTGCCCAAAGCATGGAGGAATTCCGAGTGTCACGTGAACGGGAAGTTGTTACGCCATGGCTCCGATAGCGGCGAGTCCTGCGATATGTCTGTGTACCGACGGCATTCTTGCTTCATCATCCACTGTCATCCAGGCAGATTACTCATCCAGTTTGTAACAGAACTCCACGTATGATCTACTACCAAGATAATGATTGGACTGTAGACCATTGCTTCCTTTATATATAGCCCACCTTTCAATAACAAAGATTATATATGTGGCGATTTGTGAATCAGTCGTGGTGGTTGAGTGATGAGTGGTAAGGACACACAAGAGACAGGATCCAGAGACAAAAAGTGTGGGGAGTAGATCGGGGAGGAAAGAGAGAAGGTCCAAGAACCACCCTGGGAACAACTGGTATCGATACCACCTCGGTGAGAACTGTCTTTTGATCATCACATCTAGCCGCTTTTAAACCGATTTGAGGTTATTCAAAATTTTCTATAGGCTTCAGCATTTTCGATTAGACTAAAAATACTCATATTAGATTCGAACCTGTATCTCTGTATGGGGAACCCACCATTTCTTATATTCCCTTCATTTATTTATATACGATGTGTGAAGAGTGTAGGAAAGATGTTCCAATTTAATTAAATAATCCTTTGTATCAATATTAAGATGAAAACATCAGGCTTGTGGAAAATAATTTGATGATAATGTGAAAAAATAGTACAAATGTAAAATTGTACTAGGAACAGGTGAATAAATTAAGAAATAAAAAAAAGTGTTTCACGATAAGGAGATGCCCTTTTTTTTTCTTGATTCAAATTTTAAAAATTCAATTCAAATCTCTAACGCAGTGAAGATTTGATTTTTTTTATGGAAACTTATTTCTGGAATCTCCTGATGTTTTCACTTTAATATTTCAGTAGCCATAGCTATAGGATGGTTTAACTCGAGGATTAGGTTACTCTCTTCTATTAAGAGAATCTGTATAAGACTAAAATGTATTGATAAAGATTTTTGTTTAAAAAAAAACTCATGGATTAGTCAACTATTGGTCGGTTTCTCATTACCTCCATATTTGCATCATTAATTTATTGTGAGGGTCAAATATTGTTTATGTACCAATGGTATTATCTGAAAAAGGAAATGTTTGGATAAAATAAACAAATATGATGATATTATGATACATTAGCGCGCCATCTATCATCAAAATTCGAAACTATTATAGACGCGTATGATTCTTTTAAAAATTGAACAATTTCTACTGCCCTTACTGTAATGAAAAAAATAATGGGAGAGCTTGGCTCATCAGTGGTGAAACCTCCCAGCGGTTTCGCCAGTTTAATCTACCATACCGCTGTTATATTGCATTTTTCGATCTTCCTTTTATAGTGATACTGATGCTAGACTCTTTGAATGGGTATTTTAGATGAACTATAGACATAAGCTTTGAGGACAGCAGAATTACATACAATTATAAATGTATAATATGCTTCGAGCAATAGCTCTTTCGCAAACATCAATTTGTGTCCTTTATTAGAACAATTATATTATGATGAATTAGCGCGCCATCTGTTATGAAAATTCGAAACTATTATAGAAGCGTATGATTCTTTTGAAAATGATTATACAATATATGCCTTGTTTATTATAAAGAATCAAATACGTATTGTTCTTCTTGTTTTCAAAATACGATTGTGAAAAAGAACTGCGTTCTGGATTTAGAAAGAGGATCCAGTCCGATAAATCATCTACTGTCTCCATCCATGACAACACTTCAGTGCAACATCAATGGAATTAGTACAAGAGGGAGTCGAGCTAAGCTACTACTTAAAGCCGACCAATTAAAAGTAGGTATGTCTTCAAGAAACCAAACTTAAAGAGTCAGTAAATATTGTTACATGGATGACAAGGCCAAGATACTAGAGTAAAGTTGGAGAAAGAGGGGTGGACTCCAGTTGCCCCCGCTGCCATGTGGCAGGCGCTAAAAACAGCATTCCTGTGTGGGGGAGGACAGAGTCTGGTGACATCTGCGGGAAGGAGAAGACGTGGCGACTTGCCTCCGGGCGTGTGGATGATCCGGTAAGGAGATCCTGACATCGGAGCGGTCTACAAGACGGTGTAGTCCAGGCTGCATGTGTATAGCGTGGAGCGGATCGCTTCAAAAGAGGACATCCAAGGCGCCAAGAATTCTTCTGACGGGCAAGTCCCACTGTTGTATTCCTTCTGTTAAGTGAGATACAATAAAGCGCTAACTTTAGCTGCAATCCCTTCGAACTCACGTGTGTATCTTTGTAGCATACTGAGTAGACAAAGTACACGAATAGCGTCTGGGTACGACGTAACAATATAAAGATAAAAGGCTTTAACATCATTAGAACTGATAAAACATCAGGTGAAGGCTTAATGAGTCTAATAAGAAACACAAAATACGATTGTGTGATGTTTTCAACAAGTTGAATTCAATTTTTCCCCTTTTCTTTGCATCACAACTAAAATAACATGCTACAAGAAAAATACGACCATGTAAAAACAAATAAATAAATGTCGTAAACCCGGGTAAGCCAACAAGTGAGTTCGAAGCAGTCGGGGTTGAGTGGCAAGGCGTGCAGAGTGGGAAGTCCGCACGGGACAGTAAGGACAAAGTTTGGGATCAAAAGACGCTCTCCTAGTATGTCTCACGTGGCACCAGGACCAGGGGAAAGTTGAGGATTAACTGAGGAAAGCTCGGCGTCCTGCATGAAGCCGCGAAGGCAGGGAGGAGCCAAAACGGCGGCCACGAGGGCCTCTCCGAAAATATCCACTGTAACCTAACTAACTGTCAACATCCGGACCAACGCCCCTTCTTTGTCCCTCTCTAGATCCCCCGAGTGTCCAGTGGCAAGCAGGTGTCACTTTGAGACGACTAGAAAAGACGTCATACTTTATTACTTACATATCACATTGTTTAAATTACGATTTATATAAGTTCAACAAAGATGCATATATTGGATTTATAATTGGCCTTGTAGAACGAGAGTGGTGTACGCGTGCTCGCATGTTTTAGTAAAAAAACACAAACATCCTCGATAAAGAGAGGCGAGTTGCCCCTCGAAATATTGGGACAATAAAATAATTATAAATCCAATATATGCATCTTTGTTAAATATAATTTTAATTATGGATTGCTCAATCTTCAAAATATATAAAAGTGAAATTGTACTGGGATCTGGTTGGTACATTAAGAAAAAGAAAAGCTATATTCCTGATAATGCAACAGAAATTTTATAAAGTTGATTTATCAAGAAATAGTATTTAGCTAATATCAGGAGTAATTAAAAATCAATTATTAGTTGTTTGATTAGGAGATGCCTTTTCTTCATTTACTACTACAAATTACAATTTTATTATAAGTTTTCTTCTAATAAAGTTGAGTAAAACGACATTTGAAAATTATCCCGCATGTGTTTCTTTTGAACGAAAAATTGAAATTTATTTTAAGGAGAAATAACGATTATTTTTAACCTTAGGGATGAATTATGAAGTTATCATTACTCTTCACAATTCAACCTTTCATACCTTATCCCTAAGGTTAGAAATAATCGTCATTTCTCCTTAAAATAAATTTTGTTTTTTCGTTGAAAAGAAACACATGCGGGATAATTTTCAAATGTCGTTTTACAATCATAAGCCGCATTATATTGTATTATAATATGTGTGTGAAGTCTATTTACACTTTATAAGAGTCGGTGGACAAGTGGGTAAAACCCTCGATTCCTGACAGCCATGAACCGGGATCTAATCCTGTATTGGACAATTTGTTTTAATATATGAATAAACTTCACATATTATTTATTGTTGTAAATATCATAAACTAAGTTGTTCTCTTTTTGAGAGGTACCCAATAAATTTATTTTTAACAAGGAACAAGGATTCACACTTTATAAATAACAACCAAATATTTTAAATACATATTTGCTTATAATCTAATTCAAATCAACATGTTTCTTTAGAGGTTTATAAATTTCAAAATGTGACATAAAATTATTAAAATTTATGTGTTAAATATATTACGTAATTAAAGTAAGTAAAAAGGATGAATCCGTAACCAATTTAACTTTGCAAATTATTTATTATTAATAGCAATTATACAAACAGATCTTGGTATATATTATTACATGAAAACAACAAAAACGATAATTATTATATACATACAAGTTCCTTTTCAAACACGAGCTCATATATAGCCATTGTTACTCTGTGTAATATTCCAACAAAATATACATAAAAGGATTGAAAATCATTAAAAATAAGATAATCGAATTTTATCAAGAAGCTGTACGCTACGTTGGAAGGGCTCAAGTAGTAATCTAGAAGTAATCAATAATAAATGGCAGAAGATCAAGTTTCCCAGAAGGTCAATAAAGCTGCTGGGGTAAACACACAGGGGTTATTCCAGGCCAACACCTATATTTATAGGACTAGAGGCCAATTGCATAATCCTGGAAGTCCGCCAGGCCAACTCTAACCTTGGTGAGTACGCATGCGCAGCCTTATTAGCATGAGATCAAAACATCCGGCGTCGTCTGCCCCGTGTCTCTCTGTCGTTAAAACCTCGCTCGCAATATATGCAAATTTCTATCCTTGACTCCATTACTTATATCGGCCAGGCTGCTTTACTTATTCTCCCTGAGTTTACCTTGGAGAGATAATGGCGGATAGAAGGTTCGAGATGATAATAACAATCGGCTGCTCTCGATTCTTTGACTATCTTCCACAGCTCTTCTTTGAAATAGGCCTAAACATTTTACAACAGTTTTTAGATAAACAAATGATAAAAGTTTGAGTCAAAAGGCGATCCATTAATTAAGATTATATAAAAGAGCGTACCTAGATCTGTAAAGAAAAAAAAAACAATTTTTTTCTCAAAATATTTCGAGAGATTGCTCCCTCTTTATACAGAGCCAAGCCCTCCCAATATATTTTCATCTCAGAAAGGACAGAAGAAGTTTGATTTGTTTGTGAAAGAAACACTCGCGTCTTAATGTTTCCATTTGTTATATATTTGTTTGAAGTAAACGAAAAAATTGTAGTTTTATTTTAAAATATATTTGTTTAATAAAATAATCCCTTGTATCAATAATAAGGTGAAGAATTATGAGGCTTTCGGGGATAAGTTTCATTTTAAGCATTTTAATTAACAAATGTCTAGCTTTCGGGCATGAAAAGTTCTTGTCCTATTTAGAGATTTATTGTAGGGTGTTTTCTCCTTTGTGCCTGAAAGCTGGAGATTTGTGAATTAAAGTGTTTCAAAAGAAACGTATTCCCTGTAAATCTGATATTTTCATCTTAATATTTATTTGTGTTTTTGAAAGTATTTGTCAGCCGACATATCATTCAAACAAAGATTGCCATTCTTGTATCTCTCACGATCCTTCTCTAAAATACAATAATTGAAGTGACGTAACTTTTTAGAAATCTACAAAATTTCTCCACCTGCCGCACGCCATTGGCTGATAATATATGGACCGATAATATATAAGACATAGAAATACACTCATGAACAAAACTTAACTAACTTGTACCATTTAACATGTATATCAGGATTCAGACAATAACACTGAAAGATATTACAGTGACCTTTATTGAAGACACACGAGATAACCAATATACACTCTTGAACAAAACTTAAGTAAGTTGTACCTTTTAGCATGTATATCAGGATTCAGATAATAACACTGAAAGATATTACAGTGAGACCTTTATTGAAGACATATGAGATAACCAAGTTTTCACAAAATTGTCTCCGTCTCCTTAAAAAAAAAATATATATAGACAACCGGCGACATAAAAAAATATGAAACTTCCTTAAGTTTTGTCCCCATGAGTGTTTTGTTCAAAATAAAAATTAAATAAAAAAATACAAAAATTAGCTACTTGTATAAAATTTTGTTATGGATTGTTTTTCAAATATGTAATTGTTCAAATTTTACACTTTTTTTTGCCTTCAAGAACATCTTTAGTTTGATTAACAGGCGAACCAAACCTAACAACTTGTAAATACACAACAAAAATTTTAATATTAAGAGAAAATAATAAATGAATAAAAATACCTTTTTTCATAAAAAAAAATATTTTATTAAAATGCAATAAAAAGAAAAAATATTTATTTTAGCTCCTTCCATTCAACAATTAGATTCAGGATTGTGAATTTGATCTATGAATATAGTCTCCATGACCTTGTATAATTATACAATGGAATAATAAAACAATTAGATTTATATGGATGGAAATTTTTCCGGGAGGATATTGATCCAAAGAGGCAAGGGTCGCCTCTCCCGTCAAAATAGACGCCAAAACCAGACGCCATCTATTCACCGTCGCCGCAAACTAGCAGCTTCGGGTCGGCGACAAGGCCACAACACCAGCTTTGGCAAAACGGAGAGGCGACCCTTGTCTCTTTGGATCAATATCCTCCCGGCAGAATTACCATCTATATTTTAGCCATAGATTTGGCCCAGCCACTTTTCCAGCTAAACACCTCTTTGGCAGATTGTCGAGATTTCCATTAGATCCCGTGTGGATCTCATGGAATAATGTCCGCCCTAGGCTGATGAGGGCCATTAGGCCGAAACCATGGTCTCTAGGTGAACGCTTTTCAGTTTGTCAAAGCTGGTGTTGTGGCTTTGTCACCCACCTGAGACCGCTAGTTTGCGGCGACGGTCAATAAGATGGCATTTGGTTTTGGCGTCTATTTTGACGGGAGAACCGACCCTTGTCTCTTTAGATTTATATGAATAAAATTAAAGCGGAGGGGGACAATCATCGTGAATTACGAACTTAATTTGATTTTAAAAAAGCAACTGATTAAGTTTTCATGTTTACTAAATTTTTACCTCTTCATTCAATATATGATTGTCCCCATCTTTTATTTTTACTCATATAAATATAATTATTCAATGGCAGTAGCTAAAATATTTATTTTTACTCTTTTTAGTGCATTTTAATAAAAGATATTTTTTAAAAACGTATTTATTTATTAATTATTTATTTAATTTTTAGTCATGAATTCTAAATATAAACATTAATCTTAGCCAAAATATTTTAAATTTACTATAATTATAAATGATTAAAACTTACATTCTTGTATGTTTTTAATTAAAAAGGGATTTATTTTATCAGAATATTTGATCCAATATATGCCTTTTTAATTAAAGATTTATTTATGGTTTGCTCTATTTTCAAAACGATATTTGTATATTTGAAATCTGACAAAATATTTAAATATGCACATCAATATTAAACTCAGTTTTATCAGGATTTCCAGCGATATCAGTTTGACATTGTCACCAGGAAGACCAAACTGTCAACCACCACAGATGTCCCACCTTCATAGGTTCCAAACGGCCACAGGAATAAGTATATTTACCCCCTGTACAGAACCAAGTACAGTAATCTGATAAACTGGATGTCTACCATTAGACATGTCAACCCGGATAATTGGTGACTTTAGTACGTGGTGGCTCCAGGAATCCTGGTTACATCAAGAGAGAGAGAGAGAGAGAGACGACGAAGACGACCCAGAAGTATGCCGCTGACGATTCTGTAGTCCACCGTTGGTAGAGATATAGGCCTGCAGCCGCTTAGGCCCGGACCACCGTGCGCTTTGAGGACGAGGCATATGATGTTTCTCCTCGAAAGAGAGAGAGAGATTGAGATTGAAACTACTTTTAATACATCATTTATAAAAATTATAGTGATACATGAAACTAAAAAGAAATAATAATAAGTAAATATGAAAAAGACAAGAATGAATATACATAATGAAATCTATACAAGGCTTCATTGGTGTCGCCAGGTGGGCAGGTGCCGCTGGTGTTCAGGGTTGCAAAGAGGAAGTTCATTTGGGCTGCCGAGCAGAGAGAGAGAGAGATTGAGATTGAAACTGATTTATTAATCGTTCATATAATATTATATAGTGTCAAATTTAAAGTTACAGAAAAAACAAAAAATATATATGTATATTTACATCAGACATGAGCCTTCTCTGAATGGACGTCTGGACAATGTCAAATGTTCAAGGCCGCCCTGAGTTCGGAAAGGCCCGTGCTTATAAAGGGGTTTTTGTCCCCAACGTGCTCAATTGCATCGCCGAGGAAATCGTACAGAATTTTCTTGTTTCCATAGGAGAGTTCATAGGAGACTCCCGATTTTACAACAAATATTCAACAAATGCATTGAATTAGGTTACTATCCGGATATATGGAAAGACTCTACTGTGAAGATCATTCCAAAACCTAATAAAATAAACTATGAAACAAGCAAAAGCTACAGACCAATATCCATTGACGTCAAGCATTTCTAAAATATTTGAAAACATTACGAAATCAACAAATATTATGAAGAGAACAATCTAATGAGTGCAAGGCAACATGGATTTACCAAACATAAATCAACGAACAGTGCAATGGAAGATATAATGGAAACCAAACTGAAACACATGCAAGGAGAACTGACTTCTTTGATTACAGTGGATATATCAGGCGCATTCGACAACGCATGGTGGCCAGCAATTATTAGAAGACTCGATTTAGATAACACTCCCTCCAAACTAATAAGAATTATACAATCTTATTTAAGCAGTGAAAGAAGGGCAAATTTTTCATATGAAGACACAAATGTTACAAAAAATCTGACAAAAGGATGCCCTCAAGGCGGTCCTTTATCTCCAATATTATGGAATATTTTGTTAAACGACTTGCTGAAGAGTTTCAAACATCCGAACGCAGAAATAATTTTTTACGCAGACGACGTTTCCATCATTCGCTGGAGCAAGTCTGTCGAGGACCTCAAAATATTTTCGAATCTATTCGTTATTATAGAATGTATTCTATGCTACGTGATCCAATGGTGCAATGGGAATAAATTATCAATAAGCCCAGAGAAAACGAATTTACTTTACTTACATAATAAACCTAGAGTTCCAATTGAAATACCGAATATTATTTTAAACCCAGTAGATCAAGTTAAGATTTTAGGCATAAAATTCTCAAATCATAAAAAAAAAAAAAAGATCAAATTTTCCCCACATATCAACGACATTCTGTGTAGGATCGTAAGAATGAAAAATTTTCTGTTTTCACTTTGTGGAAAGATGTGGGGAATAAATACTAAAAAAAGAATAATTTTGTATAAAACAATTATCAGGCCAGTTCTCTTACATATGGTTCAGAAATATGGTATAAATTTATAAATGAGCGATGCAAAGAAAGACTAAATTCTACTCAATATCAAATTCTTCTTTGGGCGATCAGAGCCTACAAAACTACATCTTCCAACTGTGTCCATAGTCTTGTGAACATCCCCCTTCTCACAGATTATATTGAATCTAAAATAATTAAATATGATTTGGCTCATCTTTCGATGGAGGATCAAAATGCTTTTAGACCGCATTCTCCGAGTATAATTGGTTCATTTTAAGTGCAAAAATGGATGAATTATTTATAAAAACAAATGAAACCTTCCAAAGCTTTTTCCCGTTTGAAATTCCAACATTTTTCCGTTCGAAATTTTATAATGCTCAGTTTACAACGAACCATGGAAATTTTAAGGGATTTTTATCAAAAATTGGAGCGGTTGAAGACTCTAGCTGTCATTGTGGTAACGAATTCCAGGATTCAAGACACCTACTGCTGGAATGCCCACTCTTTTCTAGCGCTAGACAACAGACAATAAATAATGTTGTAGATCTATATCAATTTGTAAATAGCAGAGAGAATTATCATAGGTTTGACTATTTTTGTAAATATATTTATGATTGTCTTTCGGGCCTGAAAGGTTCAGGTTCCTAATATATATATTTTTCTTTTTTTATTTTTAATTCCTTTTCTTGTATAATATGTTTATAACTGTTTCTGTTTAAAAAAAAAAATGTAAATTGACGCAATTATCCCTAGCCGGGATATCGCGTTTTGTGTGTTGAAATAAACTT
The DNA here is from genome assembly GCA_030710605.1 of Cordylochernes scorpioides. Lineage (NCBI taxonomy): Eukaryota > Metazoa > Arthropoda > Arachnida > Pseudoscorpiones > Chernetidae > Cordylochernes > Cordylochernes scorpioides. The sequence continues at coordinate 28,299,802 of CP092884.1, read as the reverse complement.
TATAGGAGAGTTCATCGAAGAGTGTTTCTCTGTCAGGGCGGCATAGAACCGCGGCCACTATTTCATCATCATCAACCTCATCATAGAGAGGGGCCAAAATAGAGTCAGCGTTTAGCTCTATGAAAATATTCTCTACTTGATCAGTCATGGTTTGGTTCTCCTCTGCAGGAGCCGCAGATGGCTCAGTATTGTTCGAGGAGGGCTCTGGTCGTGACGGCAACTGGCTGGTGCTCGGCGCCGGAGCAGGAAGCTCGGGGGCTGGAGTCTCGTAGGGACGGACGGGGAAGTTTGCCACGGACGCAGGCGCGGCAGGGCTGGAGGATGTTGAGGGGGTATGCTTGAAGGGTGCAGACAGTTCTGCAGGTGCTGTAGAGAAGGCGGATTTGTTGAAGGGGGTGGGCTGGGAGGGTGGAGGGTGTCAACACCAGTCCACTTCGGGTGCCCTGGGGGTAGGTGGCTCGCCGATGTCCCTGGCGGTGACATCTACTACACCTAACGCCGTAAGTGATGTAAGCGGATGTAGACTCCCCTTTGGAGATGATCACCAGCTTGGCAGGGAGCTGGTGAAGTTTGCGTCCTTCATTCAGAAGGACGAAGGCCTCCCTGTTGCCGGTGGTCCAGGTGTAGCCGTTACAGGACACCACTTCATAGGCCAGGGAGACAACCCGGCAGTAAGGTCGCAGGGCTTCAATGATGTCCTCCTCCCTCACTGCTATCGGCAGGTTCCCGAGTATGATTTTCTCCGTCTTCCTTCTGTACGGGAATGCCCTGAGGAAGGTGTTGTTGATGGTGAGTCCATTCTCCACCAGGCGCTCCGCCTTCTCAATGTTGGCCAGTCCGACCATAACATGGCCGGACATCTTCATCAGCTGGTAGATGGATCCCTTCCCCAGCAACTCCTCCAAGGCCTTCATATAGTGCACGGGATGGAAGTCCGCGCACCATTCGGCATAGCAGCATTGGTCGAACGTTGCTGCTGATGATCTGGCTTTGTTGCCTGGTGTTCCTGACGAAGGTCACGGGCTCCTTCGTTGTCCTACGAAGCTGTCCAGATGGTTTTGGAGAGCTAGCGTCCGGCCTCACAATCTGGGCCCGCTGACTTTTAGGGTTTAGCCGTTTCCTTTTTTTTTTTCGTGTAAAGATTGGAAAGATTCGGTGTCATTATTATTTTCCGCGGCCTCAACTTGCTCCGCCCATTTTTCTCTTTTTTTTTTTCGCGGCCGGATTTACATATCCACCATTTTTCACGAACGAATTTGCATGTCCGTCGCTCACACCTGAATTCAAACAATTCTTCGTCGAATTTTTTATCGTCGATAAATCGACTTCCATTTCAGGTACCTCGATGGGAATAATACCGTCGTGTAGATCTTTATCCTGGCTCACCGCCAGTACTGAATATGGGTTGGAAAACTCGAAGTTTTCCATTTCCAGATTGAAAAACGCGGAGCTCGCGCGCCTCGTGGCCGCATGGCCGAGAGAGAGAGAGAGGTAAAAAACTTTATTGACTTCTAGTCAACAATGATACAAAAAGTTCCAATAAAATTATATTTATATACAATAATTTATACAAATATATGTGACAATATAATATAATAAGGTGGGAAAAGAGAAATAAGGACACCACACGTTGGTAGAGGAATCCTAGACAACCAGAGAGAGATGGGGAGAGACGGGAGAGGCCCGGGACCGGCCACAGCCGGGCGGCCGTTTTTGTCGAACACAATATATCCTCCAACTGTCTTAATTAGTCCTGAGGTTGCAAGTAACGGGGCCCCAGTTGTCGCCCCTTGGGTTGGAAAACTCGAAGTTTTCCATTTCCAGATTGAAAAACGCGGAGCTCGCGCGCCTCGTGGCCGCATGGCCGAGAGAGAGAGAGAGAGAAAACTTTATTGACTTCTAGTCAAAAATGATACAAAAAAGTTCCAATAAAATTATATTTATATACAATAATTTATACAAATATATGTGACAATATAATATAATAAGGTGGGAAAAGAGAAATAAGGACACCACACGTTGGTAGAGGAATCCTAGACAACCAGAGAGAGATGGGGAGAGACGGGAGAGGCCCGGGACCGGCCACAGCCGGGCGGCCGTTTTTGTCGAACACAATATATCCTCCAACTGTCTTAATTAGTCCTGAGGTTCCAAGTAACGGGGCCCCAGTTGTCGCCCCTTGGAATGTCGCTGCTGTCTCAAGTGACCGGACTTTACATCCCTCTCTCTCTGGGCTGACTCTAAGTTTACTTTATTATTCCTGGAAGAGTATATATTAAGACATATATATTTACATCAAACTCGAAGCCTTCTCCGAAGGGACGTCAAGTTGAAATCAAGGGCTACAAGACACCCTGAATTCGAATAGGCCCCTGGTTATAAATGAGTCTTTGTCCCCACAATGTTCAATTGCGATGTTGAGGAACTCGCACAGAATGATCTTGTTTTCTGTCGATAGTACCTCGGAGAGTACCTCCCTCACATGGTGGTATATGACCGCGTTCACTACTTCAAACTAACAAATATCCTCCTCATATAGGGGGAATAGGAAAGAATCAGCATTCAGTTGTTCAAAAATTCCCTCCACCCGCCCTATGAGGATCTCTTGAGATTTCTGAAGAGGCTGCATGGGTTGAATCATGGAGGTAGAAGAATGGATGGATGGTGCAGTTTTATTTTGTGTCTCTTTCTTGGAAGCCGCTGTTGGCTCAGAGAGAGATCAGTTTGAGGTTCGAAATTCTTAGGAGAATGGCCATCTGAAACCTTTAGTATTGGAAAACTTAGCACATACAGATGAAGAAGAGATTATCCACTCTTTGGTCTTCATTCTAGCACTGAAGGAAATCAGATTTTCTTTCAGAATATTCGCATTGTATGCTTTGTGCATAGCAATGGCCAATTAGGATGATTGTTGTTTAAGTTCCCTCTTATTAGATTCTTTGTAGAATGGAGATTTGAATATTTGGCGTAGCTATACATATTCTTAGAATTCTCATTGAGTAATCTATAATGTATAGGTCTATCCGTAGATTGTGCAAGTGCTGATTTATTTTATTGCGGGCAACGCTTTATGGAAGGATGTGGTAAGTTAAAATGTGTAGGAATGCCGCTGGGAGCTTTGACACGAAGTATTTGTACAATGCAAGTTACAGATGATTTCTCCATAGAGATCGGTTTTTGGGACCCGAAGAATGCAGATGGCAGAAAGGTCATTTGGTATTGATCAAGTCGAGAGTTTTCATGTGGAAAAGGTTGATAAGTGTATAAAATTTCAGATTTCTGCGTGCTTTAGAAGTTTATTAAAATTCGATTACAAGATTTGTGGACAGACATGGAAGCAAGCTAAATAAAAGCTTTTTTTAAAAGGCGTTATCACTTTACGTCTTTAATAGCCGCGAGCCTGTGCTCGTAGAAAAAGTCGCTAACTTTAATGAATTTAAGAAAAAAGGCATTTCTTGATCGTGCAACTGAAAGTTGCTGATGGCTTGCGATTCTATCGGAATAAATATCAACTAATCATTGATTTTTAATTATTCCATAATTGGTCAAATAATTAAAAATCAACGATTAGTTGATATTTATTCCGATAGATGGCGCAAGCCATCAGCAACATTCAGTTGCACGATCAGGAAATGCCTTTTTTCATAATTTGTCTACCTGATCCAAGTACAAATTCACTATTGTACTATTTTTAACTTTAATGCACTTATTTGCTTTATGTTTGGAACTCTAAATTCATTGAATTATATTACAATCACCATTTGTAAGTGCAAAGTCGAACTGTTTTTCACATGTGTAGACATGTGGTGCACTTACAGTAAAAGCAGTCACCTACTTCTACCCACCATGATTAACAGGGCCTGCACCACGTGTACTAGGGATAAGCAAAAAAAATCGCCGTAGCATCTTAATGGCGTTTATACGTATATGCCCGTTGTAGTCCCACGTGGTCTAGTGGCTAGGATATCTGGCTTTCACCCAGAAGGCCCGGGTTCGATTCCCGGCGTGGGAATTTTTTTTTTTCAATTGTTTATATTTATAATATTTTTCGCCCTCTTACAAGGTCTTGGGGACCACCTCTACTCCACCAATTCGCCGTGTATAAATAGCCTGTACAAGGTGAGCTGTGCTCAAATGTAACACCTGTAAACTGAGACGAAATAAATAAAAAGGGGAGAGGCGTGGAATAATAGATATAAATATTATTAGAGAGACGTGTTTTTTTTTTTTACTTATCCCTAGTACACGTGGTACAGGCCATGATAATCATGGTGGGTAGAAGTAGGCGACTGATTTTACTGTAAGTGCACCACATGTCTGCACATGTGAAAAGCAGTTCGACTTTGCACTTACAAATGCGCCATAGCCCCATTTGGTTACTTGCACTCGCTGGTGGGGTTGGACTTTTACAAGAATCGGGGGGTATTGACGCATTTTTTTTTTAATCAGAAAAAAGTGCCCAATTCGGGAATCGAACCCGGATCGTAGCGGTCGAAAAACAAACGGTTTAAACCATCCTTCCACCGACTCCCTAGATAGAGATGTAAATTTGCCCACACACAGTAAGGCTAACTCAAATATATACTGTGTAGTATAAAAACCTCCCCTTTTACATGTACATTGTATCCAACAAATAAAGCCAACCTACAGACAACCCAGACAGAGAGTCCGGTCACTTGAGACACCAGCGACATTCAGGGGGTCGACCACTGGGGTCCGTTAGTTAACATCTCGGGACTATTAAGACAGTTGGGGATTATGGTGCGACACTAACGGCCGCCCGGCTGTGCCAGTCCCGTCTCTCTCTCTCTCTCCTGGTTGTCTAGAGCCCTCTTTCAACTTGTGATGTCATTATTTCTCTTCCCACCTTATATTACCACATATATATATATTAAGATTAGAATTATTTTTTTGTGTTTTGTTGTTGAAAAAAGGTGCAGTCGTAAAAAGTAAAGATAATTATTTACCTTTCAAGTAGATTTTATTTTGAATTACTTGAAGTAAAAATACACATAAAATTATTTATCACTGCAATATAGAATTTATATAATGAATTCTATAATCGTGATTTTAATTAAAAAGGTAGGGTTAACTATACATATTTACAACAATAATAATTAAAGTCGGTATGTTCTGAATCTATGGTCAAAAATATATAACAGTCAATGAATTAAAATGAAATATATGTTTTTTTAAAAATAAAATATTTGTATTTTAGATTATATAATATATATATGTGGTAATATAAATAATCCTTATATATATAAAAATGAAATGCGAAATCGATGTTTGTTATCGCATCACGCAAAATCTACTGACTCAATCATTATGGAATTTCGCATGTAGGTAGCTGAAGATTTCGTTTAACATATAGGCTATTCAAAAACTAAAAAAGTTAATGTGCTTTTTAAAAAAAATAAAAAACCAAAAAGCGTTAGTTCCAGTCTTTTACCGCTAGGGCGCAGCACTGGTCGCGACGATAAATGAATTTGATTTTTTTAAAGCATCGGTGGTTCAGTGGTAGAATGCTCGCCTGCCACGCGGGCGGCCAGGGTTCGATTCCCGGCCGATGCATTTTTTTAAACAATTTTTAAAACTCATTTATATTATATCCTTTCCTTCCTTATATATATAAAAATGAAATGCGAAATCGATGTTTGTTATCGCATCACGCAAAATCTACTGACTCAATCATTATGGAATTTCGCATGTAGGTAGCTGAAGATTTCGTTTAACATATAGGCTATTCAAAAAACTAAAAAAGTTAATGTGCTTTTTTTTTTAAATAAAAAAACCAAAAAGCGTTAGTTCCAGTCTTTTCCCGCTAGGGCTCAGCACTGGTCGCGACGATAAATGAATTTGATTTTTTTAAAGCATCGGTGGTTCAGTGGTAGAATGCTCGCCTGCCACGCGGGCGGCCAGGGTTCGATTCCCGGCCGATGCATTTTTTTTTTAACAATTTTTAAAACTCATTTATATTTATTATATCCTTATATATATAAAAATGAAATGCGAAATCGATTTTTGCCACCAGGCGGCCAGACTGAGTGGACGTGTATTGCATCGCTCCGCATTTTCCGGTAAATATACTTTAAATTTGATTTAATTTTTGTTATATTATATATTTTGAAATAAAATTTAAATCCAGTTTATATTTAAACATATTAAATTTTGAAATTATATATTAATATTGCTAAATCTTTTGGAGAAAATTAAAAACTTTAAATAACGCTGTCAATAGATATGCAAAACAATGAATGCATTAATATTAGACAGGTTGGATGAATTATGTAAATATTTTGTAGACAAATTTGATAACAATCAAAAAACGTTGAATAAACAAGATATTGGATATGTAAAAAATACAACAAAACAGCTAAAGGATAGTGTAATAGAATTAGTGAAACTAGAACAGAGTTTAAATGGAATTGGGGAATGTATGCAGAAAAATTATACCGACATTAGAAACGATTTATCCCAAATAGTAAAACAAAACAGAAACAAGGACTCGTATGCAGAGGTGGTAAAATATGGGGAAGATACATTTATTCAAAAAGATAAGCAAATTACTAAGGAACAAACTATCATAATAACTGCCAATGAAGGTCAAAACATCTCACAGGTACAACAAAAGGTGAATGATAGTATAAAATTTTTACGACAGGAGGGAAATAAAATTAGGATTAGCAAGGTATTTAATACTAGGAAAGGTACAGTAATAAAATTGCCTAAAGATCAATATATAGATCGAATGATAGAAAGTTTTACTAAGCAAGATGATCTAAACCAATGCAGTAAAATATATAAGCCAAAACTAAGAGATCCAAACATAGTCATAAAATCAGTCAACAAGATGACCAACTTAGCTAATTTATCGACAACGTTATGTGAGATGAACCCTGAACTTTCTCAACTCAGTGAAGAGATCAAAGTGCTATTTCCAATGAAAACCAATAGACCAGAGCAAGATGTAGTACTGAGGGTTTCACCTAGAGTCTACCAAATTATGAAGAGAAATGGAAAAATTTACACGGATATCCAACGATGCGATATTAAAGATAAAATATTAGTGAATCAATGTCAGAACTGTTTTTTATTCAATCCTAATCATAAGAGGAATAGCTGTCCCAATCCCAAAAAATGTATTAAATGTGAAAAAGAGGGAGAACACGAATGCTCGACTACAATTAAATGCTGCAACTGCGTCAAACATCCACATTTTAGAAATAGAGATTTGGAGCATAAACCGAATAGTCAAGACTGCCCAATCTATAAAAAAGAGATGCAAATCATAATACAAAGAACTGACTATTCTACACATATAGAAGATGCGGGCCAATAATAAACTTCCAGAATGATGGGGCGAAAACTATATATTGACAAAATCAAAATTATTCAACAAAATACCAGAAAAAGCAAAAATTGCATAAATGAGCTTTGTGCATCTGATGAAATTAGAAATGCAGATATAGTAATGATACAAGAACCTTATATAATCAAAGAGGAGGTAATATTTCCAGGACCTTGTACAAAATATCAATTGATGAACAGTCCCAATATAAATACGGCAATAATTGTAAGAAATAGCAGCTTAAAAATTCAATTAAGTACAGAATTCACTAACTCATTCGCTACAACTATAACCATACAAACAAAAAGTAAGAAAATATATCTTTCCAACATTTATATACATTCGAATTCAATGAAAAGTGAGCACGAGGAATTTATGAAGAAGTTAATTAATACAAATTTACATATACCGGTGATAATTTGCGGCGATTTCAATGCCAGAGCTCCGTTATGGTATGATATCAGGAAAAATTATAATGGACATAGACTGATCCCTATCATAGATGAAATAAACTTAATTATCCATAATAATAAAACTTTCACGTGTCGTGATGCAAGTGTGATTGATCTCACACTAACAAATAAACAGGCAATTGCGGCGATCAGAAATTGGAAGACGCAGCAGATATCGCAAATTTCAGATCATGTAGCTATATCTTTTGAAATATATACAAACGAAAAATTTAGTTCAGAAAAATATTATTCCACTTGGAAATTTAATGAGAAAAATGCGAACTGGTTAAGTTTTAGTCAGAGAATTAACATTACTGAACGAGAAAAAATTGAAAACTTACTAGACATAGTGGATACACCAGAAATGATTGATCAAACGGTAAAAGAACTTACGAACATACTGATTGAGGCAGCACATAATTCACTTAAAGTAAATAATAATATGACAACCAAAAATAATATTAGTAATAAGTGGTGGAATACGAATTTACAGCTTCTAAAGGATCACTGTCATTATCTTAGAAACTGTTACTATAGAAACAAAAATTGCCCTAATCATATTAAACAATACTATAAAAGCATACGAAATAAGTATTTACGGGAAATAGAAAAAGCTAGGAAAGCATCATGGAGAATTTTTCTGGAGGAAAACAAGTCGAGCAACCCTTATGGAAACTTATATAAGGTGTACAAAAACATCAAAAGTGGATCTAAGCGGAAGAGAAATATGCAAATTTTGGAGGGTAATACTGATATGGAATGTTTGCAGAAGGGTGAGGAATTATTGAATAACTTATTTCCAGATGATAAATGTGAAGAAGATACAAACATCCATAAAAGTATAAGAAATTATAATTTAAAACTACTCAATAAAGAAAAACAGATGGTTATGATTACTGAAGTTAACGACTTAATTGACAAATTAAATCCAAAGAAATCTCCCGGAATAGACAACATCTCTAACAACATGATAAGGCACACTAAACAATTTATAGCTCCTATATTGGTGAAACTATTTCAAAAATGTTTAGACTTACAATACTATCCTGCTGAATGGAAAAGAGCAGAGGCAATAATTATTCCGAAACCTGGAAAAACTGATTTTAATAACTTTAAAAATTATAGACCTTTATGTCTTAATTCCAACATTTCTAAAATATTTGAAAAAATAATTAATAACAGAATAATAAAATATTATGAAGATTTTAATTTACTAAGTGATCGACAACATGGCTTTAGAAGATCGAAATCTACTATTACTGCACTAACTGAAATAATAAAAATTGCGTTAGAACATAAAACAAGAGAATATGCAGCAATAATTGCAGTGGATATTAGTGCAGCGTTTGATAATGCATGGTGGCCGGCCTTGATGAAAAGACTAGATGAAGATGGTGTGCAGGCTTCAATGATAAAACTTCTACAATCATACTTTGATAATAGAAGAATAAGATTTAGATATTCCTCAACTGAAATTAATAAGAAACTAAGTAAAGGATGTCCACAGGGAGGACCACTGTCTCCCACATTATGGAATATTCTTATTAATGAGATACTGAATAATAATCTGGATGATAATTGTGAAACAATAGGATATGCAGATGATATTACGTTAATATGTTGGAATAAAACTTCTGAACAACTAAGAAAGACAATAGATAATGTATTAAGAAAAATCAATAAGTGGTGTGAAAGTCGTAAATTAAAATTGTCAGATGAAAAAACAAAAATATTATATTTATATAAATGCAATAGCGATATAATAGTCTCAGGTAGCAAGTTAATAAAACCGGTTGAAGAACTTAAGATTCTAGGAGTGACTATTAAAAATCACCGAGTCAGAAGCAAACTGGACTTTACGCCTCACGTTAATGAAATGATCATAAAGGTAACTAGAGCTAGTGGATACCTATTTGGCCTGACAAAGAAAGCATGGGGTCTAGATTTTAGACGAAGACTGATATTGTATAAGACATTATATCGAAGTACAATTACTTATGGTTATCCAATATGGTATCCATTCATAAACAAAAAGTCTAAGGACAAACTAAATTCTCTTCAATATAATATACTAGCGAACCCGGCCACGCGTTGCAGTGGCTAAATTGAAATATGTTGAATTAACATTATACTAAACTATTCAGTACAGTAAAGTTAATATTCACTAATAAAGATAAAAATGTTTTAGCCGATCTAAAGCCCAACGGGATTGAGAATGGAACGTTACGTTAAAATTTGAAAGTGATTTTTATATATATAGACAATAGATATAGCCCTTCATTGTAATCATTGATTATAATCACTGCATTAATAAATGTCAGTCTTCCCAGTATTCTTTTACCTATGTATGGAAATTTTGGTTTGAATTAGTGAACTACTGCGAATTTGTAGACGAATGACCCGGGCAACGCCCGGGTTCACACGATTAAATGTATATTACATATGGAAGATGGACGTAGTTCCCGGAGGGCACCCGCGAGGTCACTCTGCCCCCGCGCAACTGTCCAACCGGGAGCGCCCCGCGCCGTCAAAATCGTCACGCGTTCTAGAGGGCGCTGCTCGGCCGTCAGCCGGGAGATCTCATTTACTCGGCGGGGGGGGGGCAGGGAAGTCACGTGCTGCGCCGGCAGCCAATCGTCGCGCGCCGCCATCGCCCGTCTGCCGCGAGGGGGCGCTGATTGCGAGTGAATTCACGTTTTATTGTAAATAAAAATGCAACGAAAGGTTATTTCTAAAGAGTAATTAGCCAGAAACCATCCCTGTAGTATACTAAACATCTTCCGAAAGTTTCATCACGATTGGTTGAGCGATGTAGAAGATTATCACTCACGGACGGACCAACGGACCAACCAACAAACATCCATTTTTATATATATAGATTAAAACATTGTATACAGGCCTACAGTACAACATCATCGGATTGTACACATATACTTGCACAAGTCCCCAAACTTACTGATTATATTGAATCTAACATGTTGAAAACCGAAATAAATTACAACCGATTTGACTCTTCAAGTAGGAACATAATTTCTAATTATATAAGGGGAAAATTGCAGAAATACTATGAGAAGACTAATACCATTTTCAAGTCCTTCTTCACTGATTCCCAAACACCCAAATATGTCAAGCCAAATTTTTACAATGTCCAATTTTTTACTGGACACGGTAACTTTAGATCATATTTGTACAAAGTCAGAAAGACCGATTCGCCTAAATGCTCATGTGGTGCAGAAGAAGAAAATCCTGTACATATTCTAACGGACTGTCGACTTGTAGAGGACTTGAGAGTCAAAAATCAAATAAATATAAACTGTCTAAATCAAATAGTTAATAATAGATATATGTATATAAATTTTAATAGATTTTGTAGAATGTTTTTTAGTAATAGATAGCCTGGGCTGTAATAACTGATATATAGATATATGCTGTAAATAGCTCTAAATTTCTGTTCTTATCTGTGATGTTCACTAATATTCATTATAGGGTAATTAAATCGTTAACTAACTGACAAATATGTTAATAATTTCTATTATAATAACTAAAATCATATTAATAATTACTGTAAATAAGCTCCCAAACTTGTGTATGCATGCAAATATCCAAGACGGATATCGCGTGCTTTGTAAATGATAATAAATAAATAAATAAATAATAAATGTTTGTTATCGCATCACGCAAAATATACTGACTCAATCATTATGGAATTTCGCATGTAGGTAGCTGAAGATTTCATTTAACATATAGGCTATTCAAAAAACAAAAAAGTTAATGTGCTTTTTTTTAAAAATAAAAAACCAAAAAGAGTTAGTTCCAGTCTTTTACCGCTAGGGCGCAGCACTGGTCGCGACGATAAATGAATTCGATTTTTTAAAGCATCGGTGGTTCAGTGGTAGAATGCTCGCCTGCCACGCGGGCGGCCAGGGTTCGATTCCCGGCCGATGCATTTTTTTAAAACAATTTTTAAAACTCATTTATATTATATCTATATTAATAAAATGCAAATTTCATAAGTGGTGTTCGCTAAAAACGCGTCCACCTAGAGACCATGGTTTCGGGCTAATGGCCCTCGTCAGTCTAGGGCGGACTTTATTCCATGAGATCCACACGGGATCTAATCTTGTATCAACATAGTATGTATATCCCAAAACTGCCAAAATTTCAAACTCTGATTTACTTGATTTTTTCCCTCCCTTCTCTAGGTGGACGCTTATCAGTTTGCCAAAGTTGGTGTTGTGGCTTTGTCACCGACCCGATGCCGCTAGTTGCGGCGACGGTCAATAGATGGCGTCAGATTCTGACGTTTATTTTGACGGGAGAGGCGACCATTGCTTCCATGGATTAATTTCCTCCCGGCAAATTTTCCATCTATGTTTTGCCAATAGATTTGGCCCAGCCACATTGCCAGCAAAACACCTCTTTGGTAGATTGTGAGGATTCCATTAGATCCCGTGTGGATCTCATGGAATAAAGTCCGCCCTAGACTGACGAGGGCCATTAGCCCGAAACCATGGTCTCTAGGTGGACGCTTATCAGTTTGCCAAAGTTGGTGTTGTGGCTTTGTCACCGACCCAATGCCGCTAGTTGCGGCGACGGTCAATAGATGGCGTCAGATTCTGACGTTTATTTTGACGGGAGAGGCGACCATTGCTTCCATGGATTAATTTCCTCCCGGCAAATTTTCCGTATATATATATATATATTAAAAATGGTATATCCTGACCAGGAGCACATGTGCTTTACAGAAGGTAGAGCGCCATCTGGTGGAACAGAAATCAACTAAACATTGATTTAGCCTGTTCCCTGATATTTCTTGATTTATCAAGAAATTGGGTTGGCCAAATATCAGGGAACAGGCTAAATCAATGTTTAGTTGATTTCTGTTCCACCAGATGGCGCTCTGCCTTCTGTAAAGCACATGTGCTCCTGGTCAGGTATGCCATTTTTAATATTGATTTCAACACCTGATCTTTTTATATATTTTTTTCTTTCGTTTATATATATATAGAAATTTATGTTCATTTAAATTATTTAGTTTGTTTCTTCAATAAATATCTATATTTTAGAAGAGAGAGATAATTGTGATTCACCCGAAACAAATATACTGTCAGAAGTAAACGTGTCTGACAAAAGTATTACTATTTTACATATGTATATTATTCAATATGACGCCATATTTATATACAGTCGACTCTTGATAATTTGAAACTCGTTAATTTGAATCTCTCGATAATTTTAAATCTTTTTCTGATCTCTTGAAAAATACTCGATATGTTGAAAAAAATCAATATTAATTGGTCCTCTCGGTAATTTGAAGTTGAAGGAATAATATCTTACCACAAATGAACATTTGTGAATAACTGTACAAATGCTTAAAATAATAAATAACGAATTTCGATATCAAACTTTTGTCTAAGAAAGGATAAGACCCGAAAGCTCCCAATAAATTTATTACTTTAAAAACTTGCAGTAAGTCACTTATTTAATCTTGTATCAACATAGTATGTATATACCAAAACTGCCAAAATTTCAAACTCTGGTTTACTTGATTTTTTCCCTCCCTTCCTCTTAGTTGTTTAAAATATCGTTATTTTGAACTCTTGATAAATTGAAATTTTTCTCTGGTCCCTTGAATTTCAAATTATTGAGAGTCGACTGTATTTTGATTATAACTATCATGTTTACGATACTTGTTCTGGAGTTATCAGTGCGCGCCATGTATCGAAAAAATAAGAACTTGTCAGCGCTTATTTGCAAAAAAAAAAAAAACACAAGGTAATAAGACCAAATCCAAATTCTAAAAAAATAGTGTGTGACGTTTCGGTAACAGCGTTGTTACCGAAACGTCACACACTATTTATTTATTTGGATTTGGTCTTATTACCTTGTGTTTATAATCCATAATCTAAATTGTGCCTTATCATTTACAAAAAAAATCTAAAATTTCTATTGATATAAGAAAACAAAATGAAAGGGGTTGGCTCATCAGTGTTGAACCCCATCATTTGAATCTACTAAATCGCTCTAGTATTGCATAAACTGAACAGCCAACTACAACACCAGAGAGATCTTCTGGAAGTTAAAATAAAAAAACCTGTAAGGAGATTTCACAATTGATGCATCCAATGACCCACGATTCTTGCAAATGTCCAACCCCACCAGCGAGTGCAAGTAATCAAACTCTGGCGCATTTGTAAGTGCAAAGTTGAACTGCTTTTCACATAGGTAGATATTTTTTTATTGATACTCTTAAGTCGATTGTTATAAAAATAAAAGATAAATTAAACAAAGATAAATGTAGATGGAAATTTTGCCGGAAGGATATTGATCTAAAGAGACAAAGGTCGCCTCTCCCGTCAAAATAGACGTCAAAACTAGACGCCATCTATTGACCGTCACCGCAAACTAGCGGCCTCGGGTCGGTGACAAGTGGTCTCTAGGTGGAAGCTTTTCAGTTTGCCAAAGCTGGTGTTGTGGCTTTGTCACCGACCCGAGGCCGCTAGTTTGCGGCGATGGTCAATAGATGGCGTCTAGTTTTGACGTCTATTTTGACAGGAGAGGCGACCTTTGTCTCTTTAGATTTAAAGATAAATGTGTTTAATTACAATTTGGTGATAAAAATATAAAAAGCTGTTCTCAGGAAAGGAGGATCCTCCATCTTGAGAGAGTCCTCCTCCAGACAAGGACAGGATCAATTTGAACCGCTCTCAGTTCAATTAGAGACACGCCTTGGCAGACACCAGGATGGTCAGGGCGTCTTCATGTGTAGACATGTGTATTCATATATGTAGACACTAGCCGAATGACCCGGGCAACGCCCGTGTTTTACCCGATTGAATGTTTTGATTCAAATACTATTTGTTACAATTATAAATTGTGGTCATGTGGCCTAGTGGTCATGGCATCTGCCCGGTAAGCGGAAGGTCGTGGGTTCGATTTCCATCCCTTGACACTTTTTTTATTTTATCCATTCTGACCAAAATCTATCCGTGAACTTCACACAGTGAACTTCACACAGACAGAATAAGGCAATTATATAAGTAGATATATGTAGACATGTGTTGCACTTACAGTAAAAGTAGTCACTAACTACCCACCATGATTATCATGGCCTCTAACACGTATACTAGGGATAATTAAAAAATAAAATAAAAACCATTGATGCCCCAGAACCCCCCGAAGAGAGGCAGCGTTACAGTCAAGGATACTCCTGTAGAAGGACGTTAAAGTCCGCAAGATGGAAATGTTAAAATATTTTATTCCCCGAATAAACTGTAGAAATTGTTTATGAAAAATTCAGAGAGATAAAAATGTTGAATTTTGATTATATTTTTATTTCTATATTGTATAAAGAATCTTGGAGATGATTGTTAATGATGAAATATTTAGTGAAAGTAGATACAGATTTCTAAATAACTTCCTTGAAACATTCGTTTGAAGGTCTATTTAGCAGCTGAAGAGAAATTCTCGATGCAATAATTGAAGATACATTCATGGACAAAACTTAAGGAAGTTTAACATCTTTGATGTCGTCAATAATCTGTTTTTTTTTATTTCACTATAACTATTTGTTGAATCTTTCTACCTTTATCGTTCTTGTACAAAATAATATGGATTATATATAAATTAATCTCAATTTGAAGTTTTATTGTTGATATAAATGTAAAAAATGAAAACGATAGCAATGCGTTTCTTTATTCGTAAAAATCTTTGTTTTGCTTTATTTAATATTATTATATAATATGCAAGATGGAGATGTGGGAGGTCGGTGGAAGGTTGGTTAAACCGTTTGGTTTTCGACCACTACGACCCGGGTTCGATTCCCGCATTGGCAATTTTTTCTGTTTAAAAAAAAATGCTCCAATGGCCCCCCTTTCTTACAAAAGTCAACCCCACCAGCGAGTGCAAGTAACCAAACGGGGCTCTGGCACATGTAAGTGCAAAGTCGAACTGCTTCTCACAAAAAAAAAAAAAAAGATGAAGATGTTAAATGATTTTCTACTAAAATAATATTTATATTATCTTCAAAATTTATATCAGTATATTTCTTAAATTGCTTCATCAATAATTCCTCTATGTCGTATATATATAGGCTGTTGTTGTCGAATCCAATGAAGAGCCTCAGATGTCTCCATGCATCTCTATCACAGCAGTCGCAATGTTTCATATATAACGCCGTGATCGTCTGTTTTATTATTTTTTTATTTTTTTAAAGGAGCCAGGAGCAATTTTGTTCACACTTGGTTATCTCGTGTGTCTTCAAAAAAGTTCACTGTAATATCTTTCAGAGTTATTGTCTGAATCGCGATATACATGCTAAAAGGTACAACTTGTTCACACTTGGTTATCTCGTTTGTCTTCAATAAAGGTCACTGTATATCAATATCTTTCAGAGTTATTGTCTGAATCCTAAAATACTTGCTAAAAGGTACAACTTGTTCACACTTGGTTATCTAGTGTGTCTTCAATAAAGGTCACTGTAATATATTTTCGAGTTATTGTCTGATTCCCGATATACATGCTAAAAGGTACAACTTCTTTTAGTTTAATCCATGAGTGTATTTGCTTACTGTTCAAAAATTCTAATCCCTTGCGTGTTATATTATTTGGTGAAATGTCATCTCCGGTGATATGATGCATGAATATAACTTTTATTATCTCTAAATTACAATTCGTTCTATGATATATGTAAAAATATAGAAATTTTAATCTACATATGTTGAAATGCATGAGTAAAAATAGATTTCTATCTCCAAGAGAGGCGGCGTTTCAGTAAAGAATACTCTTGTAGAAGGGCGTTAAAATCCGTAAGATGGAGATGTTAAATTTTTTTACTAAATAATATTTCTACTATTCTCAAAGCTTATGTCCATAGTTTTTTTTTTTTTTTTGAATATCTTCATCAATAATTCCTCAGTGTCTAATATATAAGATGTTGTCATGTCCAATGAAGAGCTAAAATGTTCCCATACATCTCTATCACAACAATTTTCTCTATCTTGGGTGTGTAAAGCTGCTGTTCTGTGTTCATGTCAATTTTCTGTTGTTGTCGTGTCCAATGAAGAGATGTCTCCATACATCTCTATCACAGTAGTCACAATGTCCTCTATCTTGGGTGTGTAAGGTCTGGGTGCATGTCAATTTTCTGTTGTTGTCGTGTCCAATGAAGAGATGTCCACATATAGCTCTATCACAGTAGTCACAATGTTCTCTATCTTGGGTAGGTAAGATCTGGGTCCATGTCAATTTTCTGTTGTTGTCGTGTCCAATGAAGAGATGTTTCCATATATCTCTATCACAGTAGTCACAATGTTCTCTATCTTGGGTGGGTAAGGTCTGGGTCCATGTCAATTTTGTGCAAAGCTGCGGCCATTGTTGAATATGAGAACATTTGTTCTTTATAGGAAAATGGATGCCGTTGCCACGTTATTCACCTTGGACCAGAATTTGGTCAAATATTCAAAGGGTCCAGGGGGGGATCGCAGGTAGATATGGTCGGACTCTCCCCTATATATAAGTAAAACGGTCCAATACAAAGTTAAAGCGATGTTCTTGGTTAAACTGGGGATTCCATTACGACACATATGAACAATGTTCTTCCATTATATTTCCCATTGCATAAAGGGAAGTAGGAAAAATTGTTCTATTTAAAAAAACAAAGGACCAATCGTACTAAATAGATTTTATTTCTAGATAGAAAATATATTGTTAGCACACATGTACACACATGTTTGTTGTTATTTGTATGCATTGAGGAGAACACCGCTGTTGGCGCAGTTAATACGATTCTGAGCCAATTCCTGTTGCTAGGCTCTATATCTCTGTAGCAACATTCAGTAAACCAGTTTTTGACTTGATCTGATCCTCTTTATCAATCTATTGGAGAAAAAATGACAAAATTTATTAGTACTACACACATACAGCCTTATTAAGACCACCTGCGGTGAAAAAGTGCAAGGACAGAAGAAGTTCGATTCGTTTTTGAAAGAAATACTCGCATCTTAATGTCTTCATTTGTTATATATAGATGGCGCGTTATTGCTTTGTATTAATTTATGCCTAACTGACCTTGTCCTTATTGTTTGCGGAAGAGCATTGTTCTATGCAAATATTTAAATGTAATTCTACTGTCCTAAAAACTTATGTCCATAGTTTTCTTGAATACCATTTCTAAGATTCCACCTTTCAGAGTAGCACATATAAGCAGAATGATCCAAAACAGTATTAGAGCTCTAAAGAAGCGGTCTGGTAGATTAAATTGACGAAATCCCTGGGAGGGTTCACTACTAATAAGCCAAGCCCTCGGAATATTTTTTCATAGCAGTAAGGACAGTCAAAGTTCGATTTATTTGTGAAAAGAAACATTCGCTTTCTTAGGCAGCTGACCCTGTCTAAGGCGTTGGCGTCAAATTATTCAAGCCCTTAAAGGCTAAATATGTTAAATATCCTATGTAAGAAAGTCTAGTTTTAGGTTTATTGTAACCAATTTAATTTAAGCTCTCTTAGAAGTCAACCTGTCTTAGGAGTCAATCTGTCTTAAGAGTAAACTTGTCTTAGAAGTCAACTTGTCTTTGGTCAACCTGTATTAGAAGTCAACCTGTCTTAGGAGTCAACCTGTCTTAGAAGTCAACTTGTCTTTGGTCAGCCTGTATTAGAAGTCAACCTGTTTTAGGATTCAACCTGTCTTAGAAGTCAACTTGTCTTTGGTCAACCTGTTTTAGAAGTCAACATGTCTTAGAAGTCAACTTGTCTTAGAAGTCAACTTTTCTTTGGTCAACCTGTCTTAGAAGTCAACTTGTCTTTGGTCAACCTGTCTTAGGAGTCAACCTGTCTTAGAAGTCAACCTGTCTTAGAAGTCAACCTGTCTTGCGAGTGCATTTTTTGCTTGGAACCAAATAGAAATTATCAAGACAGGGTTTACTGTAGTCTGTGATGTTCTTTAAATAGACGTTCCCAATGTGTTCGGCAGCCATCGGAGGAGCAGATAGAGGCGACGGCAGGTTGAAGCCGGTTTGTAGTTCAAGGTCCCACTGGTCTAATCTAATCACCTCCACCGACCTTTCTTCGGGGACACCGGAGCATCGCTGATGGAAAGTTTATCAAAATGTCGCATTTTAGTTAAACGATAATGATTTGATACAAGTTCTGCTCTAAATACACGCGGTAATCATATATATTGACCGGTGGTGGTGTCTTGTGCACAGAACCCAACAACAGCCTCCAGGTCCGACGCATGTCCAGTGACCACAGATTCCTTCGTGGATACGTCAAGGTTAGCGTATCACTGAAAAGACAAGTGTGGAATCTGCCTCGTTCAAATCTTTGCTTTCTCATCCAAATGGACCACTACATCCAGCCAATCCAGTATCCTCCTCCGAACGGTGACTGCGGCCTTGTAGAATTTATATAAATCAAAGAGACGACGCTGATCAAACATCATTGTATTCATCCAGTTATATATTTGTTGAGTGTCGGGTTGAGACAAGGATAAGTCACCCGAGAGTTATTTTCTCTGTTTTTCCAATAGACATAGATTACAAATTAAAGGACTATCAGTCTTCCAGCGCTTTGAACATTTTCTAGAAAGAAAATCCATTGGAGTATCAGTCGCTATTAGTGGTGATGGTGTCTTGTCCACGGAGCAGATCAGATCGGTCCATACACCCTGATCACAATACCGGCCAACTGAGGTGTCTTGTCCACGGAGCAGATCAGATCGGTCCATACACCCTGATCACAATACCGGCCAACTGAGGTGTCTTGTCCACGGAGCAGATCAGATCGGTCCATACACCCTGATCACAATACTGGCCAACTGAGGTGTCTTGTCCACGGAGCAGATCATATCGGTCCGTGCACCCTGATCACAATACCGGCCAACTGAGGTGTCTTGTCCACGGAGCAGATCAGATCGGTCCATACACCCTAATCACAATACCGGCTAACTGAGGTGTCTTGTCCACGGAGCAGATCATATCGGTCCGTACACCCTGATAACAATACCGGCCAACTGAGGTGTATTGTCCACGGAGCAGATCAGATCGGTCCGTGCACCCTGATCACAATACCGGCCAACTGAGGCGTCTTGTCCACGGAGCAGATCAGATCGATCCGTGCACCCTGATCACAATACCGGCCAACTGAGGTGCCTTGGTCCTTGTAGGGTCTAGTCATGTCTGGGTTTATCTTCATTCTTTTAAAATGTCCTGTTCTGATTCTTGAAATTATCGCTATCAGTAAGGATATATATATTTTTATAGGATCATCCTCAGTTGTTTATTTGACATTATCTTTATCAGATTGAAGGTGTAATAGTAAAAATGTTTTTAATTTCATAAATTTAACTTTCTCAACAAAGAGACAATAAGAAAATCGTAAATACCTCTCATCACAGTCACTTCAAACATTTAAAAAAAATCAATAACAACAGAACTATCTTGTTCTATTAATACTCGTCTCATATTTCTTTCGTTTTGTCATTGTAAAGCCTGTAGAAGGATGCATGCATCCCCGAAAGCTTGCGAATAAAGTTCTTATAAGACACTTCTCTTCAATCATCGTTATAATTTGCTATATTATATATATGTTAAAATTATTTTGGCTACTTAACAAAATAAAAGTAGTTGACCAAGTTCAGAATATCTTTTAAAGACTCTACCTGAATTTACCTAAATACACCCCGGGCTTTATGTTGATAATGGAGTGTGGACGAGTATCACTGGAAGTTGTCATTGTCATCATTAAACAGATTTTGGGTGAGGTCTTGAAAATGGAAGAGAGCAGGTTGCCTCACGTATGTTTGGCACACCTCTGGACATTGAACAACCATCAAAAATCAGGTTGCAAATTTGTGTTGAAAACCTGTCAAATTTTTAGACTCAAAGGGCTTCTCATTCTTGAAGGGTTGTACCGACTATACTGTTATACCGGGCTGAAATGCCTGGTATTATTCGAATAGCAAGTGAACAAAGTATTCAAAATGACAAAGAGAAAATCGTAAATACCTCTCATCACAGTCACTTCAAACATTTAAAAAAAATCAATAACAACAGAACTATATCTACTCACAAATACTCCTCTGGTAATTAAAAGACTTATTGCGCAACTGAGACTCCTATGGGGGATCTTTCTAGAAAATCGTTCAAAGCGCTGGAAGACTGATTGTTCTTTAACGTGTGATATATGTAATATCAGAATACAAGATGAAATCATGCATACAATATTTGGTTGCTTTGTTAGGAAAAACAGAGAAAAGAACTCTCGGGTGACTTATCCTTGTCTTAAACCGACACTCAACAAATATATAACTGGATGAATACAATGATGT
Source organism: Cordylochernes scorpioides (assembly GCA_030710605.1). Taxonomy (NCBI): domain Eukaryota; kingdom Metazoa; phylum Arthropoda; class Arachnida; order Pseudoscorpiones; family Chernetidae; genus Cordylochernes; species Cordylochernes scorpioides. Next base: position 28,278,672 of record CP092884.1, on the reverse strand, counting down.
TTGATCAGCGTCTCCTCTTTGGTTTATATAAATTCTACAAGGCTGCTGTCAGCGTTCGGAGGAGAATAATGGATTCGCCGAATGTCGCGGTTTATTTGATTAAGGAAAGTGAAGACTAGAACGCGGCTGATTCCACAATCGTCTTTTCAGTGATACGCTAACCTTGACACGGTGGAATCTGTGACCACTGGACATGCGTCGGACCTGGAGGCTGTTGTTGGGTTCTGTGCTGTCTGGAGTATAGGGGCTCTATTTGTGTTTTCTTCCTGCGGATAGACATGGTGGCTGAAGTTATGTATTCCAACAGTAATCAGCTCCAGCACATTGGCCAAATATCCTTTCTTTATTAATCAAGAAAAGCTATTTATTCCGACAGATGGTGCAAGCCATTAGCAACTTTTAGTTGCACGATCAGGAGATGACTTTCTATTGAATTTATCAACCTGAACTCAGTACATTTTCATTTTTTTACTATTTTTACTTTTATCCTAAAGAACTTTTCATCAGTCAAGATATATCTCAGGGAGAATACCTAACTTTAAATCTTAAAATTACATAACGGGACCTCATCGATGTTGACTCAGGACGTGTTTGTCAAGTTGACGGTCATCAGAAGGGAACAAACCAAGATAACATGGTTTTGACCGCATATGGCAGGTGACCGTTTATTACAGGTTTTAAAGTCCATAAAGATAAAGGTCACCTCTCCCGTCAAAATAAGACGTCAAAGCTAGATTCCATCATTTATCTTTATAGATATATATCCTTCAGGCAAAATTTTCATCTATATTTTAGCCATAGATTTGGCCTATCCACTCTACCAGCTAAATACCTCTTTGCCAGATTGTGAAGATTACATTGGATCCCTTGTGGATCTATTGGAATAATGTCCGCCCTAGGCTGACGAGGGCCATTAGCCCGAAACCATGGTCTCTAAGTGGACGCGAAGCACGATATCTATGTATTCTTCGTTGATCGCGAAATGCGTGGTGTCGCTGGAGACCCGCTGGTGATTCTCCAAACTCTACAGCGGTGGCAGAGGCGCCATATTCATTGAACATAGTAATTATCTTTTTTGAATAGTACAGTGCACTTTTACATGTATTGAAAAGATGACAATAAAATTGTGTCAATTGTCTAAGTGGAGGCTTCTCAGTTTTCCAAAGCTGATGTTGCGGCTTTGTCACCGACCCGAGGACGCTAGTTTGCGGCGATAGTAAATAGATGGCGTCTAGTTTTGACGGGAGAGGTGACCTTTATAGATATATATCCTCACGGCAAAATTTGCATCTATAGGTTTTTAAAGTATAGAAATGGAAGATTAAGTTTGATAGAATCATTCGCAGCATGAATTAGTGTTTCTATGTTATCTCGCAACTAGATAATGCGAACCTAGAGTGAATCGCCAAACACGGCATGATAAAGATATTTGTAATAAGAAATTTGAACAATTTTTGACGCATATGATTCTTTTTAAAAATAAATGTTCTACTTTCCTTACTGCAATGATAAAATAATGGGAGTGCATGGCTCATCAGTGATGATCAGGCCTTACCATCATTTTATCATTGCAGTAAGGGCAATAGAAAATTAATTTATTTAATAAATAATCACATGCGTCAAAAATTAACTTTCTTATAACAGATGGCGCGCTAATGCATTGTATTAATAAAGATATTGGGGGGGGGGGGGTAACTAATTTCGTAGTTTATTTATAACTTGACGATTGACCCGGTTTCTATCTGGTTTCTACCCAAGTGGATTAAACTGGGTAAACCGCTGGGAGGGTTCACCACTGATGAGTCCAGCCTTCCCCCATTAAAATAATCATACGCGTCTATAATACATTGTATAACAAAAAAAATCGACGCACCAAGAAAGAGTTGTCAGATTAGGACAAAAATTGGTGTATATAAAGAGCATGTATATGGGTAAAAAACGATTAAAATTTCAGAATAATTAATTGTTTTATTTCGGAGTTTGATCGTCACAAATTGAGAATGTCAATATGTCGTTGGAACCCCACTGGCCTGGATGCAGGCTGCCACCCGGCGTATCATGGACTGATAAAGATTCTGGATGGTGTGCTGCGTGATTTCTTGCCAAATTGTCTCCAACTGTCGGGCTAAATAGTCAACATTCCGCGATGGTTGCAATCGCCTTCCCATCACGTCCCAGATGTGCTCTATGGGCGAGAGATAAGGCGACCTTGCTGGCTACGGAAGAGTTTGGCAAGATTGAAGACAATCCATAGTAACACGTGCCGTGTGTGGCCGGGCATTATCTTGTTGAAAAGTAAGCCCGGGGTGATGTGAGAGGAACAGCAACAAAACAGGCCGTAGAATGTCATCTACGTACCGTTGGGCTGTCAGGGTGCCAGGAATGACTACCAATGGGGTCCTGCTATCAAATGAAATGGCACCCCAGACCATAACGCCCTGTTGTGGACTTGTGTGGTGTTCGACAGTAAGGCCAGAATCCACACTATGCCCAGGACGTCTCCAGACACTTTTGCGACGGTCGTCAGGACACAGTAAGAAACGGGACTCGTCACTAAAGACTATACGTCCCCAGTCAGCGGAGTTCCAAGTTGATCGCCCCCGACACCACTGTAGTCGGACTTGTCGGTGCACGGGTGTGAGGGGTAGGCATTGTAACGGTCGGCGAGCTCTTAGATTCCGCTCTCTCAGTCGCCTGTTGATGGTCATTTTGGACACTTGTGTGCCGGTCACACGTTGGATGGTAGATAACGTGGATTCCGGTGCTGCGACAGCCATTCTGACAATTGCTCTTCTCCCGTTCTGTTGTTGCCCTTGGTCGACCGCTGCCGTCCTGACGTTGAATTCTTCCGTTGTTGACACACTTTTGCCAACATCGCCTAATAGCCGCATCACTTCGACACAGATGTCGCGCGATTAGTCGATTAGACCAACCAGCCTCTTTCAATCCAATGGCACGACCAATTTCAAACTCTGACATATGTTCGTAATGAGCACGAATCTTTCGGCGAGGCATTGAAACAGTAGAAATAGGCGTACTGCTAAAATATTAAACGGAAATTCTTAAAATCAGCTCGTGCCGCGCCGAATATTGAGTCTAGAATGCTCGTGCTGGATGCGCAGTTCAGATGCGCTGGAGCTCTTGCTTTGCATAAATCGGCCACCAAATTTCAATCATTTGCATGTTTGGTCGAAACCTCTTTGTATACGTATTTTCATATAAATCGGACAACTGCTTCTTGGTGCGTCGATTTTTTTTTGTTATAGAGTATAGTTTCGAATATTCATAAGTGGATTTTGTCTATCCCAAGGGTCGGCAAACTGCGGCTCGCGAACCACATGCGGCTCTTTATATAGTTCCATACGTAAATATTATTTATTCGAGTACTATTCATTGTTGGCAAGAAAAAATTCTGTGGCTCTTTAAAAACTTTGAAATTTTGTAAATTGTAATTTTTGACTCTTCTGACTCAAATGTTTGCCGACCCCTGGTCTATCCGAACTTATTGTACCACTCTGACTCACCCTAATATATAGTTATAAGGCTATTTCACATTGCATTTCTACATCGCTCGATCTTATACCATACAAAATGTACCTCAGCTTGTGAAGTAGTACTTCAATTAGAAATTCCCCATAGTTTCGGCTCTAACGTAATGCTATTCTTACAACATACATTTGGTTAATATTCTAGAATAATAAAAAAATCAACGATTAATTGATATATAAGGTTGTTCCAAAAGTTCGTAAATACCTGTAACCAATTTCAAATGTTGTTTTTCTTATAACTTGGAAAATAATATTATTACGGCGAATATATAATATAATACATAATACAATTACTTTATACATAATATAAATACATTATACATAACGGCGAATAATATTATGTCGAATAATATTGGTGTTTCAATTTTTTGCAAGTGGTTACGAACTTTTGGGACAACCTTGTATATTCAGATAGATGTCGCAAGCCATCAACAACTTTAGTTATACAATTAGTAGATGCTTTTTTCTTAATTAATCTATTGATATCAGTGAAATTTCACTTTTAAGCCATTTTTTCTATGTATATTAAGAAGTATGTCACAACACCCAACTTTGACAAATTCAGACAAAATGTTAACTTGTATATATCATGTGTTACGACTACTAGAGTAGTTAACTTTGTTTGTGTAAATAGTTTTGTAAATTAAAAACGAAGGAAGAGAAAAAAAGACATGTATGTAAATATTGTCGGGCTTGACCCCTCTCTGGTTCTTGCGACGACGCCGCTTCCTCCTTCGTGGATCACCTACCCAGGCTCCCGTTGCTCTCCTCTGCAGCTCTACCCTGCAGTCCACCCAAAGACCTCCGAGAATCACCACTCGAGTGGATCTCCTTTCCTCGGGCAGTATCTCTCGGCTTTACCACTGGTGGGGGGACACGAAAGAGTTAACAGAAGAGTAGCGACTGTGGCGTTGGCGAGAGTAAAAACAGCAACCGGCAACAAAATTTCTAACACTTCTCTTTTTTATTGTCATTTCTACTACACATTACATATAACTAGAATAACAAAAAAACGGGTATTTCAATTACGTTACTTCTTAGGGCCAATATAAACACGTGTATTTACAAACATTTGTCCCAGGAAACAGGACCACAGCAGTCGGTGATTACCACATTTTTCCAGACCGGAAATAGGCGAAAGCGCCATCTATTGACGTAGGTTGTATGTGTTTTGAAAACTCATATACGCGACGATATATTTTTCTCACCAATGACTACGTTTCTTGGAATGTATAAATTGACCGTGTTTAATAAAAATAGTTCTTTTGATAAATGATTGGAGTCGTGATAGTCATCCTTTATTGGGTTAGAGCCTGGAAGTCACCTAGCTGGACATGGTCAAGAAGTAGCTCCGCCAGTCAAACACTAAACACTAGGTCAAGCTCGTCTCTCAAAGGAAAGAGAGACAACTTTAATATTGAGAAGGGTTCTATAGAGAAGTTTTAAGAGTAACCGCCCTCAATAACATGGTCTTGTCTGAATTTACCAAAGCTGAATGTTGTGGCTTTAATCTTTATTATGAATCTGTACATAGCTGATGAACAGAATACATTGTCTTGATTATTTTAATCGATTCACTCTGAATGCATTTATTAAGAGGTAGAGTTTATCTTTTGTTGTACCTAAATATCATTATATGTCGCATACTTTACAAAATAGTTCTATAAATTATTTTAAAAAGGCATCTTCTTATCGTGCAACTGAAAGTTGCTGATGACTTGCGTCATCTGTCGGAATAAATATCAACTATTATAGTTGATTTTTATATATTACTAGCCGAATGACCCGGGCAACGCCCAGGTTTTACCCGATTAAATGTTTTTATTCAAATACTATTCGTTACAATTATAAATTGGCGCCGTGGATGTCACTCTTGTGAAACGTCCCGCTCCAAACTTTGTGTCATAGAAGCGATATTTTATAAAGAGATGATCTGGCTTTGTGTCTTCTGCTCGAATGAATGTTTTTCTGTTAGAATTTTGTTCCTGCACACTAAAAATGAACTGGCTTCACCCGTGGTCTCAGCTTTTTGGAATTTTTCCCGATATAATTTTGTATCTGATAATCAAACATGATACAGCAATATTGTCATCATCATTTTCTGACTAAAAAAACAACTATTTTTGCCCAGAACCTGTCAATTTTATTTTTTATTGGCTAAAAATCCGATAAATATATTTTCCAGAATTTTCTCTATGTCCTGTCAAACACGTTTTACATGTACATTAGGTCAGCTGATATTACCTCCCATCTTCACCGCTAGAGGCGCTGCTTGCGTGCGAAAAGGCAAATTTGCAACGCAATTTGCAAATAACTCGAAGAATATTCGGGATAGAGACCTGAAATTTTCACTATAAATTTTTCCAGATCAAACTCTATATAGTTATAATTTCAGTCAGATTAGTTACGTATTGTGGACGTGTATAGCCGACATACATACATACATACATATATGTCATAATATATGCTCTTCCAGGATTAATAAAACAAACCTAGTCAGCCAGAGAGAGATGGGTAGCTAAAGGGAGTCACTTTAGACATCACGACATTCCAAAGGGGCGGCAAAAGGGGCCCGCCCGTCAACACCTGAGGACTATTTTGGGACAGTAGTCGGGGGGTGGTGACCACACAAGACGGTCGTTCAGGGGACATCGCTCGCTCTCCCTCTCTCTCTCGGATGGCTTCCATTTTCCTCTACCAACTCGTCGTGTGATTATTTCTCTCCTCACCACATTATTACCACTATATTGCCACATTGAAAGTCAACAGGATCATATCACATAAAAAGTCGACAGGATAAGACCTGGCCGGGAAGCAAATCCCTCATATACCGGTGTATGAAGAAACAAGAAGCCAAGCCACGATGATCGGCCAAACCCAACTCAACTGTAACCACTCCTCTTCGAGCCCTCAACCCCTTCTTCGCCAACCTTTGAACCGTGATCCCGAAGAAGTATTCACCTACGACGGAGATGGAGCTGCCACGCACTTCTTCCAGCACTAGATCTGCCCAAGAACGATCGCCGTGCCAGAACAGGACACCTCCCACCATCATGGACAAGACTCCGCCATATCCCTGCCGCTACTGTTATGTACAACACTGGTACGCACAGTGTCACAGACAGAACTCTCCCGAAGCTCAATGAACTTACCTGCTCTCTAAACCAGCATAACCTGTAAGTGGAATTGTTTTAACCCCTACCATTCATTCTTAAATAAGTCATTCCTTGTAAATTATCCCAATATTTACATAATTAGCTCCATTTATTCTCTCCACACCTATTAACAATTAGTTTATTCTCCATACTATTTATCTAGATAGTTGTAACTCATTTAATTAGTTACCTTACCAGTAGAATTTAACAATCGTCATTTTAATTATATAATTTCCATTTTAACGTAACTTAAAAAAAAAAAAGAAAAAAAATGGAATTCTACCTATTAATGCTTTACGATTTTTACTATTAACAATAGATTTTTCATAATCAATTTACCTTTAAAAATATGCCTCCAGCACCTAAAATTTTGTATACCTATTTGTATATGACCTCTCCTACTTGTAAGCACGGCTCACGAAAAATAATTTCTTTCCCTAAACGACTCAAAATTCACCCTGTAAGTCAGGCGTCGAAGAATTTCAACCATCACGTGAGCCTTGCTTACAACCAACCCTTGGTGACTCTTATCTATCTTCCCCTGAATGCCTCTCTCATTCTTACAACTTTGTTAACCTTATACCAGCTCAGGACCTTTTATAGAGAATTATTGATTAATCAATTATCGAACTTCTATATTGTCATTTCAAAATCCTAACCTTCGCCCTTTATTTATGATAATATATTTCGCAGTTAATCTCTAGCATATCCACCGACCCACACCATCTAGCCAATGGTGTGTTCGTCACAGGATGCAGATTGACTAACTGCTAGATATTTATCAAACCCTTTTTGTTCGCACTTGAACAATCTGCATCGAGCGGCACAGTTCGCTTCTTCTTCTCGCGCCACACGTTCGCCACTCGGACCCTGTCTTCAAATCTATGTTTGTCCATTGTCCAAACCAGCACGATATAGCCTACCTTCGATATTTCCCATGGAGGTACGTTAAACATCGTCGCTGATTCTGTCCGGTCCGTCATCATTTCGCGCAGACATGGGTCTTACGTACAACCCACCGCGAAATCATCGCCTTGCACAAGCTCCCACGACGGTTCAAACACCTCGTGTCCGAGCAGCTTGTCACTTGTAACGGACAACGCTGTCCTCGTCCCAATTTTGGCACCGTGCGCGCATACTTTCCGCAAATTAAATATAAGTCCATTCGACTTCCTCACCTACACGCGGGACTTTTCACCTCGGACTCGCTACACAAGTAACTGCATAGATAAGTTAGATGGCCCAGGGCAAGTTTTCCCTCGCTCTGTTCGCCAAGGTTCTAACATTGTATGTAGTTCTGTACTTACCTCAGTCCTGAGCTCACACAATTTCCAACCTCAACCTCATTTCTCGTACTCTACACTTATAGCATAGAAAGCCCATGACAAGTTTCCCCTTGCCATGTCCGCCTGAAAAATATCTTAAAGTGTAGAGTTTCCCAGTCTTAATGATCTTCAGAATTCCATCATATGTATGTGACTCTTCTTCCCCTTGTTCACACTCCTCAATAACATTTCCCTTATAGTACATTAGATTTTGTTGTATATAGCCTTTTATAACTGTTTTAATGTCCGTTCATACAGAGTTCAAAATAACAACTGACTCACCCGTGCAGCCAAGGTCACGCTCCGCTGCGTCACGTGGGAAAACATAGGTAGATGTTTTCTTACATGTTCTCAGCACATCCCCCTTTTTAAGACTTGAAATATATATATGCATTACAAACTTTAAATGCATAATATAATTAATAATGAAGGCGATCCACAGGTTTAACAATTCGTCCACTCCGGGTTCTTATCTGGCCGTCTTCTGAGTCGTTAGAGGGATAATCCACAACTGGGGTCTTTTCATTTTCAACCAGTTCCTCCCCCGAAAAGGTCGGCGTCGATGGGTCGGCTGGATATTGCACTGTAACTCCTTTTCGTAGATGGAACCTGTTTCGACGTAAAGTCCCAACTGGAGTATCAACCATATATGACCTTGGTGTCGATGCCTTCTGCTTTACAATCCCCCAGGTTCGCATATCTGTAATCCAAACCGTGTCACCTTCGGATAGCTCCTCCATGTCCGTAGCTCCGCAGCGTCGATCATATCTGGATTTCATATCCTTTCTCCTTCTCCCTTCCTTTCTTTTCAGGGTCTGAGAGTCCACCAACTTTGGATTAAGATTATCTGGTGCAATTGGCAAGGTCGTTCGGAGTTTACGTCCCATGAGAAGCTCAGCAGGGCTGTAACCGTTCTTCAAAGGGGTCGATCGATACTCCAGGAGTCCAAGCGATGGGTCTTGATTTTTCTTGAGGATCAACTTAGCAATTTTCACACCTGCTTCTGCCATCCCATTGCTCTGCGGGAATCGAGGACTTGAAGTGACATGTGTGAATCCGTACTGCCTTGCGAAATTCGCAAACTCACGAGCAGCTCCAAATTGCGTCCCATTATCGCTTACAACAGTTTCTGGTATTCCATGTCGGGCAAATATGGATTTGCAACTACGCACCACCACACTGGCTGTGAGCCGATCCAGCTGAATCATTTCAGGAAAGCGAGAATAATAGTCAATGACGACTAGATACCACTTATTCTCGAACTTGAACAAATCCATTCCAATCTTTTGCCACGGTCGTGTAGGAAAGTTGGTTGGTATCAAAGGTTCATGTTTTGAGACGGCTTCCTGGATACAGACACTGCACTTTCTGACCGTTTCCGCGATCTCCTCCGAAATTCCAGGCCACCATACCGTCTCACGTGCGCGAAGTCTTGTTTTTGTAATCCCGAAGTGCCCAGCGTGCAACTTATCTAGGATCTCCAGTTTCATACTTGCTGGAATAACAAGACGACAGCTACGCATCAGTAGTCCATTTTGAACGCCGAGTTCATCCTTGACATGCCAATAAGAGAGCAGAGCCTGTGACATCTTCTTCTTATCTGGCCAGCCTTGCTCAAGGTAGTTGACTACTGCTTTCAGGGTCGTATCTTCTTGTTGAGCTTCAAAAATCTTCGTCAAGATATCGTCTTTGCCGAGCTCTTCCAATCTTGTTTTGAGCTTTTCCATCAAAGGTATTGGTACCCGTCGAGGAGTATGCACAGCATATGGTTTTGCTCCAGGTTTCAATTTGATTTCGTAAGGGTTTCCGATCTGTCCCAGTCCTTCAAATACTTCAGGGAATTCCTTGATCGGGTTAATTTTCGTCGCAACCACTTCAATCCGCCTCGCCAGGTTCAAGAGCTCACATGCCCGGCGACTCAGAAGAGGTTCACTCAAACGACGAATGACATAAATCTTCTCCTTGATTTCATAATTGCCATTTCGCAGAGTTGATATAAACATACCCACAGTCTGAAGTTCGGAAAATTCAGCAGCTCTAATGTTGATATCACTTTCCACTAGTCGTTGCTGTCCCATTATCTTCTTGAAGAGACACAGAGGAACACATGTAACATCCGCCTGGGAGTCGAGCTTGAACTTCACCTGTTTCCCGTTCACTTGGATTTCTGCTGTCCATCGCCTCCTGCACTCGCGTTCATCATCATCGAGATTAGATGAATCCTCCACAGCTGAGACCTCCAGGAGAAAACCAATTTCTTCATCAAGTTCAGAAACAGCTTTGACTTCCGCAGTCTTCGCCTGCTTATCTGGGCAGCAATTTGCAAAATGGCCAGTTTTTGAACACAGGTTACATTTCTGTCCTTCAGCACGGCAAGCCTGTCCTTCCCTGTGGGTGAAACCTCCGCATTTTGGACATCGTGATCTTGTTTTGGCTGACTTCTCCTTCTTCCTCGAAGGCTGCTGTTGTTGTTTCGGTGATTGTTTCTTCGAGTTGAACTTCACCTGATTGACCTTTTGGCTTGTTGAGGGACGCTGCAGGTCGACTTGCTGCTGTCGAACTGCTTCCTGCTGTCGAACCATTTTCACCGCCTTTTCCAAAGTCAGTTCGCTGTCCAACTGCATTCTTTCAGATAAAGCTTTGTCCCTCACTCCAACCACAATTCGGTCACGGATCAACCGCTCATGAAGACCCTCAAATTCGCAACTATCAGCCAATTTGTACAATGAAGTGATGAATTCGTCCACTGGCTCCCGATCCTCTTGGATTCTTGAATTAAATTTCGCACGTTCGTAGATAATATTCTTCCTGACACAGAAGTGGCTGTCGAACGCCTTGAGGACGGAATCAATATTCGTTGCCTCTTCCTCCTTTTCGAACTTGAAGGTCCTGAATATATCATCCGCGCGGTCGCCCATCAAGTACATGAACAAATCGATCTTGTCCGCCTCCTCTTTCTTCTTCATTCCACTGACCACGAGGTATCGTTCGAATCTTTTCCTCCATTTGGGCCATTCGTTGGGAGTCGAGAAGTCGAAAGTTTCTGGAGGTTGAATCTGAGCCATGTTGAATTATCTTCCAAGGTACGCAAAAATCGATATTTTGCAATATACGGGTTCGTATTTTATCCAGTTATCGCTGCCACCATGTTTTAATGTCCGTTCATACAGAGTTCAAAATAACAACTGACTCACCCGTGCAGCCAAGGTCACGCTCCGCTGCGTCACGTGGGAAAACATAGGTAGATGTTTTCTTACATGTTCTCAGCACAATAACCTTGATATTCTCAAAGATTTCCTTAAATGTCAAACTCCCCGGTGTTGTAAAACTGCTTGTAAATAATATTTACTTGTGTACTATACAATATTTTATTTACATAAAACTATGTCACCATTACCTTAACTAATTTCAACTGTAAAATTATTTTCTCTATTCCTGGCTTCTCCAGCTTTAAGTATACTCAAACCATGTTCAGCCTTCTTCAACGGGGGTCATATGTCATGATATATGCTCTTCCAGGATTAATAAAACAAACCTAGAGTCAGCCAGAGAGAGATGGGTAGCTAAAGGGAGTCACTTTAGACATCACGACATTCCAAAGGGGCGGCAAAAGGGGCCCGCCCGTCAACACCTGAGGACTATTTTGGGACAGTAGTCGGGGGGTGGTGACCACACAAGACGGTCGTTCAGGGGACATCGCTCGCTCTCCCTCTCTCTCTCGGATGGCTTTCATTTTCCTCTACCAACTCGTCGTGTGATTATTTCTCTCCTCACCACATTATTACCACTATATTGCCACATTGAAAGTCGACAGGATCATATCACATATACATACACTGACTTTTATATATATATATATATATATATATATGTATGTATATGTGGTAACCGAGGGTCAAACCTGTAGTAACCGAGAGGGACAGTCAGGCCGTGGAGAGTTTTCCAGTACCTCTCTGCACCTTGTAGGACCTTTAACAGTTCTCACAGAGTACAGGCAGTCGTGGTCGAGGCAGATTGGAAAGCTTGGGAATGTCCACACACAAAAAACGAAGAGACACAGTTGTAGTAGGAAAGTTCCATGAACAGATAAAAGTCGAGCTAAGAGCAAGATGGAGAAAGAAGGTTTCTTACTGTTTTACATGGTCGATGAGGTGGACCTGGCTACAACCGACAAGGGCTCACGCCGTTGGTGAAGTGACTGTCTAAGTTGGGCTAAAACCGAGGTTTTATATCTTTGCCGAGGGGGGGGGGGGAGACATGTGAGAATTTGGACTTTGAACGTCTGCGGCATTCAGCACCCTTTGACCTTGATGGCAACGGGCTGCCAAATTCCTTTTTAAGGTTGTTGGAATTCTCTCTCGATTTTAGACGTTTTTGAACTTCTCAATCTTGCTTTAACTCAGCTCTTAATCCATTACATAGTTTCATTTATTTATCCTCAGTTTGTACAAAGTAATGTACATTACATATGGTGATGCAATGACACATGTCAATCATGCGTATAATTATTTATAGATGTGTTTCTATATATAACATGACAATCTTGTTATAAGTAGTATACAATATAGGGTTGCTGGTTTAAATTACCATATATATATAATATATAAAAATCAACTAGAATAGTTGATATTTATTCCGACAGATGGCTCAAGTCATCAGCAACTTTCAGTTGCACGATAAGAAGATGCCTTTTTTATAATTATGCACCTTATCCCAGTACAATATCACATTTGTGCTATTATTTCACTGTTCTATAAATGTATATTATGTAGAACACCGTTTAAACAGAAATACACACAGATGGCATAGTTAAAATCACCATATTTATACCCATTTATAGCGCTGAAAAAAAAATCATTCATGTAATTACTGTAAAATATTTTCCTTGTTTCCTCTACTACCAGTTACAATGCCTAGCGTTAATTATTTTTCCTTGAACTGCATAACAACTGTTCATAATGACCATTTATGGTAGATGTTATATTACAATATAAATTACAATGTCCAGGGTAGCCTAGTGGACATGGCATCTGCCCGGTAAGCGGAAAACTGTGGGTTCGATTCCCATCCCTGGACACTTTTATTTTACCGTTTATCATTATTCTTCACAATTCATCCTTTCATACTTCATCCTTGTCTGATAGTACCCTGTAAGGGCTCCAAATCCAGGGATACAAGATGAACAGCGTTTGTACTCCATGTTAGGAGCGGCTGCACAAGGCGTCTGTTCCTCATGTCAGAGGCGGCCATTTCTTTTGGAGCTAAGTCGGCCTGCCACTGAGTAGTGCTCCCAGTCTTAATGAGAAAGGCAGGCGCATTCTACTTCACAGTCATGATGGTTGTCAAACAAGCTTGATACCCTAATATGATTGAGTGGAGATAAGAAAGAAGAAGAAGATACTTCATCCCTAAGGATAGGAATAGTCGTTATTTCTCCTTAAAAATTACGATTTTTCGTTTTGTAAAAAGAAACATTTGCCATAAAACTTGTTAAATTTAGTTATATGGATGTTATATATATAAACAGAATCGTTCAATACAGGATTAGAGTTCTAAAAAGCGGTCTGGTAGATTAAATTGGTGAAACCGCTGGGAGGGTTCACCACTGATGATCCTCCCAATATATTTATCATCGCAGCAAGGACAGTATTTTTACATAAGAACCTGCTGGTTGATAACATGCTTAGTATCCATTTCACTACTAAGTGAGCAACACTAAGTTGGTTTCTACTCTTTTTTAAATTTAATTTGAATGTTTGTAGTTAAGTTTTATAGCTTCATTAGGGTGTGATAACCTAAATTATCATAGTCAAAAACTAAGGCAAATTGTTGATGTACAACTGCCAACAATCAGCAATGTGGGGAGATATGTTTTACCACCAAAGCCTTAGTGAAGACATTTTTAATTCCTTTCAAATTTGAATTTAGAAAGGTGGAAGACACTTGTATGCTCAGTTAAAAAAAAAACTTGCATAATTGCATTAAACAATTCCCCTTTACTAAATTCACTTCAATATGAAATATTGAGCTGCTTTGTGTTAATATGAAATATTGTATGTAAGCCATGTTCCTGATATGGGAAACTCCTGTCCAAGATGGAAGACTATGGCACTGGAAGATTGCTATCAGGCTGTAAGGATAGTAGAAGTTTGGTTTATGGGTAAAATAAACATTCGTACTTGTTAGTGCTTTCTATGAATCGAATTTAAATCTTCTAGTTTCGGGCTGTCGTTTTTATACCAAATATATATTGTATTTTAGCATATAGCCTATTTATATACATTACAGTTAATTTAAATCATACATTACAATTACAATGCGTAATTATAAACCGTTCATATTGTGGCGAAGAAATATAATTTATATTTATCTTTTAATTTAATTTAATATTATTCAACGAAAATATTTGAAGCAGATTTATTATTTATATTTGAAAATCATCATTTAGCTGCCTAGCTTGCTTGCCCGATATTCTCTAGCTGTAGATAGTTTGGTTAATTCGTTTATAATTGTCGACTGGTCGCGGTGACGTCATCAATAAATACTTTCACATCTCCAGATAAACTAATACTTGATTTCTACGCTACAATATAATATAATTGGTAAAGAAAAATTAATTCAATAAAATAATCCACTATATCAATATTAAGTTAAAAACATCAGGCTCAAAGGATAAGTTTCATTTTTTTTTCACTTAAATCTCAAGCTTTTCGGGCATGAAAGCCCTTCTACAGGAGAAAACATGATGCAATAAATCGTTAATAGGACAGAGTTATAATTTGATCAGATACCATTTTACATAATTCCATACAAATGTATAAGCCCTGTAGAAGAGCTCTCATGCACGAAAGCTAGAGTTATGAATTTAAAAAAATTAAAGGAACCTATCCCTGATGTTTTCACCTTTATAAAGAAATATATATGAGAATCATTGTTGTTGTTGTCGTGTCCAATGAGGAGCCTCAGATGTCTCCATACATCTCTATCAAAGCAGTCGCAATGTTCTCTATCTTGGGTGTGTATACTGTATTGTTGTTGTTGTCGTGTCCAATGAAGAGCCTCAGATGTCTCCATGCATCTCTATCACAGCAGTCGCAATGTTCTCTATCTTGGGTGTGTATACTGTATTGTTGTTGTTGTCCTGTCCAATGTAGAACCTCAAATGTCTCCGTACATCTCTATCACAGCAGTCGCTATGTTCTCTATCTTGGGTGTATATACTGTATTGTTGTTGTTGTGTCCAATGAAGAACCTCAGATGTCTCCATACATCTCTATCATAGCAGTCGCAATGTTCTCTATCTTGGGTGTGTATACTGTATTGTTGTTGTTGTCCTGTCCAATGTAGAACCTCAAATGTCTCCGTACATCTCTATCACAGCAGTCGCTATGTTCTCTATCTTGGGTGTGTATACTGTATTGTTGTTGTTGTCGTGTCGTGATAATGAATTAACACACTATTTATTCTTTTAGATTTGGTCTTATTACCTTGTAAATTGATTTAAATCTCCTGGACATTAATTAAACAATTTTAAAAAGGTTTCTTGAGATGGGCTTCTTTTTATTTTAAAAACCGTCTTTTTTATAGTTTCATTATATATTCATTATATATGTACTACTGTAGAAGGACAGAGATACCCGAAAGCTTGAGATGGTTTTTAAAATACAAAGAAACTCATCTCCGGAAACCTTTTTTAATTGTTTAATTATTACCTTGTGTTTTTATCTATAATCCGAATTGTACCTAATCATCTAAAGTTACAAGCCCCAAATTACTTTAACTGTGGTTATACAACAATCTTAGAGTCGTAAGTGATATTGTTATAGTGGTATTCCACTGTATATTATTGAGTTTATATGACAGTGCAAGATATACTACGATTTATTTATCATTCAGTATATTCTGATCTGAGAATGGTGTAGCAATACGGTTGATAAAACATTATGTACAAATTGTCTATTTAGTATTGCTACTTGGTGAAAAACCACCCTATATATCTATATAGGAATGGATGATGTGGCACAATTTGAATTATTCTATATACAGTTACGAGCGTCACTCTTCATCTCTGTCACCGTTTGCTTTTTTTTTTTTTTTGGAATGGCGCCCTCCTATTGGTCGGCTACGATCACGCCACCTTTGCCCCCCCCCCCCCCCCCCCACTCGCTTTTTCGTTTTTGTAACCCTTGTGTTGGAGCGGGTCGCTCCTTAAATAAATGCATATATTAGTTAATAACCAAATGGAATCCTCTCTTTCTTTTTCCCAGTAAGAGACCCCTACGGAAGCCAACAGTACATAGACAGATAAAGCACATAGGCTATAGTTATTAACTAACATATGCATTTATATAAGGCGCCAATTTATAATTGTAACAAATAGTATTTGAATCAAAACATTCAATCGGGTAAAACACGGGCGTTGCCCGGGTCATTCGGCTAGAAGATTATAAACACAAGGTAATAAGACCAAATCAAAATAAATAAATAGTGTATGATAAGATTATTGTGACATCTACGGTTTGTCTTGGCTATGTACCAACCATTGTCACTACTGGATGATCAATAAATGACACTATAGATGACAATAGACTGCTATTTATTTATTTGGATTTGGTCTTATTGCCTTGTGTTTATAGGAATTGATGTTTGAGTGATTTAAAGTGCATGAGTTGTTGGGAGTTGAGGCCTTATAAAAAGAGTTGTGACATATTATGATTATTTGTAATGAATGTATAAGTACTTGCATGCCATTGAAGGCCATGCAAGTGTATCAGATGCGATGTTGTAATCAGGAACTACGTTGTTGAACTGTACCCCTGAGATCCTTACGTAAGGATCCACATCCCGATATGCCGAGTGATAAGGTGATTGTGACATCTACGGGCTGTCTTGGCTAGGAACCAACAATTGTCACAACCATCAAAAATTACACTAGAGATGACAATAGACTGCTAATGCGCCATTGTCACTACAAGATGACCAATAAATGACACTACAGATGACAATAGACTGCTAATGCGTACACACAAATTTGAACTATTTATGACATGTATATGTTTCTTTAAAATAAAATACTCCAAACGGGATTCCTCACTTCCCTGCATGGCCGTATCACAAATGCTGAGGTTACAAAACGCATCCATTAAACATAGAGAGGAATGATAAAAATGTATAGATACTGTTCACTATATTGTAAAATGGATGACAAGGATTCCAGAGTAAAGTTGGGGCAAGATGAGTTGGGGATGGCCATGTGTTGTCAGGGGGGGGGGCAGGCGCCAAAAACAGCATTCCTGTGTGGGGGAGGACAGAGTCTGGTGACATCTGTGGCAAGGAGAAGACGTGGGAAGTTGTCTTCGGGAGAGTGTGACCGTGTGGATGATCCTACAAGACAGTGTAGTCCAGGCTGGACGTATATGGAGTGGAGCGGGACACAAGAGTGACATCCACGACGCCAAGGATCCTTCTGTCGGGAAGTTGAAGGCAAGTCCCACTGATTTGTTTTCCTTCTGTTTAGTGCCACGTATAATAAAGCGATAACTTTAGCTGCATCCCTTCGAACTCACGTGTGTATCTTTGTGACATTCTGATTAGACAAAGAACACGAACAGCGTCTGGGTACGACGTAAAAATATGTTCTTCTACCAGAAAACATAAAAAGAGGGGATTTAATTTTTTGCTTAAAAATCGGAACAACACCGTTGGGTAGCTATTAGAATCTGCATCCTTTTGACCAATGACCATTTGAAACACTTAAGTATTCAAACATGAGACAATAATGCGCCATCTAGAAATACAAAAGGAAACCATTAAGCACGATTTTTCTTTTTCAAATAATATCAAATTCCTACTGTCCTTAAAGCGATGAAAAAATAATATGAAGACCTAGCTCATCACCGGTAAACTTTCGCAACGGCTCAGCTAATTTAATAAACCATACCGCTTCTTAAAACTATACTATTGTATTGGATGATTGTGATTTTATATCCGGCACTGTAGAGGGAAATATACACACTAATGGACAAAACTTAGGAAGTTTCAAACTTTGATGTCGCCGGTTGTCTGATTTTTTAAAAAGAAGATAAATTAATTTTGTTCACACTTGGTTATCTCGTATGTCTTCATAAAGGTCACTGTAATATCTTTCAGAGTTATTGTCTGAATCCCGATATACAGGCTGAAAGGTACAACTTGTTCACACTTGGTTATCTCGTGTGTCTTCAATAAAGGTCACTGAAATATCTTTCAGAGTTATTGTCTGAATCCCGATATACATGCTAAAAGGTACAACTTGTTCACACTTGGTTATCCCGTGTGTCTTCAATGAAGGTCACTGTAATATCTCTCAGAGTTATTGTCTGAATCCCGATATACATGTTAAAAGGTACAACTTGTTCACACTTGGTTATCTCGTGTGTCTTCAATAAAGGTTTCTGTAATATCTCTCAGAGTTATTGTCTGAATCCCGATATACATGTTAAAAGGTACAACTTCCTTGAGTTTTGTCCATGAATGTAAATATTCTGCTATATACAATATAAAGTTGCGGGAGGATGATATTCATGTACCATAAGAGGCACCTCTCTCTTTAATTATGCATCAGAACGATGCACTTGTCCATCACTTTAGTAAAAAACTTTACTCGTGTAGATGAAAAATGAGCCACAACACCAGTTTTGACAAATTCAGACAAAAGCCAACAACCTTTATACCATGGTTTCTGGCTTTGGCCTTAGTCAGTACAGGGGCGGCTTCGATTCCATAACATCCAACAAGAAGAGTTATGAATTCGGTCGGATTTACCAAACAGGTGTTTAAGTTGGTGAAGTGGCAAGGGCCGATTTTCAGGCAAGAATACAACATTTGCGTAGTTGCGGGAGGATGATATTCATGTTAAAGAGTTTTATGTAAAATTAATATTTCTTAATATTCCCATATTCCTTTTTTGAAAAATGCTTTCTAATTATAAGTTGCTTCTTTATCTATCTAGACACTCTAAAACATCGTTATTTAGAGCTAGAACTATTATCATTTTACCAAAGTTATATTATACGCTCAAATATATATAAGTTAATTTTTTCATGAAGTTTGTGTGACTCATTAATAAGCTCATAAAGTTCGCAAAATACAAGTTTGTGTCTAAAATTGTCTCTTTTAGATGAAATCTTGATAAAGAGGACTATTCTCCCTTTGTTTGAAAACAGATTTGTTCCTTCTTCTAAATAGACCGTCGATTCTGATAACAGTTCAATCTACCTCGACTTTTGGCTTTAGGATTCCAAACCTCACCTTGTCCTAGTATTGTATCTGGGTTTATGGGTCTTTTTAGGGTCAGCATATGGTGTGTCACATATTGTCCCATAACACTTTGATAGTGTTTCTACTGTTGACCTATTACTGCTTACTTTTTTTTATTATCCCTAGTATATTTGGTACAGGCCATGATAATCATGGTGGGTAGAGGTTGGCGACTGTTTTTACAATAAGTGCACCACATATCTACACATGTGAAAAGTAATTCAACTTTGCACTTACAAATATGACATAGCCCCGTTTGGTTACTTGCACTCGCTGGTGAGGTTGGACTTTTGAAAGAATCAGGAGCCATTGGATCATTTTTTTATCAGAAAAAAGTGCCCAATTCGGGAATCGAACCCGATATGGCTATATGAAATGGCTTCTGAAGCCAACTGTGCGGACGTGTTTTGCTTCGCTCGTCTCGTTAAGCTAAGTACCTTTTTCTTTCCTCTTTTAAATTTAATATTACATTATATATCTTTCTGTCCTAAATTATTTATATCATAAGTATAGTATAAATATCTCTTCAATAAGATTTTCCTTTTTTTCTTTTGGACAGAAGACATGAATTGTATTTTGAAATCAATAGATGTTAAACTCGATGGAATATTAATATATTTTGATAACAAATTTAAAACTAAAAAAAAAAAATCAAAAAAATCTAACAAAAAATGATAGAACTTACTTATCTTCAATGATTAACCAAGCAAAAAATGGAATTGAATCTATATCTGAGTTAAATAAACAATTTACAATAGATAGTTTGACCGACACAATAGAAAAGGCTATAGATAATAAACTAGATAAAGTTCTTAAAGAGATTCCGAAACAGACACCTTCCTACGCTCAAGTTGTGCGACCGGAAGCAGAACTAATTAAAATAAAACAGCAGTCATTCAAAGATGAATCTAATTTAATTGTGGCTTTAAATGATGGTGTACCTAATTCTGATGACCTTCAAAAAATTCCTAATAATAATAAAAATATCAGAGAAAATGGTAAAAACATTAAGATTAATAGAATTATAAACGCTAAAAAGTCTGTAATTATAAAAGTTTCAAACCAAACTGATAATAAAATACTACTGGATGAATTAAACAACTCAGAAGATTTGAAATTGATTAGTAAAATTTACATACCGACACTAAGAGATCCAACTATAGTAGTCAAAAACGTATCCAAAATTACAGATACGGCGAACTTCGTTCAAACCATATGCAGAATGAATTCTGATCTAAAAATTTGTAAAATTAAATAAAAGTTCTATTTACAATGAGATCTAACTCTCCATATCACAATATAATATTAAGAGTAACTCCTAAAGTTTACCAAATTTTAAGAAAAATGGGTAATGAGATATACACCGATTTTGAGCGATGTTCTACACAAGACAGAATATTTGTAAGACAATACCAAAATTGTTTTGAATTTAATCCGAACCACAAAACAAAAGTAAAATATGCGGTGTACAGGGTAGTCACAACTGTACTGACGTACCAAATTGTCACAATTGCTCTAAGCACCCTAAATTTAAAAACCTTTCTACAAACCATAAATCAAATTCAAGTGAATCCCCGATTTACAAATCCCAAATAGACAGAATTATCTAAAGGACACAATATTCACAAATATACGAGGGAAATGATGTATCAAATACAATTTGAAGCTCAATCTTAAATAGATTAATATCCTATATGATTGAAAATGTGAGATGTATTTAACCCTCCTCCAGTAACATGAAAATAATCCTGTGTCCAGTAACATGGGGTCTATATGACCCCAAATTTAAAACAACACAAAAAAATATATATAAATTTAGTATTTTAATTTATGATATTAAAACATTATTATACTATATATTAATGCATATAAACATAAAAAAAAAAAATTAATTACATTTTTGGCAATATACAAATGAATGATTAGGGCACACAACATTTTTACACTTGGAGCACATGATTTTGTATTTAGTGTCATTCGACCTTGGGCAAAGGTAGCAGCGTGCTCTCTTTTGGGATGTAGATTGGGAAGGCATCATTATTTCAACTAATCCACACAGTTCGATCATATTTCTTATCGCTTTTGGAGTTTGGGGAATCGAATAGCGATGCTTTGCATGAGGCGTGATGAGCTCAATTGCCAATTCTTTGATAAAATTTGATCTCCTATTTGATTTTTCTGATGCCCATACTTTGTTAACTGAAGAATATAAAACCAAAGAATTATAAGCAGCTGAATCAACCATTCCAAAAAAACTCTCATTGGCCAACGAGCTGTTTTTCTTTTGCAGGTATAGTTGGCACAAAGTTGGTCATGAGTGTCCACACCTCCTTTGGTATAGTTGTAATATACAATTATTTCTGGCTTATTGGAATCTTTCTCAGTGTATTTTTCATGGTGCATACTGGAAAGTAAAATGACACGTTTCTTTTGTTTTGGCACATAAGAAAGAATAGTTACTCCCATTGCATCGAATCCATATTGTGAAACACCTATATCTCCATTCAAAAGAAGATTTTTGGGAATGATTGCCTTATTTTTTTTTAATGTGCCAACCAGAGTAATATTTCTTTTTTAAAGCTCCATAGCCAGTTCATATGAGGTATACCAATTATCAGTTGTGATATTTCGACTGGTATTTTCAATAGGTTTGACCAATTCCAAGACAACATTGGTAGGGACGGAAAAATTGGAATCATAGTTTGAATCTTTTCCTATATAAATTTTTCCTGTGAGAAAATAATATGTTGCACTATCTGCTAGTACAAATACTTTGATCCCATACTTTGCTGGCTTGTTCGGGATGTACTGTTTGAATCCACAACGTCCTCTAAAGTTTAGCAACGATTCATCAATGGTACAATTTGTACCTGGAGTATACAGACTTGAACATTTTGCTATGAACAGTTCGCACAACTCTCTAATAGGAGCTAATTTATCATCTTTTCTTCGTTCTTCTTTGCTTTCCCTATTATCAAATCTTAAAACATTCAATAAGAATACAAATCGTCTTTCATTCATACCTGCACCAAAAATGTTCCTACCAGTCCCATCTCTCGCAAACAAAGACTTTGTAGATTCTGAGCCTCCTTTTCCTACTCCTGCCAATAAAGTAAGACCAATTAAATGTTTTTGTTTTAAAATATAGCAATAAAAGTTAAATATTAAAAAAGGCACTTTATAACATATTCAGTAACATGGGGTCAATATGACCCCAAACAAAATTTTTATTTTTTAAAATGAATAATTAGCATTATATTTTAAAAATTTTGGAGCAGGATTAAAAATTAAGCTTTACTAGAAGTATATAAAAATTGGTATAAATATTATTCTATCTTTAATGATATTAAAGATAAAAATGATATGTCTGGGGTCATATTGACCCCATGTTACTGGATAAGGGTTAAAAAATGTAAGAAAAAGTTTTACTGCGATAAGTGAGCTACAGGCCGACACTAGAGATGACCCACCTGACATTCTTTTGATTCAAGAACCATATGTTTTACATAAACTACTAAATTCCATTGGAACGCTTTTATTTGGTAATTATCTTTTTAGTATTGTTTTAACTGAATAATTCTCTAATATATAGCATATTTTCATTATAAAATATTCCTTAAAACTTTTTTTATTCTGTAAATTGCTTTTCTCGAATAAACACAATACTGTTGGAAAAGAAGGCGTCCGAAGCAGCCAATGGGAGGCCGGCGGAAGCAGCTACGGGGATGCAGCAGCTAAAATGAGAAAACAAATACAGAAGAACTTGTAAACAACTTTCGAACGCTAGAATTTGCCCTGATCTCCGATTCTTTTAGTGTAAATATTTAAATATATAATTAATTAAATAATACTTTACTTATTTTCTTAAATTGTAATAAATATAATTTTCCCTCCTGTTTTCGTCGTATATTTTAAAAGTGTTATAAACAGCGACGCCTTAATTTTGAACCTTCAACCCCGCCGACCAAGAATAGAGGTGAGTGACTACCTCTATAGAATTTAGATCGTCGTCACAACACAGAGTGGCGGTGAAATCGCAACATTTTTTGGCATCCCAGCTGTTATTTATGTTGTTCTTGTGTCTATTTGATCACGCAGAATGCAACTGAACTAAGTATTTATTTATTAACATCTATTTATTATAACATGGTTATATATCTAAGAGTGTTTACAAGTCGAGTCGGCAGTGTTGCCGGATCAATCATAACATGTTTCCTTTAAACAAAAATAAAAAGGATTGCAGTTCTCCTAGTCTCTATAACGCAAAGGTTTTCTCACTGTTCTACCACTGCGGGTTCGCACACTAGGAGAAGTAGATGATTCTTCACCTTTCTTGGCAACGTCCTTCCTTGGATCATATGCTCTTCTGTTTTCGGAAGTGGGTCTTCCATGATCTTGTATGTTGTCATCCATGGCTGTCCCTGCTTGAGATCCAGAAATGCTTGGACTTTGAATTGTTGGGGCAGAATCTTCTACACTGAACTTTCTCGGTCTAAGGTGAGACCTGTTCCTGCGGTATTCAGACCCACTTGGTGTTTTCACCATATATGAGCGTGGAGTTTCATGCTTTGCGGTCACTGTTGCCGGAACCCATTTTCTATGCCTTTCCTGCAACATGATGTTGTCTCCTACTTCCAAAGGTCTCAAAATTCTCTTTGGACTTCCTGCATACCTTTGTTGATGGTCTCTCAATTTTTGGTAATTCTTTGTTGTGTCAAAAAGTGGTTTCAACTGTTGTCGGGTGTATGTTGAAAGAGTTCTTACAGATCTTCCCATGAGCATTTGGGTCGGAGATGGCAGGTCATACTTAGGTGTGTTGTTGAACTCCATCAAAGCCAGATTGGGATCTCTTCCTGACTTCACAGCTTTAATTATCAGTCCTTTGATGGTTTGAATTGTCCTCTCAACTTGTCCATTAGATCTTGGATATTTGGGACTGGAGGTTTGGTGTTTGAATTCATATTTCTGAGCAAAATTTTTGAATCCAGTAGAGTTAAAAGGGGGTCCATTATCCGAAACTAGAGTTCTTGGAATTCCATGAGTCCTGAAAATGGTTTTCAACTGCACGATGGTTTCGGTTTCTCTTTTGCTTGATAATTTCCGGATTTCAACAAACTTGGGTGGTAATCGACAACCAAGATGGAACTGGTTCCACTCACCTCCATGAAATCTACAGCAATTTTTTCCCATGGAAATTCAGGGATTTCATGAGCTATTCTTGACTCCTCAGGATTCTTTCTTGAATATTCCTGACATGTTCTGCACTTTTCCACTTCATTTTCTACTTGTGTTATCATGCCGGGCCAGTAAAATGCTGATCTTGCTTTTTCTTTGGAAGCTGCTATGCCCTGGTGTGATGAATGAACAACCTGCAGGATTTCTTTTCGAAGAGTCGATGGCACCATGATGCAATTTCCTTTGTAAACAATTCCGTCACTCACATGAATTTCATCTTGAAATTGCCAGTAGGGTTTTGCTTCATCACAGACCATAGTTTTATATTTCGGCCATCCATTCTTCGCATACTCTATTAGTTGTATCAAGGTGTGGTCCCCATGAGTTTCCTTTTGTAGTCTCTTTATTTTTTCATCTGTGGTAACCAGCAACATGTGCACTGATTCAGTTTGACCTTCTAAATAGCTTGTGTCCACCTCATCTTTTAATGGATCTCTAGACAGATGGTCAGCTACAAACATGTTTTTCCCTGGTGTAAACTTCAAAGATATTTGAAATCTCATGAGACGTAAGACCATTCTTTGCAGTCTTGGGGAAAGCTTTTCTAAAGGTTTCTTAACAATACTCAGGAGAGGTTTGTGGTCAGTTTCCACAATAACATCATTTCCCCAAATATAGTACTGGAAGCGTTCACATCCAAAGACTATAGCCAAAAGTTCTTTCTCTATCTGTGCGTATTTTCTTTGAGTTGCATTCAGGCTGAAGGACGCATACTCAATTGCATGTCCCCCTTGCATGAGCACTGTACCAATACCATATTGGCTTGCATCAGATGAAATGGTGATTGGCTTGGTTGGGTCAAAAAATGTCAATATTGGAGCATTCGAAACCATATCCTTGAGTTTTTCAAAACAATCATTTTCTTCGCCTCCAAATTTCCATTCACTCTTGTTGCTTATCAATTTCCTTAGAGGTGCAGTCTTGTCAGAAAGATTAGGAATGAATTTGCCAAGGTACGTTACCATACCTAAGAATCTTTGGACTTCAGTCTTGTTCTCAGGTCTTTTCAACTTTTGTATTGCCTCTGCTCTTGAAGCTTGAATGGCTATTCCATCTCGACTGATTATGTGGCCTAAGAAATTTACTTTGTCGACAGCTATCTGCTGCTTCTTAGCATTGAGCTTGACATTATTTTCTTCCAACCTTCGAAGAACTGTTTCAAGGTTTCGGTTGTGCTCTTCCATTGTGCTTCCATAGATCAAGATGTCATCCATATAGCAAGCAGTTCCCTGGAGACCTGAAAGAATATTGTTTATGCATCGCTGGAATACCTCCGATGCACTGTTCAATCCATAGGGAAGTCGCTTGAACCGGAATCTTCCAAAGGGAGTCGCAATGGTGCACAGGTTGGTGCTTTCTTTGTCTAATGGGACTTGCCAGAAAGCTGATGATGCATCAAATACAGAGAAAACTGTAGCACCTTTCAATTCAGAAAATATTGTTTCAGCTGTTGGCAGAATATAGCGCTCTCTCTGAACATATTTGTTCAGTTCCCTGGGGTCCATGCAAATTCTGACATCCCCAGAAGGTTTTTGTACCACTACAATAGGGTGTGTCCATTCGCTTGGTTCTTCAACTTTTCAATAATGTCAAGTTTTTCCATCCGTTCCAATTCTGCTTTAACTTTTTCTCTAATGGAAAAAGGAATTTTTCTGCTTGGAGCAATAACTGGAGTTGCATTTTCTTTTAGTCTAATCTTGTGTTCAATTGGCAGTCTTCCTATGCCTTCAAATATATTTTTGTGCCTGTTCAAAATTTCTTTTGCTGAATTGTTTTGCTCTGTTTGGACAGCATCACATTTCTTAATTAGTGAAAGCTTTTCAATAGCTTCTATTCCTAAAATTGGTTGATAGTATCCATCAGCAATGAAAAATTCTAGACTTTCCGTCTTATTTTTAGTTTTGCAATTTAGTGTGGCAATTCCTTTTATCTTGATTTCATGTCCTGTATATGATGTTAGCTTTCGGTTAGTCTGAAATATTTCCAAACCTTTCATTTGTCTGGTGAATGTGTATGGCAAAACATTTACTTCTGCTCCAGAGTCCAACTTGAAACATATTTCCTTTCCATTCACTATGATGGATTTTTTCCATTCCAAAGTATGGACTACTTTTGCTTCATGTATTGACCATACAGTTTCTTCTGTTTCATCATTCAGACTTCTGATAGCTGAACTTTTACAGAAAGCTGCAAAATGATTCATCTTTTTGCATTTGGAGCATCTTTTACCCCATGCAGGACAATTTTTTGCTCTGTGGGACTTTCCACACCTTTGGCATTTGTATTCTTTTTCAGATTCTTGATTTTGTTTTGGACTGTGTTTCTTTTCATATTTTCTTATTTGACAAATGTTCTGGTTGTTCTGCATGATCTTGATCTGTTGCTTGCTTATTTCATCTGTTTTGCACATTTCAATGGCTTTTAGAAGAGTTAAATTGGGCTCTCTTAAGAGGCGTTCCTGCAAAGCCTTGTCTTGTATTCCATACACAATGCGATCCCTAATTAAACTATCCTTTTGTGATTCAAATTCACATGATGTGGATAATCCTTTTAGTTCTGTTATAAAACTATCAATGGATTCACCATCCTTCTGGGTCGCTGAAAAAAATTTGAATCTTTCAAAAATGACGTTCTTTTTAGGCTCGCAAAAATCATCAAATTTGTTTATTACAAGATCGAAATTTTCTGCTTCATCTTCTTTTAAATGAAATGTGTTGAAAACTTCCAAGGCTTCTTCGCCAATAAAATTTAATAAAATGGCAACTTTCAGTTTATCAGGCTTTGTGGCTTTTTCTGTTGCTTCAAGATAAAGCATTAATCGCTGTTTGAACCTTCGCCAATTTTCCGCTACATTTCCGTGCAAGGCGAGTTCGCTAGGCCTAACAAAGTCCATGTTTTCTTTTTTTCACTAATATTTTTCAATAATATATTTATTTGAAAAAGTACTCACTTTTCCGCTGCCACCATGTTATTTATGTTGTTCTTGTGTCTATTTGATCACGCAGAATGCAACTGAACTAAGTATTTATTTATTAACATCTATTTATTATAACATGGTTATATATCTAAGAGTGTTTACAAGTCGAGTCGGCAGTGTTGCCGGATCAATCATAACACCAGCCGGGACTGTTGAAGGTAAATTCTAGAAAAAAAAAATCATTTTAAGCTAACCATTTTGGAACTCGCTAGCTAACCCTACTTGCCGCTTTGTTTACATGATGGCGGAAGAATTAATTCTACGTTTAAAGATGAAGCGTGCTATTAACAGATCATATTTAACGAAAACATGCAATAAGATTGAAAATGGACTTGACACGCTAATTAAAATTGATCTTGAAGAATTATTAGAACAATTGAATGAATCATTTAACGAACTTAAATTAGTGGATCACGAAATAGAAACGCTTCTTGAAACTGACGATTTAGAGAAGGAATTACAGGGCGTAGAGGAATATCGAGAGAAATATATTACTTGGAGATTTAGGGCAAATAAAAAGATTCGCCAATCAGATTTTCATGGCGAAAATATACCGAATTCGAACTCACGAATAGATGAAAATGAAATGAGACATTAGGTGAATCCCCAGAATTGGGTATATTTGGTAGGTGGCGCTGTACGTTGCCACCGCCGTACCTTAGAGGCGTTTTACACGAGTTAAAGATACAATTTCGGTGAAATACTTTTAATTTTACCAATTTAAATATAAAAATTTAAATCATAATTTTAAAAAAGATTTAACAGTTAAAAAAACATTTTTTCAAAAATAAAATATTAAACTAATTTTTCTAAAAACGAACATTATTTTTTTAATTATCTGAAACTAACCTAATTCAACTTATCTAAAACTAACCTTATTTATATTTACACTACCTTTTTAATTTCAAAATTAAATTAAAATACGTTTATAATGGTAAATAATAACATTTTTAAAAATAGACTTTCTGGTTCACACTTTTGTATCTAATCAATTATGTATTTTTTTATTTATCTCTATTCAAAAATTCTGTATAGTTTTGATTAAAATATTTTAAGTGCCATATTTTCAAGTCATATATTTATACACAAGTTTTATATTTATTTTACAAATATTGTATAAGATGTGATTAATAAACTTTGTAAAAAAATTTTAATACATTTTTAATAACATGACGTTATGTTATATTCTAATAGGTAAAATAGGTTAGTTTCAGACGGCTTATAAATTAGGTTAGTCTCTGATAGGTTATAAATTAGGTTATTTTAAGGTGTGTTATAAAAAGGTTAGTTTCATTAATTAAAATAGGTTAGTTTCAGATAGGTTAAATTAGGTAAGTTTAATCGCTAAATAAGGTTAGTTTTAGATAAGTTGAATTAGGTTAGTTTCAGATAATTAAAAAAATAATGTTCGTTTTTAGAAAAAATCAGTTTATATTTTATTTTAAAAATGTTTTTTAACTGTTAAATCTTTTTAAAAATTATATTGGTAAATTAAAATTAAATTGGTAGAATTCAAAGTATTTCACCGAAATTGTATTTTTAACTCGTGTAAAACGCCTCGAAGGTACGGCGGTGGCAACGTACAGCGCCACCTACCAAATATACCCAATTCTGGGGATTCACCGAGACATTATGTACCTTCCTGCACGACTGTGAAACTTCCGAAATTGATGATATCGAAATTTTATGGAAAATTTAGTGAATGGCTGACGTTCTGGAATTCTTTTGATGCAGCTATACACCAGAACAACTCACTGAACCCGATCGATAAATTTAACTATCTGAAGTCACATCTCGGCGGAACTGCACTAAACACAGTCGAAGGTTTCGCTTTATCTGCGGACAATTATGAGAAAGCTATAAAATTGCTTAAAGACAGATTTGGGCGAGAAGACATTTTGATTAGCCGACATATGAACAATTTGTTGTCAATGAGAACACTCAAAACGTCAAGCGATGTAAGAACCTTCCGCGAACTTTTTGACAACCTTTCTGTTCAAATAAGGAGTCTCGAGTCACTAAACGTGTCCATTGATGTTTACGGACAACTGTTGTGCCCGATAATAATAAAGCTTCTACCTGCAGACCTTAATTTGGAATTGAACAAACAACTCCCGACAGGTTACGTAATTAATGACTTGATTACCTTTCTAGAAAGACAATTAACTGCACGGGAGAGGAGTTTTAGAAACGAAATCGGTACCGGGAATGAATCAACTTCTAAACCTAATTTAGTAAACAAACATCCAAAGACAAGATTCTACAATGAAAAACCAATTGCGACAGCTTCAGAACTTTTGAATTCAGTTCACAAATCGAATGAATGTGTATTTTGTGGTAAAGACAACCATGGAAGCCCTAAGTGTGACTTTGCAGCTAATATGAGTTTAAACGAAAAGAGATCACTCATGAGGAAAAAAGGCGTTTGTTATAAATGTCTTCGGCCTTCTCATTTAAGTAAATTTTGCAGAAATGTAGTCCGTTGTTCGATCTGCAACATGTCTTCCCACCTGGATGTCATGTGCTCAAAACGGATTTTAGATAGAAGTGAATCTTCTAAGTCTCCAACGGTGCAAGATGAAACTCTCGCCAACTTATCAACCTCACCAGACGTCTTGTTACCTACTTTGAGAGTGACCCTCAAAGGGAACAGAACGGAGAAGACGGCACGGGCTATAATAGACACCGGATCCCAAAGATCATATATTTGACATAGTACAGCAATGGAAATGAAATACGAACTATCTAGGAGAGAGTTCTTCCGGCATTCCTTGTTTGGAGGATCGAGTACCGACATAGTTGAACATGAGGTCTATACCATTCATTTATCTGACATCAATAATTCCTATCGCTGTGAGTTTGAAGCACTAGGTCAACCCCTTATCTGTGGAAGCATACCTCCGGTGTGTCCAAGATCATTTTTAGAAGGGAGTGAAGAACTCGACGTGTCTGATTTGATGAGAGACCGTATAGAAGTCCTTATAGGGGCGGACATCGCCGGGAGATTGCTAACCGATGCTCAGAGAAGAATCTCATCTGGACTGGTGGCAATCCGTACCAAACTAGGATGGACTGTAATGGAAAAGATTCCTCCAACGGAGGTGAGAGATGACACCAGCTCCCTTTGCGTGACCACACTTCTATCTTTTGATCTAGAAAACTTGTGTAAATTAGATGCAAATGGAGTCTCTGACGCGGAGGTTGAGAAGAAGACTCAGTCATTACAAGCTGAAATGGAGGAACATTTCGCCCACACCACGACGCGAGATATCGAGGGGCGCTATGAGGTAGTTCTACCCTGGGTGCAAGACAAGGAAAGGATTCCTTCGAATAGAGACCTAGCCGAAAACCAACTAAGTTCTGTAAGAAGAAAACTTGAAGAAGTTGGAGACATGAATGAGTATGGACAAATCTTTGAAGAATGGATGAAACAGGGGATAATCGAGTATGCCAGAGAGGATAAACTAGATGGTGTACACTACCTGCCACATCTACCAGTGTATAAAAGGAACAGTCAAACTTCTAGAATACGGCCAGTATTCAATGCGTCGGCCCGGAAGAGAGGTAAACTTTCCCCGAATGACTGTCTGGATAAGGGACCCAATTTGATAGAAATTATACCAAGACTTTTAAATAAATTCCGGAAATATGAAGTAGGTGTCTCTTCCGATATTGAGAAAGCATTTTTACAAATTGGAATAAAGGAAGAAGACCGAGATGCTGCAGTTTTCGAAATAGCAGGAGTTAATCTAACTGGGCATCTTATCTTAAAGAATAAGAAGAAAGCATGGATTGTCATCTTCACATGTGCAGTGTATAGAGGAGTTCATCTGGAACTTGTGACATCTTTGTCTATGGAAGCCTTTCTCCAAGCTTTCCGCCGATTTATTGCTCGAAGAGGCCGACCATTGATTGTGTATTCGGATAATGGGACTAATTTCAAAGGCATGGCTAATGCTTTAAAGAAGATTGATTTTTCGAGATTAAAATGTGATCCCACATTGAAAAACATCACCTGGAAATTCATACCGCCTGATGCTCCTTGGTGGGGTGAATGGTGGGAGCGTTTGATTGGAATGATGAAACAATTGCTCTTTAGGATTCTCGGTCAAACCTCCTTGGGATATGAAGAACTTTCCACGGTAATGTGTGACGTCGAAAGCTTGATGAACACACGCCCACTGACCTACCTAACTGAAGAAAGTGAGGATCTCGCTCCATTGACACCTTCGTTGTTCTTACATGAGGTCAGAGAGGTTGGCGTTCCAGACCTGGACTTGATTGATAACCAGACCCTCTCCCGCAAATATCAATATATCAAACGTGTACGAGAAGATCTTAGAGAACGATTTCGTATCGAATATTTTGGATTCCTGAGACAAGAAACGAGACGCCTGAAGACTACCATACCATTCAAGGTGGGAGACATGGTGCTCATTGGACAAGAGAGTTTAAAGAGACTACACTGGGCGTTAGCCAGAATAATCCAACTCTATCCAGGAAAAGACGGACTTGTGAGGGTTGCGAAAGTGAAAACTTCATCAGGTGATAAAATACGACCTATTCAAAAAAACTCTACAATTTAGAGATAACGCCCGAGATAAGATGTCGAGACCCTCTAACGGAAGAAGTTCGATTGACAACTGAAGAGGACCCTTTGACTTCACAACAAGAGCAACATCACATTGAAACCCCGAATGTTGTGTCAAGTTACGGACGGCCCATCAAGAGACCCAACCGATTGGATCTACTGAACTTTTCCTTTCCATGTTTGAGTCGTCGAGACGCCAACTCAAAGGTGGGAGAAATGTTGGAAAAGAAGGCGTCCGAAGCAGCCAATGGGAGGCCGGCGGAAGCGGCTACGGGGATGCAGCAGCTAAAATGAGAAAACAAATACAGAACGCTAGAATTTGCCCTGATCTCCGATTCTTTTAGTGTAAATATTTAAATATATAATTAATTAAATAATACTTTACTTATTTTCTTAAATTGTAATAAATATAATTTTCCCTCCTGTTTTCGTCGTATATTTTAAAAGTGTTATAAACAGCGACGCCTTAATTTTGAACCTTCAACCCCGCCGACCAAGAATAGAGGTGAGTGACTACCTCTATAGAATTTAGATCGTCGTCACAACACAGAGTGGCGGTGAAATCGCAACAATACTTTACAATTTGATTTCATTTAACACAATTATTCATTGTTCAAATATCATGAACTAGGTTGCTCTTGCTGAGCGGTACCTATTTAGGTGATTTGAACCAGATCTTTTCTTCTAACTAACTTGCATACTAATTCTGTACATATTGAAAATATCTTTCTTTCTCTTCTTTAAAAATTTTGTTTATTTTTAAAGTGCAAGTGTCCCTAGGAGGACATAGCGCTCTAAGTCGAAATAAATAAAGGAATCGAACCCGGGTCGTAGCGGTCGCAAACCAACGGTTTAGACCATCCTTTCCCTTCTTCTAAATAGACTGTCAGTTCAGTCAACAGTTCAATATGTTACGACTTTTGGGTTCAGGATTCCAAGCCTCATCTTGTCCTAATATTTGGGTTTATGGATCTTTTTAGGCTCAGCATGTGGTGTACCACACATTGTCCCATAAACACCCTGACAATATTTCTACTTATAACAAATGAAAACATTAAGGCGCGAATGTTTCTTTTCACAAATAAATCAAACTTTTACTGTCCTTACTGCGATGAAAAAATATTGGGAGGGCTTAGCTCATCAGTGGTGAACCCTCCCAGCGGTTTCGCTAATTTAATCTACCAGACCGCTTCTTTAGAGCTCTAATACTGTATTGAATCATTCTGCTTTTTTATGCTACACTGAAGGGTGGAATCTTAGAAATGGTATTCAAGCAATGTTGTACATATTTTAATTATTTGTTACCACAGAGTGTGTGTAAGCTCAGGGGAAAAATAGGCGCTAAAAAACAAGAAGAAAGAGTTCCTTTTTTTTCAATATAAGTTTCCTTTTTATATTTTGTTATCTCTCTTGTTAATCAATAAATATAATGTTTAATTAATAATTATTGGAATCAGTTTCATTAATAATACTAAGCAAAGTCAACAATTGGTAGCAGATGGTGGTTTATTGATATAAAGCTCAAAAACGAAAATATTCAATTTGAAGATTAAGCAAGAAGTTTATTCTGATCGGTAAACTGAAGCACTTATAAGAAGATTAAAGGTATTTATATAGATTAAGTTAAATTATATCTATATATTGCATGTTTAAAAGCTACCCAATATTTAAATAAATTTAAAATATATATTTGTTTTAAATTATATATTGGTTTGTTTATATTAGCTCAAAAGACGAAAATGGCTGAATATAATGTTTTATCCCAAACAAAAATTGAACCATTAACAGGAAATAATTATCAAATATGGGCGTTGAAAATCGGCGCAGTTCTGAGAGGAAGAAAATTATTTAAATGTGTAATTTCAGATCCAGAACCTGATATGGAAGACAAAAGTTCTTGGGAGATTTGGAGTGATAAAAATGATGAAGCTTTTGGGATAATCATCACTACGTTGACAAATGAACAAGCTGGAATGTTCATAGGAGAAACAGATGCTAAGAAAGTATGGGACTCACTGAGAAAAACATACACAGGCAATTTGGAAGATAAAATTATTGATATAGGCTTAGAATTAAAGAACATTAGAATGAAAGATAATGAAACTGTAGATGAATATATAACAAGGGCAAAAAATATTGCTGCTAGAAGTTCATCATTAGGGCATCAATTTTCCTCAAGAGAACTTTCATTTCATATTGTCAGAGGCATACATCCAAGGTATGAAAATATTGCTATTGTCTTACGATCAAAGAGAGAAGCAACAATTGAAGAGATTCAACAAACTCTAAGAGAAGAGGAGTCAAGAAGAAATATGAGATTAAATCAATCGGTTGAGAATGGGCATGAACAAGCATACAGAATTAAAGATAGAAAAGTTCAACAATCTCAGCCAAAAAGATGTTTTGTTTGTAATAAAAAGGGACATCTAGCTAATGATTGCTGGTTTCGAGATAAACAGAAACAAGGATACCAAAAGGAATGGAATCCTGGTTATAGAAATCACAAATACAGTAAGGAACATTCAAATAACCTAGTGGATACTATGAAAAGTGGAATTAATGAGCAAGCATTTGAAACATATGTAAAAGAATTTGAAGATTCACCAGATGAGAGAAATGATAGACAAATATGGTGTATAGATTCAGGATGCACCGCACATTTAACCCCAAACCTAACTTTGATGGAAAATGTGGTAGATTATGAAAGTGAAATCAACCTAGCTGAAAAGGGCAAAACTACCCAAGCCATAGCCAAAGGAGATATGAGACTTACTACATGCACAAGTGAAGGCCAAGAAAATATTCGCATCAAAGATATCTTACATGTACCAAGTTTAAGGAATAATTTCTTGTCAGTATACGAATTAGTCAACAAGGGAAATTCAGTTATTTTCAATAAGGATGGAGCAAAAATTTATAATGAAGGGAATGATTTAGTTGCTGAAGCATATATTAAAGATAGAATGTTTATGATGGAAACAAAACAAAGAAATGTACCAATAGCAAAAAATGAAAATGTCATGGTTTTAAATACACATTTATCAAATAAAAATAGCAATATAAGTTTATGGCATAAGAGATTAAACCATATAAATGAAGAATACATGAAAAAAATGATCCAAGGACATATTGTAAGAGGATTGGATCTAAAATTCGAAAGGTTACCAGAGTGCGAAGCATGCATAA
Source organism: Cordylochernes scorpioides (assembly GCA_030710605.1). Classification (NCBI taxonomy): domain Eukaryota; kingdom Metazoa; phylum Arthropoda; class Arachnida; order Pseudoscorpiones; family Chernetidae; genus Cordylochernes; species Cordylochernes scorpioides. The sequence continues at coordinate 28,243,357 of CP092884.1, read as the reverse complement.
TGGGAAAACTGGTGCAGAAGCCATATAATATTACAGATAATTATACAGTTAAGCCCCTGCAGTTGATTCATATGGATTTATGTGGACCAATGCCATGTCAATCTTTAGGAGGATCTAAGTATTTCCTTGTTATAGTAGATGATTACAGTAGAAGAATCTTTGTATATTTCCTGAGATCAAAAGATGAGACCTTTGAAAGATTTGAAGAATTTAAAGCAAGAGCCGAAAATGAATTAAGTCTTAGAATAAAAGATGTAAGAACGGACAATGGAACTGAATTTTGTAACTCTAGATTTGAAGGACTTTTCAAAAGAAGTGGGATCCATCACCAACTTACCACCACATACTCACCACAAAGTAATGGAGTCGCAGAGAGAGTGAATAGGACTCTTATAGATACAGCGAGAACCTTACTAATTGACTCAAAATTACCCATGAAGTTTTGGGCAGAGGCAATTGCTACAGCTACATACATTAAGAATTGCACACCCCACAGGTCTATCAAGCACCATACACCTATGCAGAGATGGAATGGCAGGAAACCATCGGTCAAACACATTCGAATATTTGGATGTTTGACACATTGGCTTGAGAGCAAACCAAGAAGAAACAAGTTTTCACCAAAGGGTAGAAAGGGAATATTTATTGGTTATTCCATTAAAAGAAAAGCTTACAGAATATATGATATAATGACAAAGAGAATTCATGAAGTCAGATCAGTAAAATTTAGTGAAGATAAGAGAGGAATTGATTATGCAAATTATATTCAGGAAGATACTAATTGTGATAATTTGATCTATAAAGGAAATTGTGAAGAAATAGTTGAAGACTTTCTTATCTTGAAAGAAGACAATCCTGTCGCAGAGAGTGAAATGAAGTCTAAGGAGGATACTTCAGTAAAACTAGGTGGTGACTGTGAAAATGACTCATCACAAACTGAACCGATACAGGAAAGATGTGTAAAAGGAGGAAGAAAGAAAGGAGAAACAAAGAGCATCTTAGAAGAATGGCACAAAGCAATGGAAGAAGAGCTCAGAGAGATAGAGAAACATAAAGTATGGACACTAGTACCAAGGGAAAATGGTATGAAAGTCATCAATAGTAAATGGGTCTACAGTACGAAGAAAACACCAAGTGACGGCACATATAAACGAAAGGCCAGACTGGTTGCTGTTGGATGCAATCAAAGATATGGTGTGGACTATAAGGAATCTTTTTCACCTGTACTCAAAAAGGAAAGCTTGCGAACAATAGTAGCTCTTGCAACACAACAGAATTTAATCATAAAGACTTATGATGTGAAGACAGCTTATCTCTATGGTGAGTTAAAAGAGACAGTATACATGAGACAACCAGATGGTTTTATACAAAAAGGAGAAGAAAACAAAGTGTGTAAATTGGAAAAAAGCCTGTATGGTCTACCACAATCAGGAAAATGTTGGAACAAAAAGATCAATGAAATTTTATACCAGTTGGGAATGATTAGAACCAAATGTGATCCATGTGTCTATAAAATCCAGAGAGGAGAAGAGTATGCAATACTGGGTCTATATGTAGATGATCTCATCATTGCTGGAACTAGTAAGGAAATTAATGACAACCTAGCCTCAGAAATAGAAAAATATGTTACTCTAACAGAAAAGAAAGATAGCGAACCATTTATTGGAATTGAAATAAAAAGGGAAGAAGATGGATTTTATCTATCTCAGACTCATTATATTGATACAATTCTTCACAGATTTGGACTGGAAGAATGCAACAGTGTGCAGACACCTGGAGATCAAAATCAAAATTTGGATGAATATTTGGACTCTAAGCCAGTAGATAAAACTGTATACCAGGTAATGATTGGATCACTAATGTACCTTTCTACGGGTACTCGACCGGACATATCCTTCAACGTCAGCAATTTACCACAGTATAGTAATGATCCAAGAGAAATACACTTAACTGGAGTTAAAAGGATTTATAGATATCTGAAGGGAACAAGAGATAACATGTTGGCATATAAGTCAAAAGACAACAATATCACAATAAGTACTGATGCGAGCTGGTGCACAACCCGAGACGCAAAATCCTATTCAGGCTATACAGTCAAACTTGGCAACAACTTAATAAACTGGAGAAGTAGAAAGCAAAATTTAGTAGCCTTGTCTACATATGAAGCAGAACTTATTTCAATATGTGAAGGCATTTCAGAAGTATTATGGTTAAAGGGATTACTTGAAGAACTTTGTGAAAATTTAACTTTCCCAATTACCTTGAAAAGTGACAGCCAGGCTGCAATAAACTGGATACAATCTGACAAGATTACTTCACGAACAAAGCACATAAACCGAAAGTATTATTTTGTGAAAGAGGAAATTCAAAATGGAATCAAGCTGGAATACACTAAAAGTGAAGACATGGAGGCGGATATACTAACGAAGAGTCTACCTAAGGACAAACTACGGAAATGTGCAGATAGCCTTGGACTTGCTGATTAGGGCTTACACACAGGGGAGCGTGTGTTGTACATATTTTAATTATTTGTTACCACAGAGTGTGTGTAAGCTCAGGGGAAAAATAGGCGCTAAAAAACAAGAAGAAAGAGTTCCTTTTTTTTCAATATAAGTTTCCTTTTTATATTTTGTTATCTCTCTTGTTAATCAATAAATATAATGTTTAATTAATAATTATTGGAATCAGTTTCATTAATAATACTAAGCAAAGTCAACAAGCAAACTATGGACACAAGCTTTTAGAACAGTAGAATTACATTTAAATATTTGCATCGAGCAATGCTCCTCATAATATAAATAAAAATAGTGTTAAATTTTATTTATTTTTAATAGTAATCATAAATGCGTTAATCCCAAATCTATTTATCACTGATTTATTCTCATAACTATTGTTATGCGAATAATATTACTAATAATTGGCTAATCGTAATATTTCATATTTGTTGGAACATTATTCGTTAGAAAAAAATATTACAAAAGTGAAATTATACTGGAATTAAGAGGATAAATTAAGGAAAATACATCTCCTGATCGTGCAACTAAAAGTTGCTGATGGCTTGCGCCATCTGTTGGAATAAATATCAACTAATCGTTGATTTTTAATTATTCCAGAATTAGCCCATTCAAGAAAGGGTATTTGGTCAAGTATGGAATAATTAAAAATCAACGATCAATTGATATTTATTCGATGTATATGTGTTTTTAACAACAAAATATTTTAAAAGAGAAAGGCATCCACTAATCGTGCAACTAAAAGTTGCTGATGGCTTGCGCCATCTGTCGGAATAAATGTCAACTATTCGTTGTTTTTTTTTTATTATTCCAGAATTGGCCAAATACCCATTCAGCTTGCACTACGCTGATGAGAGCTAACAGCCCGAAACACATACGTGGTTTAGCTTTTCTTGATTAATCAAGAATGAATTAAACGAATAGTTAATTATTTATTCCGACTGATGGCGCAAGCCATCAGCAATTTTTAGTTGCACGATTAGGAGATGTCTTTCTCTCTTAAAATATTTTGTGATTAAAAACCGAATGTATACCAATTAATCGTTGATTTTTAATTATTCCATACTTGACCAAATACCCTTTGTTGATTGGGCTAATTCTGGAATAATTAAAAATCAACGATTAGTTGATATTTATTCCGACAGATGGCGTAAGCCATCAGCAACTTTTAGTTGCGCGATAAGGAGATGCCTTAACTACTCGATAGAGTTCAATATTTATTCAGGATGAAAATAGGCGAAGTTTTGTCATCCGACTAGAAAAACCGATAAAAATAATTTTGTAAAGCTTCTCTGGTTGAAAATCTTGAGATAACTGCAGAGAGAGATGTTCAAACAATATATATTTGCAGACAAATATAATTTTATTAAGTTTTTTCTAAAGCATTTTTATGTATTACACTTCCCTACGACACGCAAATGATTATTAAAAATTCCATCTCATCTATTACATGCTTATGGTGTATTTTTCCATAAGAACAAATCAGCTCTTACATCATTGTATGACAGAGCTTGCACATGTGCGTATAATGAACGCATTAAAACTTCCACATCAAAATTCCATCAACACAAGTCACCAATGATTGCTATGGCCTTCAGTGATGTGACTCTACTGTTTCACATTTTACACTTATTCATTTTTTTATTTCAATTTAAAGCGCTATGTCCCCCTAGGGACACTTACGCTGTCATACATGTATGCCTTTACATTTGTCTATATATATTTACAATAATTGTAGGCCGTAAAGTCATATTAACAAGGAGAAAGAGAGAAAAAACGAGAAAAAGAACTGTGTACAAAAGAAAGAAATTTTTGGTAATATCTACAATCAACATAAATGATCAGTTTCTTGAAAGAAAAATTTGTTGCTATATAATTCAAAATATATCTACAAAAGATATTAAATTATACATTATATAGTATCAGACTATCAAATAGTAAAAGGCTTCTTTTGTAAACATAATATTTTAATCTTTTTATAACCCATTATACAGAATATTCTACATATATAATTAACCGATTAGTTAGTTTAGTTGCACAATTAGTTACTGTGGTAAAGAATATTTCGATTTTAGTTCATTTGGAAGAAGTTTTTCGGTAACTAAATATTTCCTAAATTATTTGATGTCTTTAAAAGGAATTAGATCCACCAGTGAGTATGGCTATCCTAAATTTGTTACCTATCCCAAGTACATGTAGAGCAGGCCATGATAATCATAGTGGGTAGAGGCTACCTTTTACTGTAAGTACGCCACATGTCTATACATGTAGAATTTTGACAATGAAAAATATTTTACTGACTTCTAGTCAACAGTTGAAAAATGTATATAAACAAAATATAACAAAATCAAAAATTTAAAATTACAAATTATTTGTATCAGGCGAATCCCACTGGTTGTCGTCTCGTTCAATGTCGCATTCTGCCCTGAAGTCGGACAGCCCTTTGCTTAGGTCGGAGTCCCCAACATGGGCTATATATGTAGAAAGCAGTTCGATTTTCATTTGCATGATGTCGGAACACCGTTTGGTTACTTGCACTTTCTGGTGGGGTTGGACATTGAGGCAATGACTGGGTCCATTGAGGCAGAAAAAGGTGATAAATATGTGATTCAATGTCGTGGTTGTCGCATCTACCCAACTGGAATAGAAGCCCACAGACTGCTGTCAATGAGGACAGTAAACATATGACATGGTGCGGAGTCCTCTATTGAAGGCTGGCTGGCTATCTGAGGGCCATCGTTCTTGATGACACTTGGCGGTCGTATTGCACGTTCTGTTTCTCTTTAGAACAACTCTTCAGCTGACGAGGTAAGTCAGCGTCTTCGTTTCTTCTAAGTTAGGCATTACATAGATAATTATCGCATAGCATTCTATGATAGTTCTTGAGACATTTTCGTGAATTTGCATTTTTGGTTCTTGAGACGGTTTTCCTTGATTAACATTTTGGTTCTTGAGGCATTTTCGTTGATTATCATTCTGGTTCTTGAGACATTTTCGTGGATTAACATTCTGGTTCTTGAGACTGTTTTCGTGGATTAACATTTTGGTTCTTGAGACATTTTCGTTGATTATCATTCTTGTTCTTGAGATTGTTTAAGTTGATTAGTTTTCAGGTGCTTGAGATAATTTTCGTAGTTTAACATTCAGATTCATTATATGGTTTTCGTGTATTAACATTCTGGTTCTTGAGACCGTTTAATTTGATTAGTTTCAGGTTCTTTAGAACGTTTTTGTAGATTAGCGTTCTGGTTTTTAGCCCGTTTTCTTGGATTAGAGTTCTGATTCTTGAGACCGTTTAAGTTGATTAAAGTTCATATTCTTGGGATAGTTTTTGTAGATTAGCATTCTCGTTCTTGAGACTAATTTGGTGGATTAACATTCTGGTTCTTGAGACCGCTTCCGTGGATTAAAAGTACAACCCAACCAGTGAGTGCAAGTTACTAAACGAGGCACTGACACCTTTAAATGCAAAAGCGGAACGGCTTTTTAGATATGTAGACATGTGGTGCACTTACAGTTAAAGTAGTCAGTACTACCCACCATGATTATCATGGCCACCACGAGTACTTTGAATAAGTAAAAAATATCCATACCTGGACGCCCGCCGACATACTTCGTGGACCAATTAAAGGAGTTTAAGACAGAGATGACTGCGTGGCATCGTGTTTGGGATGTAATACGTACAGTTGGCCATAACGTTCGATCGCTAATAAAATGATTAAAACAATTCATATTTGGAGAATCAACAGTGACAGCTAATTCAAGCTCTTTTTAGCAACCATCCCTAGAAGAGGGTCAGGAGTTTACATGTTCTGTAGGTGGTCTCTCATGGGAGGTTCCGTTGTATTGTAATATTCCAGTTGTAAGAAAGGATGGCTATTGCAAGAGTGAGGTGGAGATGATAGTTGAGGGCTTATATACAACTTAAGCCAATCTCGGCCAAAGCTTTAGCCATTTCTTCCCCATCATCAAGTTGATTAACAAACACCTTAAGAAATCCAGCACACCGAGAGATGGTTCCAAAATACCTTTACTCGGTACCGTTCAAAAAGAGCAACCTAGCTTATGATATTTTAAACAATGGATAATGTGTGAAGGTTGTTGTTGTCGTGTCCAATGAAGAGCCTCAGATGTCTCCATGCATCTTTATCACAGCAGCAGCAATGTCCACTATCTTGAGTGTGTAAAGCTGCTGCTCTGGGTCCATGTCAATTTTCTGCAAGGCTGTGGCCATTGATGGGCATGAGAATATGTGGGTAGGTGTTAGTTTCCACACCAGGACAGTATATGTGAAGGTTATTCACATATTAAAACAAAGTGTCCAATGCGGGATTCGATCCCGGTTCATGGCTGTCGGGAATCGAAGGTTATAACCACTCGTCCACCGACTCTTTCACAGAGAGATAGAGAAAATCGATCTAACTGAAACTTTGTTAATACAGTAGAACCTATCATGTAGATGGAGATTTTCTTGTGGCGCATTTATAGTTCTTTAAAATAAAAGACACTTTGGACAGAAAATTGTTTTTATTTTCTCAACGTTTCGCCAAAAAATTTTTGTCCTCGTCAGGTGTTAAAGCCTTGTCAAATGCTTTATTTTTTATTTTCCCTTACGATGATAAAAGATTTTTGCCGACACGTTGAGAAAATAAAATAATTTTCTGGCTGAAGAGTGTCTTTTATTTTAAAGAACGCTAAAACCTCTCTCTTTTTCCCGCGATGGGCCCCACCAATGAAAACTGTATATATACTATATGTATGTATATTTATTAATTTTATATTTTACATGTATTTATTTATATTTATCTTTATATTTAGTCTTATTTATTCAATTTTATATATAACCATATATAATCGTATATGAATGATTTAAAAAAGAAGTTTCAATTACAATCTCTCTCTCATAAGAGGCCACACATAATTACCATAATCAAAATGATGGGTAGTAAGGGACTGCTTTTACTGTAACTTACTGTACATGTCTATGCATGTAGAAAGCGCAGTTCAACTTTTACATTTACAAAAGTGCCAGGGATTCGTTTGGTGACTTGTACTCACTGGTGGGATTGAACTTTTCCAAGAATCAAAGTCATTGAAGCATTTTTTTTTTCTGAAAAAAGTTAACAATGGAGGAAATGATCCCTGGTTGTAGTTGTCTAAAACCGACAGTTTTCACCATTCATCCACTAACCCACCATAATAATTTTATACTCTTTTTAATCCTACACACTCTGTTGAGATAAATGATAATGTTACAGTGATGGTATTTATCCCTAATATGCCATGATAATCGTGGGTAGTTGCGACTACTTCTACTGTAAATGCGCCACATGTCTACACATGTAGAAGCGCAGTTTAACTTTCACACTTACACCACACTTACAACTGTGCCAAGGACCCATCAGGTTATTTTCAATCACCGGTGAGATTAGACTTTTGCAAGAAACGGAAGTCATTGAAGCATTTTTTTTTTCAAAATAAAAATAATAATAAAAAGTGACCAATGCGGGATTCAATCCCGGATTGTAGCTGTCTAAAACTGGCAATTTTTACCATTCCTCCACTAATCCCCCATGACACTGTTATGATACCATTAAATTTAAACAAGAGTGAAGCAAGAATATGTTGAAATGAGTGCTAGAGTGTGATGGTGAAATGAAAGCAACAGTTCAAGTTATCTTTACATGTTGCAAGCGCTCGCAACAGCTTCCTGGATACTCAACCTGCCCAGTACCTACAGCTGTCCCAACAACTTGCAACACGGTATCAGAGAAATACAAGTTTCACTTATCACTTCCTGTTTATTGCGATAATATAAAAGAACAAAAAGTAGCTTCTTGTATAGAACATGTTTATTCCGCTAGTTTTCGAACGACATCGTTCTTCAACGAGCGTGAAGATAAAGCATAATTGTAGAACGAAATTTGACAATTATACCGCAAATGTTTGTTTTGAACAAAAATTGAAATTTATTTTAAGGAGAAATAACGACAATTCTAACCTTAGGGATGAAGTATGAAAGGATGAATTGTGAAGAGTAGTGATGAACGGATTTGACAATTATACCGCAAATGTTTCTTTTGAACGAAAAATAGAAATTTATTTTAAGGAGAAATAATCGTTATTTCTCCTTAAAATAAATTTCTATTTTTCGTTCAAAAGAAACATTTGCGGTATAATTGTCAAATTTCGTTCTACAATCATAAGCCACATTATATTATATTATAAAGTATAATGTATGACAATATATATATAGAAGTACAATGAGAGACAAGTGATATGTAAAATTGTAATTAACATGATGGCAGATAGAATTAGAAAGTGAGAAATTAAACCAGTTATGTAAATCTATATATTTGGGTAAGAAAACAATCTTAGAATGATATTGATCAAATAGGGTGCGACTGAAATAGAATATTGTAATATCTGACTACTGCAATCAATAAATGGTGAATTTCTGGGATTTCAATTTTCTTATTGATGCTATTCTTTATTTTGTACTTCTATATTGTTACGACTTTTCTCAGCCGTCGATGTTTGCGTGCAAGGTTTCTGAGAAGACAATGTGGGTTCGTTTTGGATACAGCTTAGTACTATGGATTTATTCTCAGATCTTTAAAAAGGATATTAGTAACTAGACATAGTAGATGAACTTGTCTTCAATGCCGCCCCAGGTAGGTTCCTCCTCGTCCTTCTTTGCACCGTCCTCCTCTTGTTAATCCACACAGTCCCGGAGCCCACTTCCTCGTAGCCAACTTGCCGCGTCTGTCGTCACCACCGTTCTCCTTGCTGCAGGTCCCGTTGTCACCAGACAGACTTATTCCCCCAGACTGCCATGTCTTCTCGGCACACAAATCCTCGGCAGGCCGGCCGGCTTCCTTCACGACGACACCAGCTGGACTTCCTGTCTGCCGCCCCCTCCTCTGGAATTTGTCAATCAACACTTCCTTGAAGGGGCCCCTGCATACCTTCTTCTCTTGGCTTGCCCACTTCTTCTCTTCTACTTCTTTGCTGCATCGCTTCACTGCCCCCTTCTCAATCCTTTTCGTCCCGAAAAGGCTGATTTCACCAGAGGCGCTGATCGGCGGCCCTTTGATCTCCCTGACGTCTCTGGCCACATGAGGGTCGTCAGCCTCCCGGAAGTGTAACGGCAGGGTTAACACCAACCCTTGTTTGAAGAACCACATCTCAACTCGGGCTTTCTTCCCACTCTTAATCATTGCCGACGCCATTGATTGGTCTCGCTGTCTAGCACAGGGCGGTGGTTCTCCACATGATGGAGGCCATATTTCACTGCCTACGATGCTCTCATCTGATATTTTGAATTCTCCTTGTGAACACTCTGTAGCCGCAATGTACAACGGGTTGTGATCGTTTGTATTGCGCTTTCGCCGCTTCCTTCCACGACGGGGCTGTAGATCGCCGATCTTTACAGTGGATTCGCCCACCTGATCCACCCTGTCCATATCGTGTCCTCCCTTTTCTTCTTTCGGTTTCCCATTCTCTTGTTCTAGAGGCTCTCTCTTTCCAAACCCTTCAAACCTGGGCCTCTTAGTGCCGACCCCGCACAGGGCTGTGAATTTCTTAAACCTTCTGGAGGTGTCGGTTCCCGTGGCAGTCTCAAGGTCGGTAGAACTTTTCCTAGGCGGTGGCTGCTTGATCTGCACCTTGTCGGGCGAAGGAACGAAGATGAATGGTACACATTCTTGGCACATCTTTTCAGCTTGCATTGCAGACGACGGCGCTGACACATTGCGCGCGACTTCCGCGTCACAGACATTGTCGTCGGACTTCCACAGAGCGTCCAATGCTCTATCCCGTTTAGCCGGGTCGCCGGCTCCAACTTCGGGGTGCTTCGACCATCTAGCCTTGTCGCACTTCCACGGAGCACTCAGCTCCGTCCCGTCCAGTTGGATCGCCGCTGTAGTCCCTGACAGTCTGACACTGTCGCTGAAGTCAGCCACGCCGTCACATTGCAGCTCGCCAAGATCGTTGTTGTTTCCGTGGATTATTTTAAAAATAATCCCAGGGGTTGAATTTTCGCTCTGTATATCACCTTGAGGGCATTCTCCTTCCGTCCGCTTGATTTTATACAAAACACTCGTGCCACAGCTGATGTCGGAGGCGATCAGCTCACCCTCCTCCGCTGCACAACCAGTCTGGATCATTTCCTGCTGTCAACACTCTTCGGACTTCTGGATCACGGGAGAATCTTCAAGCGTAGATTCTGGCAGTTCCCTTACAACGTCTCCTGACGTGATGATCTTTGTTGTGATGGTCTTGTCGGGATCTTCATCACCTGGGATCGTCTGTTGTCCCCTCAGACATTGAATACGTGGGCTATTGGTTGCTGTGATTGTTTTTGAAAAGCCATCAGGATTTTTTGGCGGTAGTACATTGAACTTAACTTCGCAAGACATGGGTGTGGCAGAACGTTTGACATTCCGATTATGCTCGAGTCGGCTCAATCGAGATTCCAATGGAGTAATCCCTTTATTAGTCGATCTAACGTTTTCTCCGAGCACATCTAATTTCTGGCTTATCAGACTGAGCAATTTTGTGAATTTTTCAATTTCGAGGTTGGTTAGTTTTTCCATTTTTCTTTTTAAATTAGCGCAAAATAAAATCTTCAATTAAAATTAACTAAGCTGTACCCCACTTCTGACACCAAATGTTACGACTCTTCTCAGCCGTCGATGTTTGCGTTCAAGGTTTCTGAGAAGACAATGTGGGTTCGTTTTGGATACAGCTTAGCACTATGGATTTATTCCCAGATATTTAAAAAGGATATTAGTAACTAGACATAGTAGATGAACTTGCCTTCAATGCCGCCCCAGGTAGGTTCCTCCTCGTCCTTCTTTGCACCGTCCTCCTCTTGTTAATCCACACAGTCCCGGAGCCCACTTCCTCGTAGCCAACTTGCCGCGTCTGTCGTCACCACCGTTCTTCTTGCTGCAGGTCCCGTTGTCACCAGACAGACTTCTTCCCCCAGACTGCCATGTCTTCTCGGCACACAAATCCCCGGCAGGCCGTCCGGCTTCCTTCACGACGACACCAGCTGGACTCCCTGTCTGCCGCCCCCTCCTCTGGAATTTGTCAATCAACACTTCCTTGAAGGGGCCCCTGCATACCTTCTTCTCTTGGATTGCCCACTTCTTCTCTTCTACTTCTTTGCTGCATCGCTTCAATATATTGTCATACATTATGCTTTATCTTCATGCCCGTTGAAGAATGATGTCGTTCGAAAGCTAGCGGAATAAACGTGTTTTATACAAGAAACTCCTTTTTGTTCTTTTATATTATCGCAATATAGTAATGGTAATCAAAATGTTGTTCTCTACTTCCTGTTTATATTATTCTTGAATATTTCTGAATATTCATTAGGCTATTGTTGTAATGGTTAAGTGTTATCTGAATAAGACTCGTTCCATCTTTACAAGTTGAACTGAATGTTTATTTTATCCAGTAATCTCCTTTTATACAAAATAGAAAATAGAGGTTAAAAAAAGGAAATATTTTACATAAAGTTAAAACAATTGACAAGTTCCATGATTTTGCATGATCAATAATAAATATAATACGTAACATTATTATAGGGTATTTAACATATCACAACAGATTGCGTATTTAGACGAATTGAAAAAAAAAAGGCCTAAGATGCCACAATTCTTTTTATTTATTTGATTAAAGAAGCTTTCGGACTAGCACTTCTTCATCTAACTAAAGCTTATAAACAAGGAGGTAAGGTAGATAGATTATATAGCATTTTAAAGATAACTCTATGTAAATATAGGACATTATATGGTTTAACGGTTGAACTTAGTGATTAGAGAAATAGACTGGCTTTTTTAATTAATATTTATATATATATTTATAATACAATATAATGCGGCTATGCTTATAGAACGACGTTTAACAAGTTTTTAGCGCAAATGTTTCTTTTTATAGAACGAAAAATCAGATTTTCATTATTTAAGGAGAAATAACGACTATTTCTATCCTTAGGGATGAAGTATGAAAGGATGAATTGTGAAGAGTAATGATAAAAGAAAAATAAAAGTGTCCAGGATTTATTGTCTATTATATATATATATATATATATATATATATATATATATATCCTATTGTCTCAAGGATGAGTTTTTGGGTTTTAGTTGTGGCATTTCTATGGAGGATATTGTGCTAATCATTGGCTGTTCCAGCAGCCCTTAATTCTATCAATTATGACTTTTTAATGATTTTTTTTCTGTCAAAAACTACTTGATTTATCAACAGGACAAAAATGGAAGTTGGCAGGGGATATTATAACAGCTTTCAACTCATTTAAAGAAACTATAGTTATTGATTATTGCCTTATTTAATGGAGTTAGCGTCTTGGAGAAAGTCGGCTGCTATTTTATATAAGCTACTATAATGATGAATGATCAATTATATAGAACACTACTTAGTGTATACATTATATATATATTTAGACCTTCTATAACAGAAAATATGTTGTAACAGAATAAACAGATGTATTGAAATATCAGAAACATATGAAACAATATGGACAAATACTATCCCATAGATGTAGGCACTCTTCTATACATAACACAATAGTTCACGAATTTACTCAATTTAATTTGAAGTCTCGAGATATCGTTCAACCAGCACATATCATCCACCATGCACGTATATTTTCATAAAGTTGTTTTTCGCACACAATTTCTTTATTTCGACTTAGAGCGCTATGTCCCCCTAGGGACACTTGCACTTTAAACATAAACAAAAATTTTGAAAGAAAATAAAGAAAGATATTTAAATATGTACAGAATTAGTATGCAAGTTAGTTAGATGAAAAGATAAAAAATATATATATATCAACACAATTGATATATGTACAAAGGATTGGTATGCAAATTTAGTTAAATTAAATCAAATTGTAAAGTATTGTGTATATTCGAGAAAAGCAATTGAGAGATTTAAAAAAAGTTTTAAGGAATATTTTTGAATGAAATTATGCTATATATTAGAGAATTTTCAATAAAAACAATACTAAAGAGAATTAATTTCTAAATAAAAACGTTCCAATAGAATTTAGTAGTTTTTTTTATAAAATTCAAAATAAATTTGCAAAATGAGTTGAATTTTAAATATTTGTCTTTTGTTGAAATTAGATCAAACGGGTTTGATACATTTAGTCCATTGTTTATTCTATACTCTTGGAACACGGGGCAATTTAGCAGCAGATGAATATAAGTCTGTTCCTCACATCCACAGAAGCATCTTGAATCTTGCGCTGCTTTGATCAATTTTTAAAAACTTATAAAATTTCCGTGATTTGTAATAAATTGAGAGTTGTGGAAATTTGCCCGAAAATATTTCGGAATATTAGCGGGAAAGAAACTTTGAAATGTTTGGTTAGTATTTTTCTTCAATAGTGTCATTTTATATTTTATAAAATTTTTAATTATGTCTGGAATATCCAAGTCATATCGCGTTGGTCCTCAATCGATAAATTATTCAGATCATATTTTATATTTCTGGATTCCATATAATCCGTAATCAAAGGAATATTTGCAAGGGTATGCACACAACTATAGCTAGTTGTTTTATAAGTTTGTGTATACCATAATAATATTTGATATTGAAGTGAATTAAATTTGTGTACATACTTTTTACTTATGTATTTATACCAGACCTCAGTTCCATAAGTGAGTATCGGTCTAAAGATTGTTTTGCATAAAATGAGTCTTTTCTTGGTGCTTAGTCCCCAAGATTTGCCACATATCGAAAAAAGTACATTTTTTAGTCTTTGAGTTCTATTTAGTATATTGTTCAAATGAGGATTAAAATTTAATTTATTCTTCCTTCTATGGTTGGCAAAGGTAATTCTTAAAATTTTTATTTCTTGAACAGGCGTAATAATATTATTTTTTAATTTAATTTCAAATTTATCTTTGTTGTGAAAATGTAAAATACTAGTTTTATCAAGACTTATTTTTAATTTGTTTTCTGCACACCAGTCGTCAACCTTTTCCAAAATACGCTCAATTGAATTTTTGAGGGCTGCTAAATCTTTGTTCCAGGATATTATTGTGACATCATCGGCATAGCAAATTATTTCTGAATTTGGTAGTTGTATTTTGGTTAACAAATCATTTATAAATATCATCCAAAGCAATGGAGACAATGGTCCACCTTGTGGGCAACCTTTTGATAATGTTTTAGATATTTTTCTGCTACTATAATTAAAAATTATTTTCCTATTTTTCAAAAGGGATTGTAAAATTTTGAGCAGGTCAGCAGGCATATTATCTTCATCACTTCTTTTGATCAAAGCTGGCCACCATGTATGGTCAAAGGCTCCTTCAATGTCGATTGCAATTAGCGTCACTAACTGTTTCTGCCTATGTTCTATTATAGTATCTGTTATTTTATTACACAAAGAATGTAATATATTTTCTCTCTCAAAATCATAAGTATTTAAAATATGTAAATAATAATTTGTTTATAAAAAGAGTATTTATTATTAATTTGTTAAATTGATACTCCTGTTGAAGGACTGACAAGTCCGAAAGCTTGGAAATAATAAATTGCACAAGAAACTTAGGCTTGGAAGTTTTATTTATTTGATAATGTAACAGAATATATTTGGATACTCTGCTTATAATCATACTCTTAGTTAGAAACCCCATGATGATGATTACTCAACTTCAATTATTAAAACGTGATGTCCCCCGAATAGTTGGGACTCTGCGCTCCAGGAACCTGGGTTATAAATATCTCTCTTTAACTGTGCATCCCGAAACAGACCCTACCTGCATCCACTGTTCAGAAGAGTCACAGACAGTCGATTATCTTCTCTTCAGCTGTCCAGCATTCCTGAGACATAGGATGCAAACAACTATCCTGCTTGGACTGACCTACCTTAATCCTACATCTATGGCCAGCCTTCCAGACTCAACCTCAGCATGGAAATTTCTGGTCAACTGGTTCAACTCAGCAATCAAAACAGGACGCGAGTAAAAGCGCTCAGCACTAGTCCATACTGGTGAGCTGGCCTCCCCGGGTAGTTGGTGTTCTGTGCTCCAGGAACCTGAGTTATAATTATCACTCTCTAGCTGTACACAGAGAGTTGATCATTTTATCTTCAGCTGTCCGGCATTCCTGAGACATAGAATACTATCCCTTAGCTATCTTGCTTTCATTGACCCACCTCAATCCTACATCTATGGCCAGACTCAACCTCAGCATGGAAATTTCTGGTCAACTGGTTCAACTTAGCAATCAAATCATGACACGAGTAAAATCTCTAAAATATCTCTTTTACTCTGTGTAACTTCCCTAATTGCGTCTCTTCTATTTTATCAATTTTAATTGGTGCTTGTCTTAAATAAATTTCCATGTCAACCAGAAGTTTGTCTTTCCTCATTTTCTACGTTGCAATATCATATATAAGAAACATATTGCATAAATAATATCGATAACAATGAAAATTTTAATAATTATATGTGAATATACAAGGTGCGTTCATTAATTTCCAGGACTGCTCTGTATCTTTGAAAAAATAAAACAAATAAAAAAACTAATTTAATATTTTTCAAAATATGGCCCCCCTGCCTCAATACACCCGTTCCATCTTTTTTTCCAATTGTCGAAGCAGGAGATAAAATTACTTTTTGAGAGGTTCCTCAAGGTTGCCTTCGATTCAGCTTGTATCATATCAACGTTGTCAAATTTCCGTCCTTTCAAGTTCATTTTCAATTTAGGATAGAGGAAAAAGTCATTGGGGGCTAAGTCGGGGGAATAGGGTGGATGAGGGATCTGTATGGTTGAATGCTTGGCCAAGAACTGCAAAACAACATGGGCTGTGTGCGGCCGCGCAATACCGACGTGAAGTATCCATTCATTGTTTTGCCATCTTTCAGGTCTTTTAAGGCGCACTGCGTCCCTTAAGCACCTCATTATCCCCAAATAAACAGATAGTCCAGTCTCTGAAAATAATTCTTCTGTTAGATTTAATTAACTCCTTTATTTTGAGCTTGTTTTCCTCGCAACGAAATGATCTTGGACGCCCAGTATGCTGCTCATCGTTTACCTTTTCCCGACCTTTTTGAAAGCGTGAAAATCATTCAAAAGTTCTTGAATGGGATAAAGCCGCATCGCCAAAAGCTTCTTTAATCAATTCATACGTCTCAGTAGCACTTTTTTTCAATTTAAAACAAAACTTAATGCAGATTCTCTGCTCTTCGAAAATGGCCATTTTAAAATTAGAAATGCGAACCTTACAAGGAAGTTGTTTTGTTCTATTTTTAGATCGGCGCGTGCGCCACGAGACTCGTGCTTTCAGTCAGGTGTGGTCGAATGTCCAATATTCAACTCTGTAAAAAAATATTTTCTCTAGCTTTTTTATTTATTTTATTTTTTAACCAGTCCTGGAAATTAATGAACGCACCTTGTAGGTTGTAGGTATTCTACCGCTCTCGTTTTTATATATACAGTAGAACTTGGATAATTCAAACGTCTTTAATTCGAAAACTCCGCCGTTGCCGGTCCCAAGCCCGGATGAAAAAGGAGGAGGGGGAGCAGTAACAAGCTCGCTAAAAAAACCTGGGCTCAGCTGGCCCGGCTGATAGTACCCTGTAAGGGCTCCTAATCCAGGGATACAGGATGAGCAGCGTTTGTACTCCATGTTAGGAGCAGCTGCACATGGCGTCTGTTCATCATGTCAGAGGTGGCCATTTCTTTTGGAGCTAAGTCGGCCTGCCACTGAGTAGTGCTCCCAGTCTTAATGACAAAGGCAGATGCATTCTACTTCACCCAGTCATGATCTCAAGCTTTACAAGCTTGATACCCTAATATGATTGAGTGGAGATAATAAAGAAGAAGAAGAAGATCTTGGTCCCTAGAATTTCCTATAAATAGATAAATTTTGGTCCCTTAGGCTCCAATTTATCCAAGTTTGACTGTATATATAGATTCCCATAGTTTATGAAAGAATGTAGAAAAACAAAGGAATCTTCAGTTTATATAGTTTTACACGAGTTTTGTTTGTAAAGATACAATGTTTCACCCATCACGCGCTGATAAGATTCTACAAAGAAAAAACTGCTATTTTATCGCTAACACAACTATCGAAGGATGATAAGAATTTACAATGTATCAAATCGTTCTTTTTTATGTAGGTAATTCCCGAGGTTGACCTATACCCATTTTTTTACCTCACGGATGATGCAATAACATGCAATGTGGATATGACCGGAGTTTCCCTATTGGCGGACATATGTCCTAGCGGTCTGCAAGCGTTTGGAAACATCATCATCTTCATTGGTTTCGACCGCTACGACCCGGGTTCAATTCCCGCATTGGGCACTTTTTTCTGTTTAAAAAAAAATGTTCCAATTTTTGCGAAAGTTTAACCCCGAGTGCAAGTAACCAAACGAGGCTTTGGCAAATTTGTAAGTGTCAAGTCGAACTGCTTTTCACATGTGTAGACATGGGGTGCACTTACAGTAAAAGCAGTCGCCTACTTCTACCCACCATTTTCATGGCCTGTACCACGTGAACTAGGGATAAGCAAAAAATATTATCATTATTATCACATATTTCAGATAATTCTTGGTTGGCCTTCATCACATTCCCCATATGCAACCTCAACATTAACAGAAAATTAACAACAATTTCAAGAATCAGAAAAGGACATGAAGGATAAAGGAATGAAGATGAACCCAGACATTACTAGATCCTACTGGAACACACACACACACACACACACTCGGCCGTGCGGCCACGCGTCGCGCGAGCTCCGCATCTTTCTCCTTTTAAAAGCGTAAAATTGTCGCTGGAAGCGACAAATTTGGTATGGGCGGATAGCCCATTCAACGCCGATGACTTACCTGCAAGGTACGGCCTGATACCACAAACCTCAGCGGAGTTATCTGCGGAAAACTATTTCCAGTTACAAAACTCGGAAGAAATGCAAGAAATGGCCAGTTATGCAAATTTGCCTACTGGCGAAAGACATGCAAATTCCGCCACTACGCGCGATTCTGCAACTGCGTTGCCTTCTTCTGGCGTAATTCTAGGTCAACAGAAACGGAAAACCTTACCTATGGATCAAAATCCTGTAACTGAAGACGATTATACCATCGTTCAAGATAAAAGAAAACGCCGCGACACAGCAGCACCGCGCGTCACGACCGCACAGCCCAACAGTGCTGGAACGGCAGCCAGGCGACAAAGATCCTCGCCTGCACTCATTCCTCGAGTCCAGGAGATCAGGACCACGAGGACGCACATCGCGGAGGCCAGGGCTCGCCAGGCGACCTGTACCGAGGAGCAGTGCTTCTTCTTGGAGTACTGCCCTGGCTACGAGACTTACCAATACCTCAGGGCTATTGGAGGTATTGTTGGAGGAACAAAAAACATCATTCAATTCTCCAAAGTGAACGGCCAGTACCTGGTGGGCCTCACCAGCAGATCCATGGCGGAACAACTAATCCGGGAAGGCCTCGAAGTTGAGGGAACCCTCCTAAGGACCTTCCCCTTCAGGAGAAGCGCTACCAGAATCACAATTGGGAACCTGCCCTTCTTCGTGCGGGACGCCGTTGTGATTGACGCCCTTGCACGCTTTGGGCGTGTGACCTCCATCGCCCCCAAACAACTTAAAGTGGGCGAATTCGACTTTACAGACGGCCGCCGGGAGGCCTTTATCCTCCTCCATGACGGCATAACCGTCGAGAAGCTGCCCACCCGCTTCGATATCAAAATCATGGGTGAGGCCTGGCCGGCTTATATCACCTATGGCATCAAATGCTCAAGATGCCACGGACAGGGACATAGGAGAGCCAGCTGCCCCCTCCTCCATGGGCAGTCCACCACCTCCAGACGAGCCTCACCGCCCTCTACCACCGGCCTTCCACCATCGACCGCACCTGGGCTGCCTGGACCGTCTCCGGCCGCGCCAACTCCGCCGGCGCCTACCAGCCCAGCTATCAGGCTCTCCGGCGCTCAACCAGATGCCCGAGCTGTCTCCCCACCTTCTACGGCGCCCCGGCCGACTACACCAGCGCCTCCGGCCTCATCTGTGCATGTGGCGGCTCCTGCCCCTCCACCAGAGGCCCCTGCACCCGAGCACCCCGCGAGCCCTCGCTCGGCGGCGACTGAGCCGACGCCTCCCGCCCGGCCGGACTTCACTACCCCGTGTGGCCCTCTGCCTGCGCAAGGGACCCTCGGGCCTGCAACCCATACACCAGATGACGACATGATCACCACAGAGGAGACCTCTGCATCCTCACCAGCCGCAGTGATTTCAACACTCCCACTGCCTGCGCCTCAGCCTGCCGGGCCGATACCACCTGCTCCCGACGAGGAGGAGATGACGCCGATCATGAGGGAGGAGTGTATGGTTATTGAAATCCTCAAGAAACTGAAGCACTTAACCTGCCTAAGGCCCTTATATCAATCAGGGATCCAACCGAATGACCTCAAGGATGCCATTCTCTTCATCGATGAAAGAGAGTCCCTCATGGCGAGACTGACACCTGCGATGAGGGGAGTCCTCGCTGAGTTCCTCAGCGCGGCCATAGAACCGGCTCGGGGCAACCATCCCGATGTTAGCTCCGATTTGGCCAGTCTTAGGCGGCGATGCCTTGATTCCTGACAACTGTCAAATGTAAATATTTCTTTTTCACCCTCCTGGTTGAGTTGTTACATTGACTCCCAAGACTAGACGTCACCGCGGCCAGCGCTGACCTATTGTATTTACCCCTCTCTTCTCTCTTTCTCTTTGAGATGTAACATTGTCTAGAGGACAATAAACTATTGTCAATTGTCACACACACACACACACACACACACACTGCAATAACTGTTACAAGACACTGGAAACCAGTTCAATAACATTCAAAGACGCAAATACAATAGCAAAATCAAAAATTATTACAAAAACCAAAATACCCCATCCCATATTCAATCTCAACATTAACAGATATTTACAACAACAATTTCAAGAATCACAATTGGAAATTTTAAAGGAATGAAGATAAACCCAGACATGACTAGATCCTACAGAAACTGCAATAACTATCACAACACCCAACTCACTCTGGACCATATATACAGTTGCCCGGCCATCCTTTGCAGCCCTCTCTTTGGCAGACATCAATCCAAAAGAGGACATCCATACGGACAAGACACCTCAGTTGGCCAGTATTGTGATCAGGGTGCATGGACCGATCTGATCTGCTCCATGGACAAGACACCTCAGTTGGCCGGTATTGTGATCAGGGTGCATGGACCGATCTGATCTGCTCCATGGACAAGACACCGCTTCATCATATCTCTCTTGAGGAATTTGGTGATGGCTAAATCGTTTATCCTGATTTTAACGGGAATTTTTTTTATTTTTCTGGAATTCCCTTTTTTAACCCATTACTTTTAAAATAGCACTCTGTAACTTTTTTCTTGTCCTTGGATCTTAAGTGTTTTCTTTTTTTCCCCATATTGAGAAAGTACAAATGTCAACTATGTCTTTAAACGTTTGTTTTTTTAATTTTTTAAACAACCAGACGCGATATTGAAATATTTGCGCCTATTACAGAGGAAACAAACAAAGCAACAAACAAATTAAAACTTAGAATAAAATATTTACATGTATTAATCGACAGAGTTCATGAAATGTATATAAACAAAGTGGTTGATGTAAGAGAGTTAGATCATTTAGATCAGGGAACAAACGATGTCTCACTTCTGTAAAGTTCGGACAGTCGTAGATAAGGTGAAGAGCAGTAAAACGTTTGCTTTTGTGTACAGGAAGTTGAAATTTGAAAATTGCTTATTTTCGCATTATATGTATGTGATTATGTTATACATTTGTATGCTGTGGTACATTTATATTTGGTGGGTGGCTAATAGAAAGGCACCAAGAATCTGAAATCGCTAACACACTAATTTTCTATATCTGTGGATAATTTATTAAAACTAAAGCAAAAGAAAATTTACAGTTTTCTACAAGCAACCATCAACATAATTCATTTCTATTCAAAAACTCTAGTCATAGCAAAACATTTATTTGCTAATTAATAAAATAAGCAAAAAGCTAGGTACATTTTTTAGAAGAATAATGAAAGGCTTGCCCCAAAAAGTCTTTTTTTTTTTTTCTTTTCAAATAAAAAAGTTACGGCAATGCCTTTTATTCCCTTTATTGTTTCAAATCAAGCAAAACATTTTATCGTGAAAAAGCTTGCTTGCGTGTGTGTATTTGCTAAAATAAATTAATGTACTCGTGGTACAGACCATGATAATCATGGTGAGTAGTTATAGAGACTACTTTTACTGCAAGTTCATTACGCTCCAGGAGCCCGGGTTACCTCTATTTTCTCTACTGCAAGTGCACCACATATATACATATGTAGAAAGCAGTTCGTCTTTTGCACTTACAAGTATGCCTGACCCCTTTTTGTTAACTTGCACTCATTGGTAGGGTTGTAGGGTTGGACTTTTATAAGAAGCGATGGTCATTGAAGCCAATTTTTTTTTGTTTAGAAAAAAAAAAAGTGTCCAATGCGGGATTCGAACCCATGTTGTTTTTTTTTTTTTTTTTTTTGCTTATCCCTAGTACACTTGGTACAGGCCATGATAATCATGGTGGGTAGTTAGCGACTGCTTTTTACTGTAAGCGCACCACATGTCTACACATGTGAAAAGCAGTTCGACTTTGCACTTACAAATGCCAGAGCCCCGTTTGGTTACTTGCACTCGCTGGTGGGGTTGGACTTTTGCAAGAATCGGGGGCCATTGGAGCATTTTTTTTTTTTTTTTTTTTTTTAAACAGAAAAAAGTGTCCAATGCGGGAATCGAACCCGGGTCCTAGTGGTCGAAAACCAAACGGTTTAACCAGCCTTCCACCGACCCCCCGAACCCATGTTGTGATTATCAAAAATCGACAGTTTATACATTCCACCGCACACCAACCATACATTGTTGATATATAGATTAATAAAGACTCTATGATCCCCTCAAAGTTCAGTTAAGTTGTAAATTAATACAAAGCAACAACGCGCCATCTATATATAACGAATGAAGACATTAAGACGCGAATGTTTCTTTTCATAAATATATCAAACTTATACTGTCCTTACTGCAATGAAAAAATATTGAGAGGGCTTGACTCATCAGTGGTGAACCCTCCCAGCGGTTTCGCTAATTTAATCTACCAGACCACTTCTTTAGAGCTCCAATACTGTATTGGATCATTCTGCTTTTATATGTTACATTTAAGAGTGGAATCTCAGAAATGGTATTTGACATAAGCTTTTAGGACAGTAGAATTACATTTAAATATTTACACCGAGCAATGGTCTTCCGCAAACAATAAGGACAAGTTAGGCATAAATTAATACAAAACAATAACGCGACATCTATATATAACAAATGAGGATATTAAGACGCGAATGTTTCTTTTCACAAATAAATCAAACTTCTACTGTCCTTACAAGAGTAAGTTGTCACAAGAGTAAGTCTGATGTTCGCTGCCCCACGTGGTGTTACCAAATGTTGGCAGACGACTATTGTTGCCGACCACGTTGTCAACATGTCTGCTGCCAGAGATTGCTCAACAACATGACTCCCTCTATTCCAGGCCCCAGATACTGCTGGAGGGATTTGAAGCTATCTTCACAGAATGCTACTTCAGCTTCGCATCCATCTATATTTCCAGAAACATTTTTTTTTTTGTAAAAATTCCTTGAGATATATTATATAACAATGTTTAACAAGTTTTACCGCAAATGTTTCTTTTTACAGAACGAAAAAAATCATAATTTTAATTATTTTAAGGATAAATAACGACTATTCCTATCCTTAGGGATAAAGTATGAAAGGATGAATTGAGAAGAGTAATGATAAACGGAAAAATAAAAGTGTCCAGGGATGGGAATCAAACCCACAGTGTTACGCTTACCGGTCAGATGCCATGTCCACTTTTATTTCAATATACAAAACGCGATATCCCAGTCAGGGATAATTATGTCAAAAATTATAGTTGTTAAACAGAAACAATTAAAATAAAGCTTCCAGGGCTAAGTTTTTCTTGTGCAAACCTTTCATTTTCAAGATTTCAGACTTGTCAGCCCTTCAACAGGAGTACCACATTAACATATTAATGATGATTACAAGAAACAATTATAAATAGAAGACAATTCGCTGAAGGAAGAGTTTCCTTTTTCTATTACGACAATACAAGCTTTGGGGCGTAACAATATAATTACGATAATTAATATCGTAGTTATACCTGTCGAAGGGCTGTTATGCCCGAAAGCTTGTATTGTCGTTATAGAAAAGAGAAACTTTCCTCAGCGAATTGTCTTATATTTACAATTTTACCGAAGGAATTTTATAACAAGAATTATTTCTATAAATCACTATACAAGAAAAGGTAAAAAAGGAATAATAAAATAAATAAGGAACCTGATTAAAAACCGGAGGTCTTGTTACTCAAGCAGACGGTGATCGTGGGAGATGAACAACCGTCGGTCTTGGTACTCAAACAGCCGGTGATCATGGGGGATGAACAACCGGAGGTCTTGTTATTCAAACAACCGGTGATCGTGGGAAATGAACAACCGGCGGTCTTGATATTTAAACAGTCAGTTATCATGGGAGATGAACAACCGACGGTCTTGTTATACAAACAGCGATGATCATGGGAGATGAAAAACCGGCGGTCTTGTTATACAAACAGCGGTGATCA
The DNA here is from genome assembly GCA_030710605.1 of Cordylochernes scorpioides. Lineage (NCBI taxonomy): Eukaryota > Metazoa > Arthropoda > Arachnida > Pseudoscorpiones > Chernetidae > Cordylochernes > Cordylochernes scorpioides. The sequence goes on along the minus strand of CP092884.1, from coordinate 28,219,111 downwards.
TGGGACATGAACAACCGGCGGTATTGTTATTCAAACAGCGGTGATCATGGGAGATGAACAGCCGGCGGTCTTGATATTCAAACAGCCAGTTTTCATGGGATATAAACAACCGGCGGTCTTGATATTCAAACAGCCAGTTTTCATGGGAGATGAACAACCGGCGGTCTTGTTATTCAAACAACCGGTGATCATGGGAGATGAACAACTGGCGGTCTTTTTATACAAACAGCGGTGATCATGGGAGATGAACAACCGGCGGTCTTGTTATACAAACAGCGGTGATCATGGGAGATGAACAACAGGCGGCCTTGTTATTCAAACAACCGGTGATCATGGGAGATGAACAACCGGCGGTCTTGTTATGCAAACAGCGGTGATCATGGGAGATGAACAACCAGCGGTCTTGTTATACAAACAGCCGGTGATTATGAGAGATGAACAACCGGCGGTCTTGTTATACAAACAGTCGGTGATCATGGGGGATGAACAACCGGCGGTCTTGTTATACAAACAGCCGGTGATCATGGGAGATGAACAACCGGCGGTCATGTTATACAAACAGTCGGTGATCATGGGGAATGAACAACCGGCGGTCTTGTTATTCAAACAACCCGTGATCATGGGAGATGAACAACCGGCGGTCTTGTTATTCAAACAACCCGTGATCATGGGAGATGAACAACCGGCGGTCTTGTTATTCAAACAATCGGTGATCATGGGAGATGAACAACCGGCGGTCTTGTTATTCAAACAACCGATGATCATGGGAGATGAACAACCGGCGGTCTTGTTATTCAAACAGCGGTGATCATGGGAGATGAACAACCAGCGGTCTTGTTATACAAACAGCCGATGATCATGGGAGATGAACAACCGGCGGTCATGTTATACAAACAGCGGTGATCATGGGAGATGAACAACCGGCGGTCTTGTTATTCAAACAGCCGGTGATCATGAGAGATGAACAACCAGCGGTCTTGTTACACAAACAGCCGATGATCATGGGAGATGAACAACCGGCGGTCATGTTATACAAACAGCGGTGATCATGGGAGATGAACAACCGGCGGTCTTGTTACTCAAACAACCGGTGATCATGGGAGATGAACAACAGGCGGTCTTCTTTTTCAAACAGCGGTGATCATGGGAGATGAACAACCGGCGGTCTTGTTTTTCAAACAACCGGTGATCATGGAAGATGAACAACAGACGGTCTTGTTATTCAAACAGCGGTGATCATGGGAGATGAACAACCGGCGGTCTTGTTTTTCAAACAACCGGTGATCATGGAAGATGAACAACAGACGGTCTTGTTATTCAAACAGCGGTGATCGTGGGAGATGAACAACCGGCGGTCTTGTTATACAAACAGCCGGTGATCATGGGAGATGAACAACCGGCGGTCATGTTATATAAACAGTCGGTGATCACGGGGAATGAACAACCGGCGGTCTTGTTATTCAAACAACCCGTGATCATGGGAGATGTACAACCGGCGGTCTTGTTATTCAAACAATCGGTGATCATGGGAGATGAACAACCGGCGGTCTTGTTATTCAAACAACCGATGATCATGGGAGATGAACAACCGGCGGTCTTGTTATACAAACAGCCGATGATCATGGGAGATGAACAACCGGCGGTCATGTTATACAAACAGCGGTGATCATGGGAGATGAACAACCGGCGGTCTTGTTATTCAAACAACCGGTGATCATGGGAGATGAACAACCGGCGGTCTTGTTATTCAAACAATCGGTTATCATGGGAAATGAACAACCGGCGGTCTTGTTATTCAAACAACCGGTGATCATGGGAGATGAACAACAGGAGGTCTTGTTATTCAAACAACCGGTGATCATGGAAGATGAACAACCGGCGGTCTTGTTATTCAAACAATCGGTTATCATGGGAGATGAACAACCGGCGGTCATGTTATACAAACAGCGGTGATCATGGGAGATGAACAACAGGAGGTCTTGTTATTCAAACAACCGGTGATCATGGGAGATGAACAACAGGAGGTCTTCTTTTTCAAACAGCGGTGATCATGGGAGATGAACAACCGGCGGTCTTGTTTTTCAAACAACCGGTGATCATGGGAGATGAACAACCGGCGGTCTTGTTATTCAAACAGCCGGTGATCATGAGAGATGAACAACCAGCGGTCTTGTTACACAAACAGCCGATGATCATGGGAGATGAACAACCGGCGGTCATGTAATACAAACAGCGGTGATCATGGGAGATGAACAACCGGCGGTCTTGTTATTCAAACAACCGGTGATCATGGGAGATGAACAACAGGCGGTCTTCTTTTTCAAACAGCGGTGATCATGGGAGATGAACAACCGGCGGTCTTGTTTTTCAAACAACCGGTGATCATGGAAGATGAACAACAGACGGTCTTGTTATTCAAACAGCGGTGATCATGGGAGATGAACAACCGGCGGTCTTGTTTTTCAAACAACCGGTGATCATGGAAGATGAACAACAGACGGTCTTGTTATTCAAACAGCGGTGATCATGGGAGATGAACAACCGGCGGTCTTGTTATACAAACAGCCGGTGATCATGGGAGATGAACAACCGGCGGTCTTGTTATTCAAACAATCGGTTATCATGGGAGATGAACAACCGGCGGTCTTGTTATTCAAACAACCGATGATCATGGGAGATGAACAACCGGCGGTCTTGTTATACAAACAGCCGATGATCATGGGAGATGAACAACCGGCGGTCATGTTATACAAACAGCGGTGATCATGGGAGATGAACAACCGGCGGTCTTGTTATTCAAACAACCGGTGATCATGGGAGATGAACAACCGGCGGTCTTGTTATTCAAACAATCGGTTATCATGGGAAATGAACAACCGGCGGTCTTGTTATTCAAACAACCGGTGATCATGGGAGATGAACAACAGGAGGTCTTGTTATTCAAACAACCGGTGATCATGGGAGATGAACAACCGGCGGTCTTGTTATTCAAACAATCGGTTATCATGGGAGATGAACAACCGGCGGTCATGTTATACAAACAGCGGTGATCATGGGAGATGAGCAACCGGCGGTCTTGTTATTCAAACAACCGGTGATCATGGGAGATGAACAACCGGCGGTCTTGTTATTCAAACAATCGGTTATCATGGGAGATGAACAACCGGCGGTCTTGTTATTCAAACAACCGGTGATCATGGGAGATGAACAACAGGAGGTCTTCTTTTTCAAACAGCGGTGATCATGGGAGATGAACAACCGGCGGTCTTGTTTTTCAAACAACCGGTGATCATGGAAGATGAACAACAGACGGTCTTGTTATTCAAACAGCGGTGATCATGGGAGATGAACAACCGGCGGTCTTGTTATTCAAACAGCCGGTGATCATGGGAGATGAACAACCGGCGGTCTTGTTATTCAAACAGCCAATGACCATGGGAGATGAACAACCGGCGGTCTTGGTATTCAAACAGCCGGTGATCATGGGAGATGAACAACCGGCGGTCTTGTTATTCAAACAGCCGGTGATCATGGGAGATTAACAACCGGCGGTCTTGGTATTCAAACAGCCGGTGATCATGGACGTATAAGATCAAGAAAGTCGCCCTTGCCATTCAAGCAACATAAGTATTGCAAGAAGAGAAGACTTGACTCGTTCACTAAACTCGCAAGTATTTCCTTAACAATTACAGATATCATTCCACCCATTGTTGTCCAATGGCAACTGTAGCCTGAAATTCTCACCTATAGATGATACATTAAATTATTTATCAGGGATACTTTCTTCTCTTTCACGATATCCTTAAATTGGCAGGACAGATCAAGGTGGCCATTAAGATTTCTTAAATCAAAGGTAGCTTATTGTGATAATATTCTTGTGAGAACACCTGAGCATGTTTAACAAATTAAAGCAAGAAGATGAACAGGGAATTTTTATGACGGCGATCGCCTTTGTTCTTTTTTAGCATGATACATGCATTTATTAAATGGCAATAATGTTATGTCAGCATGTCATCAAAGTATGCCTTTAAATAAATCACCTGAGATATATAACCCACAACTATATATTAAAAATAAAAAAAGCGCATTCCAGATTTCGACCTAAATATTTTTATCCGTAATCAAACGCATTAACTGTTACGTCCCATTATGAAAATGTAAAATAATAAGATCAGTATATAATTAAATGGAAGACTATGCACAAGGTACGATAGAGTTAAACAAATATAGACAAGAAATAGCTAAGAAGTATATAGATAGAAAATAAGTAACCACACACACAAAAATTAGACTATACATAGCAAAGAAGTATTCGTATAAATGTACAAGAAGTAACCAAAAGGTAGACAAGAAATAGACAAGAATTATATAAGTGGACAAGAAGTAACCAATAAATAAAAAAGTAATAGCTAAGAAGTATATAAATGGACAAGAAGTAACCGAAAAGTATACTATAAATAGCAAAAAAAGTATAAAAATGGACAAGAAATAACCAAAAAAGACCAGAAATAGCCAAGAATTATATAAGTAGACAAGAACTAACCAAAAAGTAAACAATAAATTGCCAAAAATTAAAAAAGCAAAGAGAAACAATAAGTATAATAACGAAAATAAGTAACCATTGAGCATGTAAGACAACTAGTAAACAAGAAATCTAAATGAAGCAAAGCAAGGACATTAATCCATATTTTATACTTTCAAATGTAAGTAGGGAGATACCTCATTCTATCATAAAAAAGAAACGTATTTTGTGAGGCGCGGAAAACTGCGATTTTTAAACATTATTTCTACAAATGTTTGCAAAATTTATCATTTCCGAGAATCACTCGTAGCTCTATGGTTCTGATAAGTTGAAAAAAAAAAAAAACTGTAGAAACTTGCTGACATCTCGGACGGCCTTTATCGGTGATATCGCAGAAGACCTATCGTAGCGGTGATTAGCTTGGATGTTCTCTTGGCAAGTTTTTCTTTCACGGCGAGTGGTGAGTCTATGAGATATCCTGATACAGTATTTAGGAAACGATCTTTTTTTTTCGTTATTGAAAGTTCTTTTTGTTGTATATGGATGGATTGTACATAGAAGGATATATAAATCGAAGGAAAATTTTCTATTTTTAAAAGATATTTTTGAAGCAAATACATAACAAATTATTTCTTTGTGTAATTATCACAGTCGATTTCCGACATGAGCCGGGATCGAATCATGCATTGGACACTTTTGGTCAACTATATTTTGGCCATAGAATTGGCCTAACCTCCTTACCACCTAAACATATCTTTAGCAAATTCCTAAGATATCATTTGATCCCTCGTGGGTCGTATGAAATCAACGTCCACCCTGGATTAACGAGAACCATTAGCCTGAAACTATGGTCAACATGTGGACCCTTCTCAATTTATCAAAGCTTATGCTGTAGCTTTGTCACCGGCTGAGTCTGCTAGTGGGTGGAGACGGTCATTAGATGAGCGCCTAGTTTTTCTACAAAAGAGGAGACCTTTATTTTTATAGATAAAGATTTCAGATAATTGATAAACCTGAAAAATTATCTCTTTTTTCGCTTATTATATTATCTATATTTCCCACTTTCATTTTTCCAACTATCTAAAAGTCGACATATATTTATCTTAGATATGATTTGATTACAGAATAAAATGATTCCTTATCTATAAATTTCGGTGTATAATGGTGTTATGTTTGTTCATAAATATAGGGAGGCAAGGGTATATCAAGTCTATATCATTTCCTGCCACAGACTATAGACATATAGCAAATCTTTATTAATTAGCCTATATATATTTAATATAGAAAATATGTACATTAACATTATATGAGCTGAGAGACAGAACCATATGCTGAGGGTGTTAAAAGTAAACATTCTTGATTATCTTTCTTTGGATTACATGAATTGAATTGATAGTATAGAGTATTATAAAGGACTGCGGCGTATGATTATAAAACAATACTTAAAGTTCACCGCATAAGTTTCTTTTCTGTGAAAAATCAATATTTATTTCAAAGAGAAATATTTACTATTTCTAACTTTTTTTTTTTTGGATGAAGTATGAAAGGGTGAAAATATGAAGAGTAATGGCGAACGGAAAAATAAAAGTGTCCAGGGGCGGGAATCGAACCCACAACCCCTTTCATACTTCATCCAAAAAAAAAAAAAGCTAGAAATAGTAAATATTTCTCTTTGAAATAAATATTGATTTTTCACAGAAAAGAAACTTATGCGGTGAAACTTTAAGTATTGTTTTATAATCATATGCCGCAGTCCTTTATAATGTATTATGAGTTACTTTAAGTATTATTTACGAACGGAAAAATACGTCCAGGGTAGCCTAGTGGACATGGCATCTGCCCAGTAAGCGGAAGGTTGTGGGTTCGATTCCCGCCCCTGGACACTTTTATTTTTCCGTTCGCCATTACTCTTCATATTTTCACCCTTTCATACTTCATCCAAAAAAAAAAAAAAAGTTAGAAATAGTAAATATTTCTCTTTGAAATAAATATTGATTTTTCACAGAAAAGAAACTTATGCGGTGAAACTTTAAGTATTGTTTTATAGTAAAGAGTATTGCTGAACACATAGTCACCCAAAAGTTAAAAATAATATCACAAAGCTCCACAATCTCATATACCCCTCCCTACACACATATCCAATACATTTATAATAGAAACAGAGTTAAATCTGATATCTTAAAGAAATAAATTGTAAATCCCTAAGGTGTTGTGTTGATAGAAGTGTGATTTTGTAATGATATTGATAATAAAGAAGATTCTCAAAATTGACACCAGTAAATAATCTGGCCTTACTGGTTATAAGAAGTGTAAAATATTTTAAAAGTTCTTAAGTAATCATACACACACATCTACATTTCTTTATTATAATTCATTTTAAACTAGAAAATTATTTTAAAAACTTGACAAATATTAAAGAGCACCAAAGGACAAGTCATTTGTGAGGTGAATGTGATTGAATATATTATATTAAAAAATCTTTAATGTGTGACATATTTTAAAAAGTGATACACAAAAGTAAACAAGAAGTATAAAAGAATTCAAGGTGAAGCATAACAACTTGTATAACGCTTTATGCTCTCAAAAAGTATTATATAAATTGAAGAATGAAGACGCTCTCCAAAGAAATATCCTTCCCTGTTAAGGGGTGGAACTCCTTGCGAGGCTCCTTTTTGTGCGCATTTAAAAAAAATATTTTTTGGATTAAATATTAAAACAAATTTTACTAAATATTTCCTTCCTCAATATTCAATTTAGGTTTTATCAGTAATTTTAAGACTCATATAATCTCAGCAAGATATTGAATAACAAAATTCAGGATTTGTAATGTCACCTCTAGGAAGACCCATATTTATAGATAAGCGATTGATTAAAGTTATCTGAGTGTCCTTAGCTGGACACTTTGAACAATGTTTTCAAAAAGAGCTATTCCTCTATACTCTTTTATTATGACCCATAACGCCTAAAAAATGGCTTGTTGTACCACCTTGTGTCGTTCACAAAATCTCAAATGAATTACCCAGAAGGAAAAAGTATTTCTATTTAAAATATGCATATGCATATTTAAATTCTAGTTATTTATAAAATAAAAAGAATATGACTAAAAGGCACATTGGGTTGGTTATGCCTCTCCACTACGTCTTCATATAGTTGATTAACATTTTTCTTATTGGTAATTTTTAAAAGTGTCTTAGTAGAAATCTTTTGTTGTTAAAAAAAAATCTAAACATTCGTAAGTTTGTATAATAAAGATAACTAATCTATTTTGTAATATATTATTGATTCAAAATAACCCAGGTTCTTGGAGAAGGCATAAGATGGATAGATTGTTAACTTTGAATTTTGTATGTTAAAAATAATTTTTAATAGAGAATTATCAATACAAACAAACATTCTACAGTAAAAAAATTGCTATTATAAATAATGAACAGAAATAAAATATTTAATAGTAATCCCCATTTTAAATTATTATTTTTGCGCCTTTCTCAAATTAATAAACATTAAATTAGCAAATTATGTAACTACATATTATATATAAAAAAAATAAATCACTATATTAACCCTTCACCATACTCGTTTTTAAATATATTTATCTAACTTTATTTATTAAAAATTATATTTACCAATTTATTTGAATATCAGATAATAAAAAGTGTAGATTAAAAAAATAATAACTGTGTTTATCTGTTTGCGATTATGTAATCATTTGACCCGGTTACACTGCCGTCTTCCTTTAATAAAAATGTTTTTGTTCTGTTACGATCATTTTTCCTGATCTTTGTAAGTATTATATTATTTTTATATAATTTATCTATTAGACTTAGTCCTTTTATTATAATATTCGAGTAATCTACCTCACACACACAGTTTGTACGTCGTATTTACCTAGTTGACGGTTTTTTCCCCCGATATTTCAACGTGGATGGCGTCAAACCTACAAAGGCAAGCTAGTTCAGCCAGACCTTTAATGTGATGCATTTTTAGATGTCTAGCAAAAACCATAATCAAATGGTCAAGAAAATGTCTGCGTTTAATCTCGTATAGTTAATCGGCATTTTTAGAGACTGGTTAAATACCAGTTTATAGCAGATGTAAAAATGTTATTTAAAATCCTTGATAAGATATTCAATTTTTTTTCAATAAGAGAGGCATCAAAAATATTCATTCAGTTTAGTTAATTACAGGCATTGACTTAAATATGTTTATTGAAATAAATCATTTTTTAAAAATGCATAAGATTCTCACAAGGTTTTGTTATAATAGCATTATAGTAATCTAAATTGACATTACAATAGTTTGAATTTTTTTTTTTGTCAAAATTAAATGTATAAGACATTTTTATATCTCTTTACAAGTTTGTTTATTTAATTAAACAATATATTTATAGAAAAACTTAGAATTATTGGTATAATTTTTTTGACACTTGAATAAAAAAAAAAAAAAAAAAAAAAAAAAAGAGACTTTAAATATATTATTTAGTAATGTTTCTCTTTAAAATTAAAACGTGTGGATTTAAATAATATAAACTTTGATATTTATAATAAATGATTTAGTTTAGCATCAATATTATATTCTATCAATATATTTATATCAATTACATCATTTGCTTTTATAAATTAGGTAATTTTAATAAGGCTTATTGGAATTCTTGATGACTTCAAGATCAAGGTCAAAACTTTCCAAGTAGCAACAATTTTCACATCTATACCAAGTTTTATTTTAAATTGAAGATTGTTTATCTAATTAAATAATATGTTTCTTAGATAGTTTCTGTGGTTTATTGACAAATAAAGTAGGAATAGCTATGGCCATTTTTTTTAGGTTTATCATAAAGCGTCTGCTTTTTTTTTTTCCATTTGAAAAAGAATGCTAGATGGTCAAATTGTATATTTTTCAATACTGTATCATTGACAGGTCAATTCCAACTATAAAATAATTTAAAATATATATATATTAGCATGGCATTTCTGAATTAACAAAGTTAATAATTAAGATTTTATGTTGTTCTAACCATGTTGTTATCATCCCAGTTACAACATTTGGGACTTCTGAATTATTGCTGTTATGACAAGCATTTTTAAAAATCAAAATGTCTTATATGGAATACTTATTTGGATTTGGTCCTGTACTTTGTGATTTTTAGCTATAATTTAAATCGGAGCCTATAAGTTGGGGAGTAGGAGAGTAAAACACTTTGTGTTTCAAAATGAATTTAGGGATGGTCAAAAGGTAGGCATGGGAATAGCTTATTTTGTAGGGTTCTATCTATTAAAGCCGTGACAAATTTTATCTTGAGAGATCATGAGTGGGTTTACTAATCCCATGTAGCCAGAGTGGGGCCCTAAAACTGACCAAATTTGCTATTGAATATTCCACAGCTGTTGTGTATAAAAGACTCATTTTGGGTAATGGCTCTCCTGCAGATTGGAAACTAAATTGTACAAAACTTTTCTAATCGCTATTTTATTTCGAATAAAATTTGAAAATACAGTAGAATCTATCTGTAAAGGACACCTAGTTGCAGAGCCAAAATGTCCTTTAGGGAAAGTGGAGAGTTAGCAAAGATATAAGGATGCTTCCACTAGAGGAAACCTCTCTACCAAGGAGCTTTCATTACCAAATTGAGAATACTGTAATGGAAACTGTCCTATGTAGAGAGATGTCATCTAGCAGGAGGCTCCTCTAAATGCTCTACTGTAGATTCAATGACTGGGGGGGCCTCTCCTCCATCTTACATCCAGAGATGATCTACAGAGAAATGAGCAGATGTCTCCTCTGATGTAATCTTGGCCCTGAAAGTTCACATTATGATTGACCTCATTCGTCATTCCTAGGTCAACCTAATTCACCTTGTGCTACCAACTATTGCAGCATTCTTAGTGGGTGTTGTGTGTGTGTATGTTAAAAATGGAAACTTATTTTTGCATGATGATATAATATACTGTGCTAGGTAGATGGCTTGTGAGGCCCCTTGTGTGTAATAACCTTGTATAGTAGAACCTCATTGAGAGGACACCTCTCTACAAGGAACAGTTTTCATTAACAAAATTGCCATTTTTTTACTAATTAGCTGCTGTCCGGTAAGAGGACACTCTGCAACTAGGTAATATTTAGCCAAGTTAATCTATTTATTTTAGCTCGATTGTCTTAATTAAGTTTTCTTCTGTATATAAATTTCATATTACCTTTATATGATTAGCTTAAAAAAAAAAAAAAAAAAAGCTTATTACTAGTACTATTACTGTTACTCCTGCATGTACCCTACATTTCAACTGAAAAGTCTTAATAAAGCTTTTTGTTGTTGTCGTTATATAAATTTGACAACTGTGATCAAATCTCGCCTATTGAGCACCTTTTTTTTTCTTCCATAGAAAGTGCTTCAATGTCTTGTACAAGTCCAACCCTGTCAATGTGTGTAGACACGAGTGTAGAATAAACAGAGAAATGCTCTAACTACCTACTAAGATTACCAATGCCTGTACCATATGTACTTGAGACATGGAAAAAAAAGAGTTTATTAATGAAATAAGATTGAACTTCACAAGGTAATAAGACCAAATCCAAATAATAGTGTGTGATGCTTTGGTAACAGCATTGTTACCAAAACTTCACACACTATTTATTTGGATTTGGTCTCATTACCTTGTTTTTATAATCCAAATTTTGCCTTATCAAGATTGAACTTAATGAACCAAATTTTCATCTTTGTATATTTGATGCTTTGCCTTTTCTTATCCTTAATAAGGGAAGTTGAAACAAAACAAGTTGTTGTTGTGTCCAATGAAGAGCCTCAGATGTCCCCATGCATTTCTATCACAGCAGTCACAATGTCCACTATCTAAAGAAACAAGTATATCTTGTGATTGAAGCGGTCCCAAAGTTGCTCTCAGCCTCCAACATTGATTTAAAATCCTTTTTGTGGAGTTTCCTCATCTGTGTGACCTTTTCCTCCTTTGGCTTCAAGGCCATATTTGACACAACTCTATATAAAGTTACCTATGTTACCAGGAAAGACACAATCATCTCCAATACTCTATCTCCCACATGAACTTCTATTTTGTACCAACTCTTTCAATGTTTGACTTATTTGGTTCCAAAGTCAGGTCTGGGGCACCACAGTTATGGTTAAAAACATTTTGTTAACCTTTTTTTTTTTTTTTTAATTTATTATTATCCCTTGTGTCATCACACAATGTCATGTTGACTATGTATCTTGTTTAGGATCAGTTGTGGTACAAATCATGTTTGGTGACTTTAATAAATGAGAGTAGATGGTCTGGGGTTGCCTCCTCCTTTTTGCAGATGGTACATGTTGGGATCATCCAAACTCCACCTTCAAATTTGATCTGCCTTGTGTTTTCTGTGTTAAGCCTTGTAGAAGAGCTCAACCACCTTAAATCTCTCTCTCTACACATTTACACTTGTTCTGCGATACATATACTAAAATTGGAATGATACAGAGAAGTTTAACATGACCCCTGCGCAAGGATGACATGCAAAATTGTGAAGCATTCTCTCTCTCTATGCATTTTTAACAATATAAACATATTGCAAGGAATTTTACTTTTCTCTATAGTTGGTTAAGACACAATATTTGGTTTTAGAGATTAGAAACACAAGGTAATAAGACCAAAACAAAAAAATAGTGTGATGTTTTGGTAAAAAAGTTCTTACTGAAACGTGACACACTATTTATTTATTTGTGGTCTTATTACCTTGTGTTTCTATAGTTTATTATAGCTAAAACATCACTTGGGACCAAGATTTCATATTGTTACAACCATGTTATAGTTATAACCCCGGTTATGACAATTGGAACTTGAAACTTGGCCGTTTAGAATTATGATCTTATAACCAGGTTGTCATAAAAGAGGCCTATTATAATGAGGTTTTACATATATATCTATAAATATCAATTAAATTGTTGTAAAGTTACCCATCAATCAATTTATAATGAAAAGAAAAATGAAGGTTAAAAATATGTACGATCAACTCCAGGGCGGTTTGAAATAAAGACCTGAAATTATGCATTTCGGTTTTACTCTCTAGGTAATAAACAATATATCTAAAAAATCCAGTTCTCCCAACAAGTCAAGTAAATATGTGCCTTGCCACCCTCACTCTATAATGTACTGGGCTCTGGCACATTTGTAAGTGCAAAGTTGAACTGATTTTTACATGTGTAGACATGTGGTGCACTTACAGTAATAGCAGTCGCTAACTACCCACCATGATTATAATCATGGCCTGTACCACATGTACTAGGGATAATAATAAAAAAAATGTCTATAATGTAGGTACACTGGGAGCAGAAAGATCCCAACCATTATGGGAGATATTTTTATAGCGGCGGGCAATGTTATGGTTTGGCCACGCGGTGAGAGATAATGGCGACCAAATATGGCAAACTTATCACCGTGGGTCAGAGATAGAAAGTTCCAAAACGCTGCTCCACCGTCAGTTGTGTAACGCCAGCCGACTAGAATCTCTCGCAAGGTACGTCCGTGGCCGCTGCTGCTTGTTGATATGGAGCAATTTGTCTCCTTTTTTTTTTTTTTCTTGAATAGAAGTCTCTATATCCCACTCTCTCTAGCTGTGTGATATTGGGGTAAATGCTAGTTTTGTTATGTAACATTTCCTATTTAGAAATAAGGGATAGTCGCAATACTTTGTCCTGAAAATAGAGCTTGCCTGGCCAGCATTCATTTTTCTATGAAAAATAGACACTTCGGCCAGTTAGAGTTTAATTAATTAAAAAACTCTAACTGGCCGAAGTGTCTATTTTTCACAGAAAAAAAAAACAAACAATACTTTGTGTTTTAATATTTATATCAATTATATACAACAAGTTTAACCATAATATATAAACAAAACTTATACAAAATTAGAGAAAGAAAGAAAGTACAGTGTTGCCGACTGCCTAACTATGAAAAAAAATCAAAGAATAATCAAATATTTTACATAAATAAATACAAAGCATGTTACATGTTAAAACTTTTGTTAATTTTTTTCCTCTCTGTTGTATCTTGTAGATAATTTTGTTTACAACATTAGAATCCTCTCCCATGATAGATTATATCAGGAATCTTCATTTTTTTTTAAATCTAAATTTTTTCTAAAATCTATTTGTATAAATGATTAGGAACAATTTGGATTATAGATTAGAAAAAAATTAGGTTTTAAAACCAAATATAAATTAATAGTGTGTTCCATTTCAGTAATAGCATTGTTACCATTTGATACTTTAGGTACTTTTGTATATGTTATAAACAAAATCATCATAAACACAAGGTAATAAGACCAAATCCAAATAAATAAATAGTGTGTGACGTTTACGCTGTTACCGAAATGTCACACACTATTAGGATTTGGTCTTATTACCTTGTGTTTATAATCTATAATCCAAATTGTGACTTATCAAAATCATTATGATTTTATTTATAAGAAATATACAGTAGAACCTCTCCATAAAAGGACTCTCTCTCTAGAAAACGCTTCTCTTCACAAAGTACAGTTTTTATCGCCAAAATTGAACACTTTTACCAATTAGCAGCATTGGTAAGAGGACAGCTCTCCCTAAAGGACACATTGGCTCTTAACTAAGTGATGTATTGAGAAAATACTGCTAAAAATTTGCATAAGTGAATATTCATATATAAAAAACAAAGGATAAAATGTGTGTGTTAATTCTTTTATTTTGTTGAACAATTTCAATTAATTTCGTTTTCAATTTAAAATAAAAAATATATACTTTTTTTTTAAAACAACTTTTAAAAATAACTTTTCCAAATTTTGATTCAAATGATAATAACAAAATTTCAATAAGAAGTAATGCTAAATATTTTGAGAATTTTCTTCTTTGTGTGTGTTGAAATCCAATTCATCTATATATATAAAATTGAATGTCTGTCTGTCTGTCCTCTATAGATTCAAAAACCATACATCCAATCGCCGTGAAATTTTGGGATATTATTAGGTATATCCCCGGGAAGGTTTTTGAAAAATAATTTCATGAATATCTTGAATATATTTAGAGTTATTTGCAGATTTGTATATTTAACTCGCAAGCAGCGCCCCCATTGCGACGATGAAAACATGTTTTTTTTATCTATAAGTTTTATTATCACTAAGTTTGTTATCTTAAAGATAATTTATCAAAAGTAAGATTTTCTACCTAATAATTCATACAAGTCAAAGTTAGTTTTATCATTTATCTACAACATATATATTGGGAGAATAGATAAAATGATGATTTTGTAATGTAGAAAATTAGAAAAGACAAAATTCAGGATGACACGGCAATTTATTTGAGACAAGAATAATGATAATTAATATTGATTTTATTCAACTTATCGAGTATTTTTCAAGGGACCGGGAAAAAATGTTCACTTTATCGAGAGATTCAAATTTACGAGTTTCAAATTATCAAAATATATCTTTTTTTTTTTTTTTAATAAGTTTTTAGAGAATTGTTTTAACAAATGTTCGCTAGACAAACCTTTACTCGGGTAAAACCCCGGGCGAAGCCGAGTACGTTTTATAAGTTTATAGAGAATTGTTTTAACAAATGTTCGTTAGACAAACATTCACTCAGGTAAAACCTCGGGCGAAGCCGGGTACATCCGCTAGTTTTAAATAAAATCCATAGTTAATGAAAAATAAGTGAGAAATCCAAATTATTATTTTTTACATTATATTAGATGTTTTGAGAGTGGGACAACAACAACAACAAAAAAAATTATTATTGAAAGATTCCATAAAATCAATTGTGGTTAACTTTACAAGCTTGACACCCTAATATGATTGAGTGAAGATAAGAAAGAAGAATTGTGGTTAATATAATACATTTTTTATAAGTTTATAAGGTACACTTTGGTGATAGATTAGAAACATAAGGTAGCAAGACCAAATTATTGAAATGTTGTTGTCATTTCGGTAACAGCATTGTTACTGAAACAGCACAAATATTTCATTAATTTGGATTTGGTCATATGTTTCTTCTCTACATTGTGAATGATGTGGACTAGGTCAGAATAAAATTACCCATTTGTTCAATATCTTGCCACCTTTCCCTGTGATACTAACTGCATATTCCTGCTTCTGTATGAAAATGTTTTAAAATGGAGATTGGCCCTCTCTGATTTTTGTTTTTGAGGGAAATTTTATTTATTGATGTTAGTTTGTAGTGTAGAAGGCAGGTATGAGCAGTAGAGATTTAGTTTTAATGGCCCTTATACAGTACAAGCCCCAAAGTCATCACATCCATGTCTTACTTGAAGGTGCTATGACCTTACTTGATAGTCTTTCTACCTCTTCTGTAATGCAGAAAGTACTTGATTATTTGGTTATCACCTGAATGGTTCTTGCTTTCTGTCATATTACAGTAGAACCTCCATGAGAGGACACTCACGCTAAAGGACACCTTTCGACAAAAGACAGTTTTCATTTGCAAAATTACCATTTTAACTGTTTAGCAACTCTCCAGTAAGAAAACACCTCTCCCTAAAGGACACTTGGCTCTGCAATTAGGTATTGTCCTTTACAGGGAGGTTCTACTGTATTAATAATCTGGCAGATTTTTGTTGTTGAGAATTTGAGGTGTTGAAGCTGTTGAAAGGATGGAAGGAGGGGGATGATAGTTATTTTTTAAGATCCATGTGTAATGATGACAAGCTAGATAACCTAATTATATCATGATAACTTTCATGAATCATGGAATGATAAGGTCACCTCCTTGAGTTAAATCATTTTTGGAAATCAATCTCAACCCCCATCTCCAAGAGAGATAAGGTAGCAATGTCTCTTATATAATACCATTTATTTTGGTGTGCATTACCCTAAAGACCACAATTAGGTACAATTTGGATTATAGATTAAAAATAAAAGGTAATAAGATTATAATTTAAAAGTGAAAGCACAATTTAGATTATAGATACAAGAAAATAAGACCTAATCTAAATAATTCAATAGTGTGTGACATTTCGGTAACAGAATTTTAACATCATCAGACAAAAGAATAATTATAATTTAAAGGATTCTAAGAGAGCCATTAACAAAGTGGTATCTATCGTGGGCTGTGTAATTCTCCTGGTTGGCAGAAATAATTGTGGAAGCCATCCTATGTAAGGTTTATAATATTTTAGTGTCCTCTCATTGTTTCTCTTAGCTATGAGAAGTATTTTTAAAAATAGCTATGTCTTTTATTTATTATATTCACATATCCTGTTTAAGAGTGTGTAAAATTCTATCTCTAGTTGATGAAGTGAAATCTCAAGATAAAGTAGAACTATCTCTCACAAGGTAATAGGACCAAATCCAAATAAATAGTGTGGGATGTTTAGGTTACAACTGAAATGTCACACACTATTTATTTATTTGGATATTTGGTCATATTACCTTTTGTTTTTTAAATCTGTAATCCAAATTGTGCCTTATCATAGAACTATATCTCTGTAGCTATAGTTGCAGAGCTAAAGTGTCCTTTTAGGGAGAGGTGTCCTCTTACCGAAGTGTTGCTAATTAGTAAAAATAATAATTTTGTTTGTGAAACTTTTTCTTTGTAGAGATGTCTTCTAACAGGAGTGTCCTCTCATGGAGGTTCTACTGTAACACAGCAACTTGGGTTATAATTCTAAAGTCCCTAGTTTGTTCTCAGTTGTTTTTACTGTGTGGATATAACATGAGTTCTCAGTCCCAAGAAAGGTTGTTATATACAACAAGGTTAGACTGAATGAATGACTGCTAAAATTTGATTATTTGGCCTCCACTATTAGTGGTGGATCAGCTGTGTGCTTTTGGCTTTTTTATTTAAAGAGCAGCACCTGTTTTACCAGCCTTCCCATCTGCTGTACGTTGCTAGTCCCATTTTCATTGGTTGGGGATTCAATAAGCATCATTTCTACACAGAATCCAAATGTTGTAATTTTGTGGACCACAATTAACCCTTAACTGGACAGGCGGATTTTTCTTACATAACTGGATGGGTTGATTCAAACCACTTATCTAACTATATGAAATAAGTGCTAAATAATGATCGATCAACGCTGTTACTGAAACGTCACACACAATTTATTTGGATTAGGTCTTATTTTCTTGTAGCTATAATCCAAATTGTGCTTTCATCAGTGAACTATTTATTAGTTGACTTTTTAGAAATACGGTAAAACTTGCCTTGGGAGGGTAGCTATTAAAGGAGTCCTATTTTTAAGAAGAACCATTTGTTTTACCATTAATTTAGTTTTCATAGGCATCTGAGACCCAGTCTAATGCATGCACATTTAATTTTTTTTTTAAGCCTCTAAAGGCTCAAATTTGTTCAATATTCTCTAATAAGAGCATTGTTAAATTTTCATAGGATAGAATAGTTTTAGGTTTATTTTACCAATATTGAAAAAAAGCTTACATACATATGTGAAAGAATATTTTTTTTTTCAAAATATATTACAGAGGGATTGCACCCTCTGTATCAATTTATTACACATAAATTGACAAAGAGAGAGCAATTCCTTTATATTTTGGAGGAAAAAGTTTGTTTTTCTATCACAGATACAGGTATACCTCTTTTTAAAAAAATATAATTACATTCAATGATTATTAGATTATTTTAATCAAATTTCTTTTCAACCTGTCTTAGGAGTTAAACCTGTTTTGTAAGTGGATTTTTTCCTCTCTACTTGGAACCAAATGGAAACTCCAAAGTTACTCTTTCAGAATGAGGAAGATGACAAATTGAACAACTGTCCAGAGCACCTGCAAGCCATACCACACTCTCTGAGTTATAATAAATGTACTAGAAGGTTGGCAGTACTAAAGTAGAACCTCCATGAGAGAACACTCACGCTTGAGGGCACCTCTCTACAAAGGACAGTTTTCATTTGCAAAATTACCATTTTTACTATTTAGTAACTATCCGGTAAGAGGATACCTCTCCCTAAAGGACACTTTGGCTCTGCAATTTGATGTTGTCCTTTACAGGGAGGTTCTACTGTACACCCAACTAACAAGGTTATATATACAGTAGAACCTCCATGAAAGGACACTCGTGCTAGAGGATACCTCTCTACACGGGACAGTTTTCATTTGTAAAATTACCATTTTTACAATTTAGCAACTTCCGGCAAGAGTATACCTCTCCCTAAAGGACCTTTTAGCTCTACAATTAGGTGTCCTTTACTGGGAGTTTCTACTGTATATACCTTAGAGCCTGTTAGTTCAAGGTTAAGCTCAGGTGTCAAGCACACAATATACAGCATGAGTGTCCTCTTTTGGAAATTCTGTAACAGTTTCTCCTTACCCAATTGCTAGGTGAAGAGTTGATGGGAGCTGACTTGACTCTGGTGTTCCAGACTTATAATCCCAAATTATTGGCTCTCAACCACCATGGCTACATCTTTATGATGGGACTGTGGTGTCTGCTCTGCTCTCTTCAACTCTTGTCTCTGCTCGATTCTCAGCGGCCATGTTGCTGGACTCTCAGTTTAACAAGCTCTGTCGCACCGTGCTCCAGCTGAACCAGCCCAGGCTGCGGCACTGCAATCTTCCTACCTTCAGCCTCTACCGCCATTTAGCCTGGAGGCCGCCGCCAGCCAAGAACTTCTCGCGTGCCAGTTGGGCATCCGCCGCTTCGGTCAATGTAGGATCGCCCAATCCCCAGATGTACGCACGTTACAACTTCTACGCAGCCCCTTTCCTTGCTCCGGCCCCTTCTCCCAGTATTGGTGAGTCCCTGCTTTTAACATTTAGCTCTCTAGCCCCCCGTGTGGTTTGCTTGGAACACAAGAACACTGCATACGCCTTCACCTTCATGTTGCATTCCTTTTAGAGTTCCCGAGGACAAACTCTCCAACTTCTATAATTCAACAACCTAAGGGATCGGGTGAAGTTTGTCTCAAATTATAGATGATTAAGATGGATTATTAATTCATTGCAACATGCACTGCTAGTGGAAATTTTTCAAGAACATTGTCAGCAACATCTAAAGGGGTGTTGAATTAAGGTATGCATTGGTTTATAGCCAGTTAAAGTGAATATAGGATAATTGGGATTCAGAAAATGGTTGAATTATAGCAAGCATTCAATTAAAGATGGTAATTTGAAAGGGAAATTGTCAGGATTTGAAATATTGGTTGAAAAGAAAGTGTTGAATTAATAGAGGTTATACTGTACATTATGCACCTCCTGATCCTGAAACTAAATGTTGCTGATGGTTCACTACCATCTATCTTGATACATACTTGATTTGATACACAATTTGGATTTTAAAATCAAAAATAGGCATATCCTAACCACATTCACATGAATGTTCACATCCACAAGATGGCAGAGCGCCATCTAATGCAACAGAAATCAACTAAACTTTGATTTAGCCTGCTCCCTGATATTTGGCCAACCCATTTTGGATTATAGGTTTATTCATTCAGTAATTTTGTCTGATGATGGTAACAATGCTGTGTTACTAAAATGTCACACACTATTTATTTGGATTTGGTGTTATTTACCTTATGATGCCTACTCCTTCTCAAATGTAGTGGGAGTAATTTTTAGAATAACCAACTTGTATATAACAGGAACTAGCTGTGTATTCCTGACAGATTGTTGGTCCACTGAGATTGATGCTAGGTTCTGTCTGCGGCAGCTTCCCTCCGTAGGAAAACTACCTTTGGGAACAACCCTCCCTCTCACCCTGGTTTGAGCACTAGTCATCTCCCACCTTTTTTTTTGTACCCTCTCTTTAGCAGACCCCCCCCTCCCTTTTTATTAATTATTATCTAATATTCTATCACCTAGATGAATCTATGACTTGTGAAGTAATCTTTTTTTTTTTCTTCTTTTTATTCAACAGTAATCTTCTCTAAAAATAAAAAAAAAGAGAATATTAATTGTAAATGTTTGATATGTTTGAGTGGAGATAAGCAAGAATAAGATGGGAAGAGAGAGAGAGAATGGTTTTATGGGCTACTAACCAACGTGTATGATTTTCAAGCCCAAAAAATGGATGTAACAAGCAGACAAGCCACAATGCACTGTAGCAAAGTACCAAGGTGCTTGCACGTAACTACGGTTGTTCAAAAGGTTAAGATGAGAAGGTGAAAAGATTTGTAATTGAAGGAGTAAAAAAGAAGGATAATGATCTAGATAACATGAGAGAATGCCACTAGTTAGTGTGATATAAGATATGGGAAACCTATATTGTAGAACCTCAATGAAAGGACACTCACACTAGAGGACACGTCTCTATAAAGGACAGTTTTCATTACCAAAAATACTCTTTTACTATTTAGCAACTCTCTGGTAAGAGGACACCTCTCCCTAAAGGACACTTTGGCTCTGCAACTAGGTGTCCTTTACAGGGAGGTTCTACTGTATGAGAATCTACATATATAGTCTGTGATGTGGCACCCACTTAAATAGGTTGCATGCAAATTGATCAGCAGTGTCATATAGAGCTAAGTTTGAATAAAACTGATGTCACAAGGATATAATATGATAAATTCCAAGGAAATGGCCACTTTGTAAAAGTGACAGAAGAAAGGCTGGAAGAAAGCCAATATCACACAGAGGGTGGATTTAAAAAGAAGGAATAGTGTGGCAATAGTAGAGTAGAGGTTGGGAGAGTTGCATGCCAGTTGCTACATTGTTCACCTGGGAATCATTATATTACAGTGGAACCTCTCTGTAAAGGACATCTCATTACAAGGCAAAAGTGTCCTTTATAGTCTATATAGTATATAGTCTACCACTACCTAGCTACCACTAGAATACCAACCTATCTTGATGGATCTTAATGGAATCTGCTGGGGATGAGCTCATTGATGGATGTAGTTTGATTTGGATGGGATTTTCACTTTGTACAGAGTAGGAAAACCTTTGTACCCCAACTGGAAATTCATTTTGCATTGACAACAAGAGTATGTCCCAAGTATGGAAATTGAGGAATGCTGTCTTTGGCTGGACAAACTTGATGTTTGTTCCAGTTCCTCCTCTGGTTTCTTGCCAGCTCCACCATCTTGAAACAACATTACTCTCTTTACCTTACTCCATTTATAATTTGTTTGTTGTTTCTTATCCCCTTGTGTAAAGATTACTTGAATTCCATGAGTTCATGTTCCTCGAGCTGTTTTATGATAAGCAGTAGCTTCTCCTAAAGGTCCTGTTTAGTATATCTAATGCATACCAAAATGTGTTCTGGAACTGCAGGCGCCAAGCTACATTTTGGGCAAGTGGGGTTGATTTTGTTATTTTCTATGTCTGATGACATTCTGGCCTTCCACATTTGTCTTCTTCCATCTTTTCAGGTACATACACTACAGTAGTCCTTGGGATTGAAATAACAAGAATGATTAGCAATGAATTTCTTTTTTTTTTTTAAGAAAGACTTCAGAGATGTCTACAAGTGGTATTTACATATTGTTGCATCATGGCTAATGAACCTATTTTATTTTAATTTGTAATATTATTTTTCATATATTTTAAATTCAAAATTATATTTTATATTTAATTATTTTATCAAACAGAATATATGTATTATAAACAGAATATATGTATTATAGAATCATCATTTGTATTTAGGTAAACTGTGTGACTTCACTGCTCTCTTTGATGTGAAAAAATAAATAAATTATTCGGGAGGCTACTTAAAGTAGAGTTATCTCATTATTCCCTTATACAAAATTGTAGGATGGTTGAAACACGCTCTGGTAAGATGCAAGACCCAGCACAGGAGAGAATCAAGGCTGAAGAAGCTCTCCTATCATACACTGCAATAAAAGGAAACTCCTTGCTAATCTTTATTGTTATTTGGTGTTATATAATACAAGGGAATATGTTAATTGGGGATTTTCTGGTGCTTTCCACCCGGTATTGATTCAGTCAACATTCTGTTGGAATCAAATGTTTTTCAACTCTCACTGCCTACCAGGGATGTTCCTAGATCCCCGCTGTCAATTCTAAAGTGAGGTGTTGGTGTGGCAGATCCCAACTGGCAAGTCTATGATGGCCGGGGGTGGCAGCTCACCCCATCAGGCAACCAGCACCTGCAGCGGCCCCTGCCTGGCCTGGAGTTCTCCCTGATGTCCTACAATGTGCTCTCCCAGCATCTGATGGTGGACCATCCTCACCTCTACCAGCAGTGTCCTCCCTCCGCCCTGGACTGGACACAGCGGGGACAAGCTCTCCTGGCCCAGATACACTCTAACAGTCCGGATGTGAGTACTGCTGCCCTGCTGCTCCTGTTTGTGTGACTCTAACTTCTGTCTGTCTGCAGATTGCCTGTCTCCAGGAGGTGGATGAGACCCACTACAACGAGTTCTTTCTCCCCCAGCTGGTCCAAATGGGTAAGTTCCCACATTGCACATTCACTTCAAAATACAGGGTGGCCCATAAGTCCTGAAAACTTTTTTTTTATTAAAAATTAAAAGACAAAGTATTTCCCAAGTACACATTATCCCACACACATATCCCAATTATCCCAAGTACACATGGTACAGGCCATGAAAATCATGGTGGGTAGTTAGGGACTGCTTTTACTGTAAGTGCAAAAGTTGAACTGCTTTTCACATGTGTAGACATGTGGTGCACTTACAGTAAAAGGAGCCGCCTTCTGCCCACCATGATTATCATGGCCTGTACCACGTGTACTAGGGATAAGCAAAAAAATAAAAAAAATTCCTATATATTGATGGTGCATTAATGCTTATCTGATTATAGCAACAACAAAGTGTTTGTTATGGTTTCCATTAATTGTTGTTGTTAGTATGATATGATGCATTATTGCACAGTCTATTATAAAAGCATAGGGCGCTTCTATGAATCAATTTCCTCCCCGCAATTTTTCCATCTATATTCTAGCCAAAGATTTGGCCCAACCACCTTGCCAGCAAAACACCTCTTTGGTAGATTGTGAAGATTCCATTAGATCCCGTGTGGATCTCATGGAATGAAGTCCGCCCTAGACTGACGAGGGCCATTAGCCCGAAACCATGGTCTCTGGGTGGACGCTTCTCAATTTGCCAAAGCTGGTGTTGTGGCTTTGTCACTGACCCGAGGCCGCTAGTTTGCCGCGACGGTCAATGGATGGCGTCAGTTTTTGACGTTTATTTTG
Organism: Cordylochernes scorpioides; assembly: GCA_030710605.1. NCBI lineage: Eukaryota > Metazoa > Arthropoda > Arachnida > Pseudoscorpiones > Chernetidae > Cordylochernes > Cordylochernes scorpioides. The sequence continues at coordinate 28,195,490 of CP092884.1, read as the reverse complement.
ACGGGAGAAGTGCCCTATGCTTCTATGGATCAATTTCCTCCCGGCAATTTTTCCATCTATAATCTATTATAAGAAATTTAAACTTTAGATACAAGAAAATAAGACCTAATCCAAATAATTTAATAGTGTGTGAAACGTCGCACGCTATTAAATTTAGGTCTTATTATTATTATTTTTTTGTATCTATAAATTTTGAGGTTATTTTTTCTTTTTAAGATAAAATAATTTTCTACTGTCCTCTTCTGCATGGGAGCTAGTTTTATTTTAAAAAGAATCATACCTATCAAAAATAGTTAAAATTTCTTATTGTTGTTAGTGTCCATCAGGTGACTGGACAATTATTCTTCACTTTGATCTGCTTTCTGGTAATTTTCTTGACCCCTATCAGCCCTCATTGGAGATCTTCAACTGACTGTGTTGGTGTTGGCAGGCTACCAGTGCTCCTACAAGAAGAGGACAAGGTCCAAGAAAGATGGGTGTGCCTTGATATTCAAGAGTGACAAGTTTGAGCTGGAGAATCTGGTGAACGTGGAGTTCTACAAGGATGAGGTGAACCTGCTGGGTCGGGACAACGTGGGGATGATCGGGGTGCTGCGGCATAAGCACATGCTGGGCAAGCAGAGCCGCCTCCTGGTGGCCACCACCCACCTGCTGTTTAACCCGGCCCGCGGGGACATCAAGCTGGCCCAGCTCCTGGTGTTGCTGGCGGAGATCCACCAGCTGGCCCTCAAGTCCCCTGGGGGCTCGAACTACCACCCCGTCCTCCTCTGTGGGGACTTCAACAGCGAACCCCTCTCCCCCCTCTACAAGTTCATCAGCTCCGGCAACCTAGCCCTGGACGACCTCAAATGCTCAGAGATCTCTGGACAGTCCAAGTTTCCCTGGAAGGGAAAGCCTCTCCAGAAAGATCAGCTCATCAACAAAGACATTGGAATCTCCCTCAACAGCCGCTATGAGAACAATCAGGGGCCATCCCAGACACTTCTGAAGGCCTGCCAGGACTCTGATGAACCCATTCCCCCGCTGGAACAGAACGTCCTGAAGCACAACTTCAAGTTTGTGTCTGCCTACAACCACATGGACTCGCTGGGTCAGCCAGAAATCTCAACCTACCACGCCAATGCGGCCTGCACCGTGGACTACATCTTCTACTCAGTGGCTGAGAGGACTACCCAATACCAATATGGCCGCCCCATCCTATCCCACCTCCAGCCTGGAGAGCTGACCCACCTGGCTTCCTACAGCCTGCCCTCACAGACCCAGCTCCAACCTCAGGGCACCCTCCCCAACCTCATCCATCCTTCCGACCATCTCCCCCTCATCTCCCGCTTCATCTGGAACCCCACCTCTTAGCACTTGTTATTTATTTCATTTTATTTATTTTCTCCGCGTAGATTGAAGTAGGTAGAGTGTTTTGGTTGGCTTTTTCTCTCTCCCTTCTCTCTCTAAAATTACTTCCCTTCCCCCATTTCACTCATCTGTAAACTAAATGCTTTGAGAAATCACCTGCATTGATCCAAGTCAATGCAGGTGTATATTTTTGTAAGGCATTTGTCTGTAAAAAGTGTTGAAATGCTTTATTTGATCCTTAGTGTGTATATTTGCATAGAATTGATATGTATATATGTTGGGAGTTGACCACAGTAGTGGAAAAACTCCCTCTTCTCTATTTTGTCCAAATAAAAAGTTTTATCTTTTTGGGTTTTGTTCCTTCTGCGGTTGGTTAATTAACCTAGTAGATCCTCAACTTGCAACCCCAAAACACATCATTGACTGTATTGACTCGACCATTGATGAGCTTTACTCATCCCCAGCAGACACCATCAACAAGCTCTACAAGCTTGATACCCTAATATGATTGAGTGGATATAAAAAGAAAAAGGACTTCATAGTAGAGCATCTCCCATGAGAGACCATAGCCTAAAAACATGGTTAAACCTGGTCTCTCCTGGAGGTGGTCTCTTATCAGAGAATTTTTTTGATGAAAGACTCCTCATGACTAGGAGAAACTGGGTTTTTAGGCTTTGGTCTTACATAGGAGGCTACTGTATTCACTTCTGTAGACCCATAACCTTTATGTTAGAGAACAATGCAATAATAGAGCAGAGATTGGTGAAACTGCTCTCTGTGTAAAATTATTTGATTCATGGCACTAAGCCCGATATCATGTTGTAAAACAAAAAATTGTAGGTTAGATTATGACAAACTTTTCATACATTCAGAAAACCCCATAGAAAGTTGCTTCCTGTTGAATTAGTCTGTTAAAACACAAGGTAATATACAAGACTAAATTCAAATATAACAACTGTGTGTGATGTTTCAGTAACAATGTTATTACCAAAATGCCACACACTATTATTTGGATTTGTTCTTATTATCTAGTGTTTTTAATCTATAATCCAAATTGTACTTAAATCATATATTCTGTTAAAACACAAGGTAATAAGACTAAATTCAAATATAACAACTGTGTGTGATGTTTCAGTAACAATGTTATTACCAAAATGCCACACACTATTATTTGGATTTGGTCTTATTATCTAGTGTTTTTAATCTATAATCCAAATTGTACTTAAATCATATAGTCTGTTAAAACACAAGGTAATATACAAGACTAAATTAAAATATAACAACTGTGTGTGATATTTCAGTAACAATGTTATTACCAAAATGCCACACACTATTATTTGGATTTGGTCTTATTATCTAGTGTTTTTAATCTATAATCCAAATTGTACTTAAATCATATAGTCTGTTAAAACACAAGGTAATATACAAGACTAAATTCAAATATAACAACTGTGTGTGATATTTCAGTAACAATGTTATTACCAAAATGCCACACACTATTATTTGGATTTGGTCTTATTATCTAGTGTTTTTAATCTATAATCCAAATTGTACTTAAATCATAGTCTGTTAAAAATGTGTAATTTCAAATGGGATTTTAAAAAATGTCTTTTTAGAGTAAGTGTTGAATTAAAGAAGCTATACTATATATTGTTAAGACTCTTCTCAGCGGTCCATGTTTGTGTGCAAGGTTTCTGAGAAAACAATGTGGGTTTGTTTTGGATACAGCTTAGTACTATAAATTTATTCCCAGTGCTTTAAAAAGGATATTAATAACTAGACATAGTAGATGAACTTGCCTTCAATGTCCACTCCGGGTAGGTTCCTCGTCCTTCTTTGCCCCATCCTCCACTTGTTGATCCACACGGTCCCGGAGCCCACTTTCCGTAGCCAACTTGCCGCATCTGTCGTCACCGCCGTTCTCTCTCACTCCCCCCTCATTGGAATGTCATCTGGTCCTTGTTTTTCCCCAAACACGTGGGCCATCCTCCCGCAGTTGGAATCCATCCACCTTTCTACAACTTCACCCTGGGATTCACCCTCTCTGATATCTTGTCATACAGTGAGGAGAGAATTACCCATATTACAATATATTCCTGTTTTTGAACTCTCTGTTGCCCTTACCAGTAAAAAATGTCATGATACTTGGGTATTTTCAGATCTTTATAAAAATCACCAACAACCATAGTATAATAATATTTTCCTTTGATAAAGGTGGTTGCCAAAATATGGAAAGAAACATAAAGGTTAATTTTTATTTGATCATGGATTGCTTCTTATCCCAAGTACATTCATGGACAATACTTAAGGAAGTTGTAGCTTTTACCATGTATATCAGGACAATAACTCTGAAATTTATTTGATACAGTGACCTTTATTGAAGACACACGAGATAACTGTAAACAAAATTGCCACTATCTCCTTAAAAAAAAAAAAAAAAAAGATAACTGGTGATATCAAAGACTTTCCACCTTAAGTTTTGTCCATGAGTATAGATATAGTACAGGGCTCTTTGTGTAGGATTTTGTAATGCTGCTATTCTACATTTGTGTTGACTCACATTTACAAATTTACAAAGGAGGGAGCCCTTTATGGTTATTTGCATGTGGGGACAAGAAACTGAAGTCACACCTTGTTATCACAACATCACTTGTGACATGTTATAAGAATGATTAAAGGTGTATCCCTCCAGTATGGTCAATAGACAATCCTAATTTAGACAAAGGATTTACTTGTTCAAATTACCATCAATATTTGCCTTCTTTAGCTGCATTGTTATTGAAAGTCATTTATTTCTCTATTCTTAAGTCTTATTCGATAAATGCCTCCAAGATCTTGTCAACGTTCATGAAACTGACTTTTGGTTACTATTGAAAAATATTCTCAAATTTGATCTGTCCCATTTAGTCCATAAGTCTCCATGATGGGAGCTGCTGTTAGTTGGCTATCCAGGGGGCACCACATTACAATCAGACTTTGTCCTCAAATTTTATCTGTTGGTTACCATCGCTCACAGTTCATCTAGCAACTTTACAGTAGTTTTCTTGACCTCTTCTAGCCAGCTCATTGCAGGTCTATTTCTTAAGATCTTACTCATAATTGAAATTGTCATCTGCATATCTAATACAGTAGAACCTCCCTTTAGCGGACACCTCGCTAACAGACACTTCTCTACAAAGGACAGTTTTCATTTGCAAAATTACCATTTTAACAATTCAGCAACTCTCCAGTAAGAGGACACGTCTCCCTAAAGGACATTTTGGCTCTGCAATTAGGTGTTGTCCTTTACAGGGAGGTTCTACTGTATTGTTAAAGTTCTTTTAACCATGCCATTTATTCCAAAGATGCTTCTGAGATTATTATTTTTTTGCTTATTCCTGGTACAAGCCATGATAATCATGGTGGGTAGAAGTTGGCGACTGCCTTTACTGTAAGTGCACCACATGTCTACACATGTGAAAAGCAGTTCGACTTTGCACTTACAAATGTGCCAGAGCCCCGTTTGGTTACTTGCCCTTACTGGTGGGGTTGGACTTTTGCAAGAATCGGGGACCATTGGAGCATTTTTTTTTTAAATCAGAAAAAAGTGCCCAATGCGGAAATCGAACCCGGGTCATAGCGGACCGTAGGTTATTTTTAACTATACATATCAAAGAAGAATTTCAGTCTGCTACTGAATAGGGCTCCCAGCTTAATGACAAAGGCAGATGCATTCTACTTCATCCAATCATGACGGTTGTCGCATGATACCCTGATATGATTGAGTGGAGATAAGAATGTTGTTGTTTCTTATCCCCTTGTGTAAAGATTACACGAATTCCATGAGTTCATGCTCCTCGAGCGGAGATAAGAATGGTGAACACAGACATCCTTGTGTCAGAATTCAATGTTTTTGATGTCAATACAGCTTAGAAAGTTTTCCCACTTTAAATGTGCATCATTATATTTTCTATATACATTCCATACTAGCAAAAACACCTAATGCCCAAACCGGGCATAAACCCCTATGTTAGGTAAAATAAAATGGATATGTAAAGAAAGGGTTTTAATATTATATAGAATTTTACTTCAAAAAATAAAATATGCTATCAAAATACAATCATAGACAAAACTTAAGGAGTGGAAAGTCTGTTGTTGTTGTTGTTTCTTATCCCCTTGTGTAAAGATTACACGAATTCCATGAGTTCATGCTCCTCGAGCTGTTTTATGGTGGAAAGTCTGATGTTGCTAATCATTTATTTTTGAAGGATACAGAGGCAATTTTGTCCACACTTGGTTATCTTGTGTGTCTTCAATAAAGGTCACTGTAATATCTTTCAGAGTTATTATCTGAATCTTGATATGCATGCTAAAAGGTGCAACTTGTTCACACTTGGTTATCTTGTGTGTCTTCAATAAAAGTCACTGTAATATCTTTCAGAGTTATTGTCTGAATTCCAATATAAATGTTAAAAGGTACAACTTTCTCCCAAAGGTCCCGTTTAGTGCATCTAATGCAAGCCAAAATGTGTTCTGGAGCTGCAGGTACCAAACTACATTTTGGGCAAGTGGGGTAGATTTTGTTATTTTCTATCTTCAATGGCTTGAGATGGCCTGTTCTAAATATTGTTAGTGTTGTTTGATGCTGTCTATTTCTGATGTTCAGAGCTCCTCCTGGGTTCACTCCACTGTACCAACTGTGCTTAGGTGGGATCCTTCAGTTCCTATTTATTTTTGTTTTGACTACTGTTTCTATTTCTTTAAAAGTAAGTTTATTTTTCTGTGGCAAGGGTTCTTTTGTGCCTTTTCTCGCTAGCACATCAGCAGCTTCATTGCCTTCAATGCCAACATGTGAGGGTATCCATTGAAGGTGAATTTTCGAGAGTTTTTGGAGATAGCCAATTATGTTCCTGCTTACTTTGTCTCTAAGTTCCCCTGTGTGACTCAAGTGTTGTATGGAACTTCTACTATCAGTAAGAATCAAGATATCTTGATAATTAGTATTTCTGATGGATTTTAAAGCTTCATAGATGGCTATAAGTTCTGATCTGAAGACAACAAAAATTTGGGTTTCTTCTGTTTATTTTCTCAATGCCATTTGTGGTTTTAATGAGACAGCCACTGCCAGTGTGTCCCAACTCATCTCTGCTACCATCGGTATAGATAGTTATTGCATTTTTAGGAATGATATTAATTATTTTTAATGAAAATTGTTTTAAGTATTCTGGATTTTGGTATTGTTTGTTGGTGTGTTCATTTAAAGCAAGCATGTCAAACTCAAATCCTAACACGGGCCAAATACAAAAGTTGTTGTTGTTGTTTCTTATCCCCTTGTGTAAAGATTACACGAATACCATGAGTTCATACTCCTCGAGCTGTTTTATGATGAGCAGCGGCCTCTCCCAAAGGTCCTGTTTAGTGCATCTAATGCAAGCCAGAATGTGTTCTGGAGCTGCAGGTACCAAACTACATTTTGGGCAAGTGGGATAAATTTTGTTATTATTTTCTATCTTCAATGGCTTGAGATGGCCTGTTCTAAATCTTGTTAGTGTTGTTTGATGATGTCTATATCTGATGTTCAGAGCTCCTCCTGGGTTCATTCCACTGTACCAACTGTGCTTAGGTGGGATCCTCCAGTTCTTGTTTATTTTTGTTTTGGCTATTTTTTCTATTTCTTTGAAAGTAAGTTTATTTTTCTGTGGCAAGGGTTCTTTTGTGCATTTTTTCGCTAGCACATCAGCAGCTTCATTGCCTTCAATGCCAACATGTGAGGGTATCCATTTAAGGTGAATTTTTGAGGTTTTTGAGAGGTTTTGGAGATAACCAATTATGTTCCTGCTTACTTTGTCTCTATGTTCCCCTGTGTGACTCAAGTGTTGTATGGCACTTCTACTATCAGTAAGAAGCCAGATATCTTGATAATTAGTATTTCTGATGGATTTTAAGGCTTCATAGATGGCTATAAGTTCTGATCTGAAGACTGAGCAAAAATCTGGGTTTCTTCTGTTCATTTTCTCAATGCCATTTGTGGTTTTGATGAGACAGCCACTGCCAGTGTGTCCTAGATCGTCTCTGCTACCATCAGTATAGATAGTTATTGCATTTTTAGGAATGTTATTAATTATTTCTAATGATAATTGTTTTAAGTATTCTGGATTTTGGTATTGTTTGTTGGTGGGTTCATTTAAAGTGACATTAAAAATAACATTTTGTAGTTGTTTGCATGGAGAAATATTTTCTGCTAAATAACTTTTTTCCACTTTATATTTTAAAAATCCATTTCTTTTGGCCAGGTGGAGAGGCCCTTCTTTTTTTAGTCTTATATTGGATTCCCAATTAAGTATGTAATTAGAAGTTCTGTGTTTGTTTCCATAACTTTTAATTTTGTTTATATATTTTGGCAGATTGTAGCTTCTTCTATCCTTTAAGGGCATAATGTCTGCCTCGTAAAGTACAATATCATTAGGGCAGGTATTTCGAAGACCTGTAATAATTCTAGCTGCACTTAGTTGTATCCTTTCCAGTGATTTTAGATTTGTTTCAGATGCTGTACCATAGATTTGATATCCATATTCCAGGATAGGTCTAATTAGAGATGTGTAAGTTAATTTTAGTGTGGTTGCTTCGGCTCCCCACTCTTTTCCTGAAATATATTTTAGGATTTTTAGTCGGTCTCTTCCTTTTCTAATAACTTCTTCAATATGTTTACTGAAGTTAATTTCTGGGTCCAGGGTGTAGCCGAGATATTTAGGATGTTTATTTTATTTCAATTGTTGTTCTTTCAGAATAATTTTTGGTCTTATTTTGTATAGTTTCTTATCGGTAGTAAAAAGACAGGTTTCAGATTTTTGGGGGTTAAATTCTAATTTATGTTTATTAGCAAATTTTTCTAAGTGGAAAAGAGTCTTGTTCAAATCTCTTTCAGCTTTTTTCCAGTTAGTATTGCTGCTCCATAGAATAATGTCATCAGCGAAAAGTCCAATATTGGTTTTATGTGAAATTTTTTCTTCTATGCCTGCAATAAATAGGGTGAAGAGAGTTGGGCTAAGGACTGATCCTTGTGGTAATCCTTGGTACAATTTGAAGGTTTTAGATAAAGTGCCATTATATTTGACCCTGATGTATCTATTTTTAAGGAAATCATTTATCCAAGTGATAGCTTTTCCATCAATTTTGAAATGTTTGTATAATTTTGTAATTAACTTGTTTTTCCATACCTTATCAAAAGCTTGTGTAAGATCTAAAAAAGCAGCTATTGTTGTGTTAGTTGGTTTTCTGTTTTGTGCATCTTTTACCTTTTGTGTGAAAAATAAGAGTTGGTCTATTGTCCCATGTCCTTTCCTAAATCCATATTGTTCTTCTGGTAAGAGATTTCTTGTGTCGAGGTGGTAGGTGAGTCGTCTGAGTATAATTTTTTCCATTAATTTGCAGCAAATACTTGTGAGGGAGATAGGTCGGTAGTTTTTTGGGTCATCAGCAGATTTGTCAAGTTTTTTAATAGGAATTATTGTTGCAGTTTTCCAGTCTTGAGGCAATTTTCCAGTTTTCCAGGAGTTATTGAAAATATCAAGAAGTCTTTCTTTGCCATTTTTGCCCAAGTTTGATATCATTTGGCCATGGATTCCATCTGGCCCAGGAGTCTTGTTCAGGTCAGTGTTTTTTAATGCATAATCTAGCTCTTTCATATTGATTTTTTCATGGAAAATATTATGAGTGCTAGTGACGTTTTTACAGTCATGGATAATCTTTCGGGCCTTTTTTTCAACTTTCTTATCTTTTATTTCAAATTTGATTTTACTACCTATTTGATATGAATTACCTATAAGATTAGCAGCATTTTTGTCATTAGTTGCTGGGGCACCATCTGTATTCTTAATCATATTTGTTGTTTTCAGTTTGTGGCTGGGCTCTGTCAATTTGTTTTGCCAAATGCCAAAGTTTTGTATTTGGGTTTCTTGGGTTCAGGTTTTCACAAGTTTGTTTCTATTTTTCCCTTTTCATATTTACGTATAATCTTTTTATTTTTGCATTCACAATGTTGAGTTCAGTTCTACAATTTGTTTGGTTTTGGGTGCACTTTTTTGTAGTTCATTTCTTTTAGTTATAAGTGTTTGAATATCTTTTGCCTGGTGTGTTCAATTTGGAATCCATTTCTTAATATTACCTCTTGGTATTGAAACTTTGGCCGCTTTAATAATGGTGTTTTTGAAAGATATCCAATTTTGTTCCAGATCTTTTATTCTAGTGGGTGCTTAGCTATGAGAAGTATTTTTAAAAATAGCAATGTCTTTTATTTATTGTATTCACATATCCTGTTTAAGAGTGTGTAAAATTCTATCTCTAGTTGATGCAGTGAAATCTCAAGATAAAGTAGAACTATCTCTCACAAGGTAATAAGACCAAATCCAAATAAATAGTGTGGGATGTTTAGGTTACAACTGAAATGTCACACACTATTTATTTATTTGGATTTGGTCTTATTACCTTTTGTTTTTTAAATCTGTAATCCAAATTGTGCCTTATCATAGAACTATCTCTCTGTAGCTATAGTTTCAGAGCTAAAGTGTCCTTTTAGGGAGAGGTGTCCTCTTACCGAAGTGTTGCTAATTAGTAAAAATAATAATTTTGTTTGTGAAACTTTTTCTTTGTAGAGATGTCTTCTAACAGGAGTGTCCTCTCATGGAGGATCTACTGTAACACAGCAACTTGGGTTATAATTCTAAAGTCCCTAGTTTGTCCTCAAGTTGTTTTTACTGTGTGGATATAACATGAGTTCTCAGTCCCAAGAAAGGTCGTTATATACAACAAGGTTAGACTGAATGAATGACTGCTAAAATTTGATTATTTGGCCTCCACTATTAGTGGTGGATCAGCTGTGTGCTTTTGGCTTTTTTATTTAAAGAGCAGCACCTGTTTTACCAGCCTTCCCATCTGCTGTACGTTGCTAGTTCCATTTTCATTGGTTGGGGATTCAATAAGCGTCATTTCTACACAGAATCCAAATGTTGTCATTTTGTGGACCACAATTAACCCTTAACTGGACAGGCGGATTTTTCTTACATAACTGGATGGGTTGATTCAAACCACTTATGTAACTATATGAAATAAGTGCTAAATAATGATCGATCAACGCTGTTACTGAAACGTCACACACAATTTATTTGGATTAGGTCTTATTTTCTTGTAGCTATAATCCAAATTGTGCTTTCATCAATGAACTATTTATTAGTTGACTTTTTAGAAATACGGTAAAACTTGCCTTGGGAGTGTAGCTATTAAAGGAGTCCTATTTTTAAGAAGAACCATTTGTTTTACCATTAATTTAGTTTTCATAGGCATCTGAGAGCCAGTCTCATGCATGCACATCTAATTTTTTTTTAAGCCTCTAAAGGCTCAAATTTGTTCAATATTCTCTAATAAGAGCATTGTTAAATTTTCTCATAGGAAAGAATAGTTTTAGGTTTATTTTACCAATATTGAAAAAAAGCTTACATACATATGTGAAAGATTTTTTTTTTTCAAAATATATTACAGAGGGATTGCACCCTCTGTATCAATTTATTACACATAAATTGACAAAGAGAGAGCAATTCCTTTATATTTTGGAGGAAAAAGTTTGTTTTTCTATCACAGATACAGGTATACCACTCTTTTTAAAAAAATATAATTACATTCAATGATTATTAGATTATTTTAATCAAATTTCTTTTTAACCTGTCTTAGGAGTTAAACCTGTTTTGTAAGTGGATTTTTTCCTCTCTACTTGGAACCAAATGGAAACTCCAAAGTTACTCTTTCAGGATGAGGAAGATGACAAATTGAACAACTGTCCAGAGCACCTGCAAGCCATACCACACTCTCTGAGTTATAATAATGTACTAGAAGGTTGGCAGTACTAAAGTAGAACCTCCATGAGAGAACACTCACGCTTGAAGACACCTCTCTACAAAGGACAGTTTTCATTTGCAAAATTATCATTTTTACTATTTAGTAACTATCCGGTAAGAGGATACCTCTCCCTAAAGGACACTTTGGCTCTGCAATTTGATGTTGTCCTTTACAGGGAGGTTCTACTGTACAACCAACTTACAAGGTTATATATACAGTAGAACCTCCATGAAAGGACACTCGTGCTAGAGGATACCTCTCTACACGGGACAGTTTTCATTTGTAAAATTACCATTTTTACAATTTAGCAACTTCCGGCAAGAGTATACCTCTCCCTAAGGGACACTTTAGCTCTACAATTAGGTGTCCTTTACTGGGAGTTTCTACTGTATATACCTCAGAGCCTGTTAGTTCAAGGTTAAGCTCAGGTCTCAAGCACACAATATATAGCATGAGTGTCCTCTTGTGGAAATTCTGTAACAGTTTCTCCTTACCCAATTGCTAGGTGAAGAGTTGATGGGAGCTGACCTGACTCTGGTGTTCCAGACTTATAATCCCAAATTATTAGCTCTCAACCACCATGGCTACATCTTTATGATGGGACTGTGGTGTCTGCTCTGCTCTCTTCAACTCTTGTCTCTGCTCGATTCTCAGCGGCCATGTTGCTGGACTCTCAGTTTAACAAGCTCTGTCGCACCGTGCTCCAGCTGAACCAGCCCAGGCTGCGGCACTGCAATCTTCCTACCTTCAGCCTCTACCGCCATTTAGCCTGGAGGCCGCCGCCAGCCAAGAACTTCTCGCGTGCCAGTTGGGCATCCGCCGCTTCGGTCAATGTAGGATCGCCCAATCCCCAGATGTACGCACGTTACAACTTCTACGCAGCCCCTTTCCTTGCTCCGGCCCCTTCTCCCAGTATTGGTGAGTCCCTGCTTTTAACATTTAGCTCTCTAGCCCCCCGTGTGGTTTGCTTGGAACACAAGAACACTGCATACGCCTTCACCTTCATGTTGCATTCCTTTTAGAGTTCCCGAGGACAAACTCTCCAACTTCTATAATTCAACAACCTAAGGGATCGGGTGAAGTTTGTCTCAAATTATAGATGATTAAGATGGATTATTAATTCATTGCAACATGCACTGCTAGTGGAAATTTTTCAAGAACATTGTCAGCAACATCTAAAGGGGTGTTGAATTAAGGTATGCATTGGTTTATAGCCAGTTAAAGTGAATATAGGATAATTGGGATTCAGAAAATGGTTGAATTATAGCAAGCATTCAATTAAAGATGGTAATTTGAAAGGGAAATTGTCAGGATTTGAAATATTGGTTGAAAAGAAAGTGTTGAATTAATAGAGGTTATACTGTACATTATGCACCTCCTGATCCTGAAACTAAATGTTGCTGATGGTTCACTACCATCTATCTTGATACATACTTGATTTGATACACAATTTGGATTGTAAAAATCAAAAATAGGCATATCCTATCCACATTCACATGAATGTTCACATCCACAAGATGGCAGAGCGCCATCTAATGCAACAGAAATCAACTAAACTTTGATTTAGCCTGCTCCCTGATATTTGGCCAACCCATTTTGGATTATAGGTTTATTCATTCAGTACTTTTGTCTGATGATGGTAACAATGCTGTGTTACTAAAATGTCACACACTATTTATTTGGATTTGGTGTTATTTAACTTATGATGCAAACTCCTTTTCAAATGTAGTGGGAGTAATTTTTAGAATAACCAACTTGTATATAACAGGAACTAGCTGTGTATTCCTGACAGATTGTTGGTCCACTGAGATTGATGCTAGGTTCTGTCTGCGGCAGCTTCCCTCCGTAGGAAAACTACCTTTGGGAACAACCCTCCCTGTCACCCTGGTTTGATCACTAGTCATCTCCCACCTTTTTTTTTGTACCCTCTCTTTAGCAGACCCCCTCCCTTTTTATTAATTATTATCTAATATTCTATCACCTAGATGAATCTATGACTTGTGAAGTAATCTTTTTTTTTCTCTTCTTTTTATTCAACAGTAATCTTCTCTAAAAATAAAAAAAAGAAGAATATTAATTGTAAATGTTTGAGTGGAGATAAGCAAGAATAAGATGGGAAGAGAGAGAGAATATATGGTTTTATGGGCTACTAACCAACGTGTATGATTTTCAAGCCCAAAAAATGGATGTAACAAGCAGACAAGCCACAATGCACTGTAGCAAAGTACCAAGGTGCTTGCACGTAACCACGGTTGTTCAAAAGGTTAAGATGAGAAGGTGAAAAGATTTGTAGTTGAAGGAGTAAAAAAGAAGGATAATGATCTAGATTACATGAGAGAATGCCACCAGTTAGTGTGATATAAGATATGGGAAACCTATATTGTAGAACCTCAATGAAAGGACACTCACACTAGAGGACACGTCTCTATAAAGGACAGTTTTCATTACCAAAAATACCATTTTACTATTTAGCAACTCTCCGGTATGAGGACACCTCTCCCTAAAGGACACTTTGGCTCTGCAACTAGGTGTCCTTTACAGGGAGGTTCTACTGTATAAGAATCTACATATATAGTCTGTGATGTGGCACCCACTTAAATAGGTTGCATGCAAATTGATCAGCAGTGTCATATAGAGCTAAGTTTGAATAAAACTGATGTCACAAGGATATAATATGATAAATTCCAAGGAAATGGCCACTTTGTAAAAGTGACAGAAGAAAGGCTGGAAGAAAGCCAATATCACACAGAGCGTGGATTTAAAAAGAAGGAATAGTGTGGCAATAGTAGAGTAGAGGTTGAGAGAGTTGCATGCCAGTTGCTACATTGTTCACCTGGGAATCATTATATTACAGTGGAACCTCTCTGTAAAGGACAATCTCATTACAAGGCAAAAGTGTCCTTTAGGAAGATTTGTCCTCTTACCAGAGAGTTGCTAAATAGTAAAAATGAAAATTATGAAGATGAAAATTGTCTTTTATAGAGAGTTGTCCTCTAGTGGGACTGTCCTCTCATGGAGGTAACTACTGTATAATTGAATTTTTTTTTTCAAATTCATAGTCACTGTGGTTAATGTGATAGAGAGTAATGGAATATTTGACAGGTAAAATATTACTTGATAAAATAATCTCTGGTGCCAGATCATGATAGTCTACCACTACCTAGCTACCACTAGAATACCAACCCATCTTGATATTAAGGATATAACAGTGTCAAGTCTTTTTAATGGAATCTTCTGGGGATGAGCTCATTGATGGATGTAGTCTGATTTGGATGGGATTTTCACTTTGTACAGAGTAGGAAAACCTTTGTACCCCAACTGGAAATTCATTTTGCATTGACAACAAGAGTATGTCCCAAGTATGGAAATTTAGGAATGCTGTCTTTGGCTGGAAAAACTTGATGTTTGTTCCAGTTCCTCCTCTGGTTTCTTGCCAGCTCCACCATCTTGAAACAACATTACTCTCTTTACTTTACTCCATTTATAGTTTGTTTGTTGTTTCTTATCCCCTTGTGTAAAGATTACTTGAATTCCATGAGTTCATGTTCCTCGAGCTGTTTTATGATAAGCAGTAGCTTCTCCCAAAGGTCCTGTTTAGTATATCTAATGCATGCCAAAATGTGTTCTGGAACTGCAGGCGCCAAGCTACATTTTGGGCAAGTGGGGTTGATTTTGTTATTTTCTATGTCTGATGACATTCTGGCCTTCCACATTTGTCTTCTTCCATCTTTTCAGGTACATACACTACAGTAGTCCTTGGGATTGAAATAACAAGAATGATTAGCAATGAATTTCTTTTTTTTTTAAGGAAGACTTCAGAGATGTCTACAAGTGGTATTTACATATTGTTGCATCATGGCTAATGAACCTATTTTATTTTAATTTGTAATATTATTTTTCATATATTTTAAATTCAAAATTATATTTTATATTTAATTATTTTATTAAACAGAATATATGTATTATAAACAGAATATATGTATTATAGAATCATCATTTGTATTTAGGTAAACTGTGTGACTTCACTGCTCTCTTTGATGTGAAAAAATAAATAAATTATTCGGGAGGCTACTTAAAGTAGAGTTATCTCATTATTCCCTTATACAAAATTGTAGGATGGTTGAAACACGCTCTGGTAAGATGCAAGACCCAGCACAGGAGAGAATCAAGGCTGAAGAAGCTCTCCTATCATACACTGCAATAAAAGGAAACTCCTTGCTAATCTTTATTGTTATTTGGTGTTATATAATACAAGGGAATATGTTAATTGGGGATTTTCTGGTGCTTTCCACCCGGTATTGATTCAGTCAACATTCTGTTGGAATCAAATGTTTTTCAACTCTCACTGTCTACCAGGGATGTTTCTAGATCCCCGCTGTCGATTCTAAAGTGAGGTGTTGGTGTGGCAGATCCCAACTGGCAAGTCTATGATGGCCGGGGGTGGCAGCTCACCCCATCAGGCAACCAGCACCTGCAGCGGCCCCTGCCTGGCCTGGAGTTCTCCCTAATGTCCTACAATGTGCTCTCCCAGCATCTGATGGTGGACCATCCTCACCTCTACCAGCAGTGTCCTCCCTCCGCCCTGGACTGGACACAGCGGGGACAAGCTCTCCTGGCCCAGATCCACTCTAACAGTCCGGATGTGAGTACTGCTGCCCTGCTGCTCCTGTTTGTGTGACTCTAACTTCTGTCTGTCTGCAGATTGCCTGTCTCCAGGAGGTGGATGAGACCCACTACAACGAGTTCTTTCTCCCCCAGCTGGTCCAAATGGGTAAGTTCCCACATTCACTTCAAAATACAGGGTGGCCCATAAGTCCTGAAAACTCTTTTTTTTTATTAAAAATAAAAGACAAACTAGAATAAAAAAAAACTATTTTATTTATCCCAAGTACACATGGTACAGGCCATGAAAATCATGGTGGGTAGTTAGCGACTGCTTTTACTGTAAGTGCAAAAGTTGAACTGCTTTTCACATGTGTAGACATGTGGTGCACTTACAGTAAAAGCAGTCTACTTCTACCCACCATGATTATCATGGCCTATACCACGTGTACTAGGGATAAGCAAAAAAAAAAAAAATTCCTATATATTGATGGTGCATTAATGCTTATCTGATTATAGCAACAACAAAGTGTTTGTTATGGTTTCCATTAATTGTTGTTGTTAGTATGATATGATGCATTATTGCACAGTCTATTATAAAAGCATAGGGCGCTTCTATGAATCAATTTCCTCCCGGCAATTTTTCCATCTATATTCTAGCCAAAGATTTGGCCCAGCCACCTTGCCAGCAAACACCTCTTTGGTAGTTTGTGAAGATTCCATTAGATCCCGTGTGGATATCATGGAATAAAGTCCGCCCTAGACTGACGAGGGCCATTAGCCTGAAACCATGGTCTCTGGGTGGACGCTTCTCAATTTGCCAAAGCTGGTGTTGTGGCTTTGTCACTGACCCAAGGCCGCTAGTTTGCCGCGACGGTCAATGGATGGCGTCAGTTTTTGACGTTTATTTTGACGGGAGAAGTGCCCTATGCTTCTATGGATCAATTTCCTCCCGGCAATTTTTCCATTTATAATCTATTATAAGAAATTTAAACTTTAGATACAAGAAAATAAGACCTAATCCAAATAATTTAATAGTGTGTGAAACGTCGCACGCTATTAAATTTAGGTCTTATTATTATTATTTTTTTGTATCTATAATTTTTGAGGTTATTGTTTCTTTTTAAGATAAAATAATTTTCTACTGTCCTTACTGCATGGGAGCTAGTTTTATTTTTAAAAAGAATCATACACATCAAAAATAGTTAATTTTTTTTTTTTTTGCTTATCCCTAGTACACGTGGTACAGGCCATGATAATCATGGTGGGTAGTTAGCGACTGCTTTTACTGTAAGCGCACCACATGTCTACACATGTGAAAAGCAGTTCGACTTTGCACTTACAAATGCCAGAGCCCCGTTTGGTTACTTGCACTTGCTGGTGGGGTTGGACTTTTGCAAGAATCGGGGGCCATTGGAGCATTTTTTTTAACAGAAAAAAGTGTCAAATGCGGGAATCGAACCCGGGTCCTAGTGGTCTAAAACCAAACGGTTTAACCAGCCTTCCACCGACCCCCTGTTTAAATTTCTTATTGTTGTTAATGTCCATCAGGTTGACTTTTGGTGACGATGGACAATTATTCTTCACTTTGATCTGCTTTCTGGTAATTTTCTTGACCCCTATCAGCCCTCATTGGAGATCTTCAACTGACTGTGTTGGTGTTGGCAGGCTACCAGTGCTCCTACAAGAAGAGGACAAGGTCCAAGAAAGATGGGTGTGCCTTGATATTCAAGAGTGACAAGTTTGAGCTGGAGAATCTGGTGAACGTGGAGTTCTACAAGGATGAGGTGAACCTGCTGGATCGGGACAACGTGGGGATGATCGGGGTGCTGCGGCATAAGCACATGCTGGGCAAGCAGAGCCGCCTCCTGGTGGCCACCACCCACCTGCTGTTTAAGCCGGCCCGCGGGGACATCAAGCTGGCCCAGCTCCTGGTGCTGCTGGCGGAGATCCACCAGCTGGCCCTGAAGTCCCCTGGGGGATCGAACTACCACCCCGTCCTCCTCTGTGGGGACTTCAACAGCGAACCCCTCTCCCCCCTCTACAAGTTCATCAGCTCTGGCATCCTAGCCCTGGACGACCTCAAATGCTCAGAGATTTCTGGACAGTCCAAGTTTCCCTGGAAGGGAGAGCCTCTCCAGAAAGATCAGCTCATCAACAAAGACATTGGAATCTCCCTCAACAGCCGCTATGAGAACAATCAGGGGCCATCCCAGACACTTCTGAAGGCCTGCCAGGACTCTGATGAACCCATTCCCCCGCTGGAACAGAACGTCCTGAAGCACAACTTCAAGTTTGTGTCTGCCTACAACCACATGGACTCGTTGGGTCAGCCAGAAATCTCAACCTACCACGCCAACGCGGCCTGCACCGTGGACTACATCTTCTACTCAGTGGCTGAGAGGACTACCCAATACCAATATGGCCGCCCCATCCTATCCCACCTCCAGCCTGGAGAGCTGACCCACCTGGCTTCCTACAGCCTGCCCTCACAGACCCAGCTCCAACCTCAGGGCACCCTCCCCAACCTCATCCATCCTTCCGACCATCTCCCCCTCATCTCCCGCTTCATCTGGAACCCCACCTCTTAGCACTTGTTATTTATTTAATTTTATTTATTTTCTCCGCGTAGATTGAAGTAGGTAGAGTGTTTTGGTTGGCTTTTTCTCTCTCCCTTCTCTCTCTAAAATTACTTCCCTTCCCCCATTTCACTCATCTGTAAACTAAATGCTTTGAGAAATCACCTGCATTGATCCAAGTCAATGCAGGTGTATATTTTTGTAAGGCATTTGTCTGTAAAAAGTGCTGAAATGCTTTATTTGATCCTTAGTGTGTATATTTGCATAGAATTGATATGTATATATGTTGGGAGTTGACCACAGTAGTGGAAAAACTCCCTCTTCTCTATTTTGTCCAAATAAAAAGTTTTATCTTTTTGGGTTTTGTTCCTTCTGCGGTTGGTTAATTAACCTAGTAGATCCTCAACTTGCAACCCCAAAACACATCATTGACTGTATTGACTCGACCATTGATGAGCTTTACTCATCCCCAGCAGACACCATCAACAAGCTCTACAAGCTTGATACCCTAATATGATTGAGTAGATATAAGAAAGAAAAAGGACTTCATAGTAGAGCATCTCCCATGAGAGACCATAGCCTAAAAACATGGTTAAACCTGGTCTCTCCTGGAGGTGGTCTCTTATCAGAGAATTGTTTTGTTGAAAGACTCCTCATGACTAGGAGAAACTGGGTTTTTAGGCTTTGGTCTTACATAGGAGGCTACTGTATTCACTTCTGTAGACCCATAACCTTTATGTTAGAGAACAATGCAATAATAGAGCAGAGATTGGTGAAACTGCTCTCTGTGTAAAATTATTTGATTCATGGCACTAAGCCCGATATCATGTTGTAAAACAAAAAATTGTAGGTTAGATTATGACAAACTTTTCATACATTCAGAAAACCCCATAGAAAGTTGCTTCCTGTTGAATTATAGTCTGTTAAAACACAAGGTAATATACAAGACTAAATTCAAATATAACAACTGTGTGTGATGTTTCAGTAACAATGTTATTACCAAAATGCCACACACTATTATTTGGATTTGGTCTTATTATCTAGTGTTTTTAATCTATAATCCAAATTGTACTTAAATCATATAGTCTGTTAAAAATGTGTAATTTCAAATGGGATTTTAAAAAATGTCTTTTCAGAGTAAGTGTTGAATTAAAGAAGCTATACTATATATTGTTAAGACTCTTCTCAGCGGTCCATGTTTGTGTGCAAGGATTCTAAGAAAACAATGTGGGTTTGTTTTGGATACAGCTGAGTACTATAAATTTATTCCCAGAGCTTTAAAAAGGATATTAATAACTAGACATAGTAGATGAACTTGCCTTCAATGTCCGCTCCGGGTAGGTTCCGCGTCCTTCTTTGCCCCATCCTCCACTTGTTGATCCACACGGTCCCGGAGCCCACTTTCCGTAGCCAACTTGCCGCATCTGTCGTCACCGCCGTTCTCTCTCGCTCCCCCCTCATTGGAATGTCATCTGGTCCTTGTCTTCCCCCAAACACGTGGGCCATCCTCCCGCAGTTGGAATCCATCCACCTTTCTACAACTTCACCCTCTCTGATATTTTGTCATACAGTGAGGAGAGAATTACCCATATTACAATATATTCCTGTTTTTGAACTCTCTCTTGCCCTTACCAGTAAAAAATGTCATGATACTTGGGTATTTTCAGATCTTTATAAAAATCACCAACAACCATAGTATAATAATATTTTCCTTTGATAAAGGTGGTTGCCAAAATATGGAAAGAAACATAAAGGTTAATTTTTATTTAATCATGGATTGCTTCTTATCCCAAGTACATTCATGGACAATACTTAAGGAAGTTGTAGCTTTTACCATGTATATCAGGACAATAACTCTGAAATTTATTTGATACAGTGACCTTTATTGAAGACACACGAGATAACTGTAAACAAAATTGCCTCTATCTCCTTAAAAAAAAAAAAAGATAACTGGTGATATCAAAGACTTTCCACCTTAAGTTTTGTCCATGAGTATAGATATAGTACAGGGCTCTTTGTGTAGGATTTTGTAATGCTGCTATTCTACATTTGTGTTGACTCACATTTACAAAGGAGGGAGCCCTTTATGGTTATTTGCATGTGGGGACAAGAAACTGAAGTCACACCTTGTTATCACAACATCACTTGTGACATGTTATAAGAATGATTAAAGGTGTATCCCTCCAGTATGGTCAATAGACAATCCTAATTTATAATGCTTCCAAGACAAAGGATTTACTTGTTCAAATTACCATCAATATTTGCCTTCTTTAGCTGCATTGTTATTGAAAGTCATTTATTTCTCTATTCTTAAGTCTTATTCGATAAATGCCTCCAAGATCTTGTCAACGTTCATGAAATTGACTTTTGGTTACTATTGAAAAATATTCTCAAATTTGATCTGTCCCATTTAGTCCATAAGTCTCCATGATGGGAGATGCTGTTAGTTGGCATGTTGGCTATCCAGGGGGCACCACATTACAATCAGACTTTGTCCTCAAATTTTATCTGTTGGTTACCATCGCTCACAGTTAATCTAGCAACTTTACAGTAGTTTTCTTGACCTCTTCTAGCCAGCTCATTGCAGGTCAATTTCTTAAGATCTTACTCATAATTGAAATTGTCATCTGCATATCTAATACAGTAGAACCTCCCTTTAGCGGACACCTCGCTAACAGACACTTCTCTACAAAGGACAGTTTTCATTTGCAAAATTACCATTTTAACAATTCAGCAACTCTCCAGTAAGAGGACACGTCTCCCTATAGGACATTTTGGCTCTGCAATTAGGTGTTGTCCTTTAAAGGGAGGTTCTACTGTATTGTTAAAGTTCTTTTAACCATGCCATTTATTCCAAAGATGCTTCTGAGATTATTATTATTTTGCTTATTCCTGGTACAAGCCATGATAATCATGGTGGGTAGAAGTTGGTGACTGCCTTTACTGTAAGTGCATCACATGTCTACACATGTGAAAAGCAGTTCGACTTTGCACTTACAAATGTGCCAGAGCCCCGTTTGGTTACTTGCCCTCACTGGTGGGGTTGGACTTTTGCAAGAATCGGGGGCCATTGGAGCATTTTTTTTTAAATCAGAAAAAAGTGCCCAATGCGGGAATCGAACCCGGGTCATAGCGGCCCGTAGGTTATTTTTAACTATACATATCAAAGAAGAATTTCGGTCTGCTACTGATTAGGGCTCCCAGTCTTAATGACAAAGGCAGATGCATTTTACTTCATCCAATCATGACGGTTGTCGCATGATACCCTGATATGATTGAGTGGAGATAAGAATGTTGTTGTTGTTTCTTATCCCCTTGTGTAAAGATTACACAAATTCCATGAGTTCATGCTCCTCGAGCGGAGATAAGAATGGTGAACACAGACATCCTTGTGTCAGAATTCAATGTTTTTGATGTCAATACAGCTTAGAAAGTTTTCCCACTTAAAATGTGCATCATTATATTTTCTATATACATTCCATACTAGCAAAAAGACCTAATGCCCAAACCGGGCATAAACCCCTATGTTAGGTAAAATAAAATGGATATGTAAAGAAAGGGTTTTAACATTATATAGAATTTTACTTCAAAAAAGAAAATATGCTATCAAAATACAATCATAGACAAAACTTAAGGAGTGGAAAGTCTGATGTTGCTAATCATCTATTTTTGAAGGATACAGAGGCAATTTTGTCCACACTTGGTTATCTTGTGTGTCTTCAATAAAGGTCACTGTAATATCTTTCAGAGTTATTATCTGAATCTTGATATGCATGCTAAAAGGTGCAACTTGTTCACACTTGGTTATCTTGTGTGTCTTCAATAAAAGTCACTGTAAAATCTTTCAGAGTTATTGTCTGAATTCCAATATACATGTTAAAAGGTACAACTTTCTCCCAAAGGTCCTGTTTAGTGCATCTAATGCAAGCCAAAATGTGTTCTGGAGCTGCAGGTACCAAACTACATTTTATGCAAGTGGGGTAGATTTTGTTATTTTCTATCTTCAATGGCTTGAGATGGCTTCTGATGTTCAGAGCTCCTCCTGGGTTCACTCCACTGTACCAACTGTGCTTAGGTGGGATCCTCCAGTTCTTGTTTATTTTTGTTTTGGCTATTGTTTCTATTTCTTTATAAGTAAGTTTATTTTTCTGTGGCAAGGGTTCTTTTGTGCCTTTTTTCGCTAACACATCAGCAGCTTCATTGCCTTCAATGCCAACATGTGAGGGTATCCATTGAAGGTGAATTTTCGAGAGTTTTTGGAGATAGCCAATTATGTTCCTGCTTACTTTGTCTCTAAGTTCCCTTGTGTGACTCAAGTGTTGTATGGAACTTCTACTATCAGTAAAAATCAAGATATCTTGATAATTAGTATTTCTATAAAGCAATAACGCGCCATCTATACATATAAAATAAAAGGATTTAAAAGCGCGAATGTTTCTTTTATACGTAAAACGAACTTCTACTGTCCTTACTGCGATGAAAAAATATATTGGGAGGGCTTGGCTCATCAGTGGTGAACCCTCCCAGCGGTTTCGCCGCTGGGAGGGTTCACCACTGATGAGCCAAGCCCTCCCAATATATTTTTTCATCGCAGTAAGGACAGTAGAAGTTCGTTTTACGTATAAAAGAAACATTCGCGCTTTTAAATCCTTTTATTTTATATATAAATTAGTATTTCTGTTGGATTTTAAAGCTTCATAGATGGCTATAAGTTCTGATCTGAAGACAACAAAAATTTGGGTTTCTTCTGTTTATTTTCTCAATGCCATTTGTGGTTTTAATGAGACAGCCACTGCCAGTGTGTCCCAACTCATCTCTGCTACCATCGGTATAGATAGTTATTGCATTTTTAGGAATGTTATCAATTATTTCTAATGATAATTGTTTTAAGTATTCTGGATTTTGGTATTGTTTGTTGGTGGGTTCATTTAAAGCAAGCATGTCAAACTCAAATCCTAACACGGGCCAAATAAAAAAGTAATAAGATTATGTGTGGGCAGCAAAAAAAGAAAACAAGTAATTAAAATTTTATAGTAACATTTATGTAGGTTTATTTTAAAAAATACTAATAAGAAAAAAGAAAGTAAAGTTAATATTTTCTCCCTGATATTTGGCATCTCTTTTCTGCTACCATCTTTCCTACTTCGGGGGAAATCTTGTTTGCAGTGATTAATTTTAAAACTGACCCAAGATGAACGTCAGTAATTCTCGATCTGAATGGAGACTTATTTCCTTTCATAAGTGAAAATAACTGCTCACACCGATAAGTACTTCCAAACATGGACATAATTTCATATGCTAATTTTCGAGTGTTTTCAAATCTGGCTGGCAAATATTTGTAAAATTCAGAAATGCCAACTTCAATGAATTTTGCCTTTAAATCTGAATCGCACTGGATATCTATTACCTCCATTTGCATATGATTAGGTACTGATTCTAAATTTATCGAGAAAATCGAAGAAAACAAAGTAAACTTGCCTTCCAAAGATTTGAAATCAGAAAACCTTGTTTCAAATTCATTTCTAAGACTTAAAATTTTTTCTGCATATTTTTGATACGATGCAGTTTGACCTAAACTTGATTTGTACATGTTGCATGTCGGAAAGTGCATTAAATCTTCATTTTTCAACTGCTTTTCCCAAAGAACTAGCTTACATTTGAATGCATTAACTTGGTCACACATGTTGGTAATGATCTGATCCTTTCCTTGCAGTTTCAAATTTAAATCCGACAAGTGTTTTGTTATGTCAACCATGAAGGAAAAATCTTGCAACCATACTTGATCAGAAAACAAAGTGATGTCTTGATTCTTGGTTATTAAAAACTGACATATTTCTTCTTTCAAGTCCCAAAATTGTTTGAGAACCTTGGAGCATGATAGCCAACGTACCTCGGTATAGTATGATAAACCTGAATATTCGCTTTCTAATTCAGTTAAGAACAGAGAGAACTGTCGCTGATTTAAACCTCGAGATCTTATGAAATTGATGAATTTTTTGATAGGTGTCAACACATTTTCCATTTTTATTACCTTCGTACATAATACTTCCTGATGTATAATGCAATGCGTATGATGAATATTGGAACCATCAGAAATTTCACTTAGTTTTTTTCGCAGTAATGCTACGAAACCGTTGGTTTTTCCAGTCATTGAAGGAGCTCCATCTGTTGCTACAGAAGTCAATTTTGATTAAGGTAAATTGTATTTTTGCAGAAGATCATAAACGCAATTAAATATATCTTCTCCTGTAGTAGTGCCATGCATCGGTACTAGTTCCAATAATTCCTCAAAAATGTTGAAATCCGTGTCGCAAGCTCGAAAAAAAAACAGCTAACTGAGCTACGCCCCCAATGTCTGTACTCTCATCACAGGCAATGGAAAATGCTTCGAAACAAGATGATTTTTCTTTTATCTGATCATTTAAATTTCTGGCCATATCAGTTACTCTTTCCACAACGGTATTTCGAGACAAAGATATTGCTTGAAACGTCTTCACACTTCCAGGACAAACAATTTCTGCAGCTTTAATTAAACATTCCTTGATGAAATCACCTTCAGTAAAAGGTTTTGAGTGTTTCGCTATCATCTCCGATAAAACGTAGCTTGCATGCACCACCGCTTCACTCTCTTGTGATACTTTAGTAAACATAAACTGTTGTTTTTTCATTCCCAACTTGAACTCTTTTAACTTTTCTTGTCTCATTAAACGTTCGTAGGTATCATATTTTGATTTATGTTGTTTATAATGACGTTTAATGTTATATAATTTTGGTACACTAATAGCATTATTACATATCAAGCAGATGATTTTATCTTTTACTTCAGAGCAAAAATACTCTAATTCCCACTTTTCTTGAAAATTCCTATGTTCGTCAGCAATTTTTCGTTTAGTTTTACTGCCTCTTGGTTTTGATGAAGACATATTGAATACAAAGGTCTGAAAAAAAATTAGTAATCGCTAACACAAAATAATAAAATGTTTTAATTAATATTTAAACATTTTTTTTTTTAATTAATATTTTTTAACTTACCAGACACAGAATAACTGCACAAATTATTGAACGTAACTTTAAAAAAAAAAATTTTTTCTAGTACTCCGAAAGAATATTTTCTTTAAACTTTAAGGCACACAATACTTATAGCGATGTACATACGTTATGTATGTAGGTATAATATTATCAAAACTTACGACTTATGTATGGCGACCAGTGGTTCGTTATTAATAAATAAATTATGTATAATTACAATTTTTAAAAATTAGGCTACAAATTTTTATTAATTTTTTTTTTTAATTTATAAAATTTTTTTATTAAAATATCTGGTGGGCCGCAAATTTATTCGTTGTGGGCCGCATGAGGCCCGCGGGCCGCGAGTTTGACATGCTTGATTTAAAGTGTCACTAAAAATAACATTTTGTAGTGGTTTGCATGGAGAAATTTTTTCTGCTAAATAATTTTTTTCCACTTTATATTTTAAAAATCCATTTCTTTTGGCCAAGTGGAGAGGGCCTTCTTTTTTGAGTCTTAGATTGGATTTCCAATTAAGTATGTAATTGGAAGTTCTGTGTTTGTTTCCATAACTCTTGATTTTGTTTATATATTTTGGCAGATTGTAGCTTCTTCTATCCTTTAAGGGCATAATGTCTGCCTCGTAAAGTACAATATCGTTAGGGCAGGTATTTCGAAGACCTGTAATAATTCTAGCTGCACTTAGTTGTATCCTTTCCAGTGATTTAAGATTTGTTTCAGATGCTGTACCATAGATTTGATATCCATATTCCAGGATAGGTCTAATTAGAGATGCGTAAGTTAATTTTAGTGTGGTTGCATCCGCTCCCCACTCTCTTCCTGAAATATATTTCAGGATTTTTAGTCGGTCTCTTCCTTTTCTAATAACTTCTTCAATATGTTTACTGGAGTTAATTTCTGGATCCAGGGTGTAGCCAAGATATTTAGGATGTTTATTATATTGTAATTGTTGTTCTTTCAGAATAATTTTTGGCCTTATTTTGTATAGTTTATTATCGGTAGTAAAAAGACAGGTTTCAGATTTTTGGGGGTTAAATTCTAATTTATGTTTATTAGCAAATTTTTCTAGGTGGAGAAGAGTCTTGTTCAAATCCCTTTCAGCTTTTTTCCAGTTAGTGTTACTGCTCCATAGAATAATGTCATCAGCGAAAAGTCCAATATTGGTTTTATGTGAAATTTTTTCTTCTATGCCTGCAATAAATAGAGTGAAGAGAGTTGGGCTAAGGACTGATCCTTGTGGTAATCCTTGGTACAATTTGAAGGTTTTAGATAGAGTTCCATTATATTTGACCCTGATGTATCTATTTTTAAGGAAATCATTTAATAGCTTTTCCATCAATTTTGAAATGCTTGTATAATTTTGTAATTAACTTGTTTTTTCATACTTTATCAAAAGCTTGTGTAAGGTCTAAAAAAGCAGCTATGGTGTGGTTAGTTGGTTTTCTGTTTTGTGCATCTTTTACCTTTTGTGTGAAAAATAAGAGTTGGTCTATTGTCCCATGTCCTTTCCTAAATCCATATTGTTCTTCTGGTAAGAATTTTCTTGTGTCGAGGTGGTAGGTGAGTCGTCTGAGTATAATTTTTTCTATTAATTTGCAGCAAATACTTGTGAGGGAGATAGGTCAGTTTTTTGGGTCATCAGCAGATTTGTCAAGTTTTTTAATAGGAATTATTGTTGCAGTTTTCCAGTCTTGAGGCAATTTTCCAGTTTTCCAGGAGTTATTGAAAATATCAAGAAGTATTTCTTTGCCATTTTTGCCCAAGTTTGATATCATTTGGCCATGGATTCCATCTGGCCCAGGAGTCTTGTTTAGGTCAGTGTTTTCTAATGCATAATCTAGCTTATAATAAAAGAAAATAAGACCTAATCCAAATAATTTATTAGTGTGTGACGTTTCGGCAACAACATTGTCACCATCATCAGACAAAAGAATAAAAAAATTTTTTTTTTATTCTTTTGTCTGATGATGGTGACAATGTTGTTGCCGAAACGTCACACACTAATAAATTATTTGGATTAGGTCTTATTTTCTTTTATTATAATCTATTATCCAAATTGTGCTTTATCATGCATAATCTAGCTCTTTCATATTGATTTTTTCATGGAAAATATTATGAGTGCTGGTGACATTTTTACTGTCATGAATAATCTTTCAGGCCTTTTTTTCAACTTTCTTATCTTTAATTTCAAATTTGATTTTACTACTTATTTGATAGAATTACCTAAAAGATTAGCAGCATTTTTGTCATTAGTTGCTGGGGTACCATCTGTATTCTTAATCATCATATTTGTGTTTTCAGTTTGTGGCTGGGCTCTGTCAATTTGTTTTGCCAAATGCCAAAGTTTTGTATTTGGGTTTCTTGGGTTCAGGTTTTCACAAGTTTGTTTCCATTTTTCCCTTTTCATATTTACGTATAATCTTTTTATTTTTGCATTCACAATGTTCAGTTCAGTTCTACAATTTGTTTGGTTTTGGGTGCAATTTTTTTTTGTAGTTCATTTCTTTTAGTAATAAGTGTTTGAATATCTTTTGCATGGTGTGTGTAATTTGGAATCCATTATTCCATATTACCTCTTGGTATTGAAACTTTAGCTGCTTTAATAATGGTGTTTTTGAAAGATATCCAATTTTGTTCCAGATCTTTTATTCTAGTGGGTACTTTTCCAAAGTCTTCATTGGTGTTTTGCTGGTAAAGATTCCAATTAGCCTTTTTGAAGTTCCAGAATTTTTCTTTGAGCTGGTTTTGGTCTTGGTGCTAATTTCTATCAAAATAGGCAAATGATCACTTCCAATATTTTTTAATATTTGCCATTTGCATTTGTGGAAAATGTCAGGACTGGAGAAATTTATATCAAGTGCTTGTGCAGTATTTTAGCTGTAGGAATGGTGGGTAGGATTCCCATCATTTAAGCACATGAAGGCATTGTCGTCAAATAAGTTTGAAAGTATTATGCCTCTTGGGTTTGGCATGGAACATCCTCATAGTTGATGTTTGGCATTAAGGTCACCTACAATAATAGTGTTGTCTGTAAGAAATTGAGCCATTGTTCCATCGTCAATAAGTTTATTGTTTGGTGGGTGATACATATTGAATATGTTGATGGTTTTGTTTTGATTGAGGTAGACTTTGATACCTTGGGCTTCGAGGTCTGATGTGTTTGGAATATTAATGGCTATGTCTTTATAGTACAAATTCTTGATTAAAAATACAAGGCCACACCCTTCTTTATTTCTGTCTTTTCTGAGGATATTGTAGTTTTTATATTTGAGATTGTACTTTTCATTTAATTTGGTTTCCTGTAGGGCTATAATTTGTATCTTTTGTTTTTCAGCTATTTCCATTATTTCTTCTAATTTTATTTTTGTTGCTGTTGAGCACAATCCATTTATGTTGCACTGCAAAATGCTCAATTGCTTGGAAGCTGCAAAGTGTGAAGTGTGTAGAGACTGTATTATACTTATCGGACAGAACCCTCTACCTAAGTCCTGAACGCGCCCCTGTTTATTCTGCGCGACGGGCGATGCAGCATGCAAATCAACATCTGATCTCATGGAATGGGGTGTAGGGGTGCAGCTTTCGTTGATCATGGCACCATGATCCAGGCACACTTTGGTGAAAGTCTGACTTTGCCTGTAGTTTGAGGCCGTTCCTAACATGGAAGCAGACGCCAGACAATATAGTTATTTATATAAGCCACATACAGTAAAACCCCTCTATAGTGAACCCCAATGGGACGGAGCTTTTGGTTCACTATAGACACGGTTTGGCTATTTTTTTTACTTTTCAAAATTTTTAGACCGTATAATTAAAGGACGGCCATGCACACAAGAAGAGACTGCCTCTTAATAGTGGTCACTTTGTATTAATTCCCATAATTGACCTATTTCCTTACATTAATACTGAATAATAATAGAAATCATTAGATGATAGATTCTTCTTATCATTAACATACATGTACCTCTATGTCTAATTTAAAAATAATGACAAATCCTAGGCAAAGTTTTATTAAATATATATTCAAAGATATAAAAATGATTTTAAAACATCTTTATCACATTATATAATACAATGTTTACTTGAAAAAATGGCTCTAACACCTTGTTGCTTCAAAGCATTCTTCAAGCATTGCACCATTCAAATAAAGTTATTGTTTTTCTTCCATTTCATGTTTCCACATATTCTTCAAGGTCTAGATTTCATTTTTTAACCTGTCATGCAAAACATTGCTGACTTTAAAAATCACCATAGTTAATGGTATAAAAATAATGTTTGTTTCATCACGGGCCGTTTATTTGAACTTTTTTTTTTTTTTAGCCCTAAAACGTACGATCGCGATCGCGGCAAAAGTTGGGGTTGATTCCTCTTTGTAACAATTTTTAATAGCTTTATATTTTGTCTTTTATAATGGAAGTTATATTATCTTCTTTTAATATGTTCTTAACATTTTGCCTGTGTTGTTTCACTTTGAAAAGTTCTGAAAATGGCCTTTTTTTTTTTTAAAGAAATAACACTTTTGTTTTTAAAATGCCTTTGTTTTCTTCATTTTGGAAGCCATTTGCATTTTTTATATTTCGAATTTAATGGATGCAAAGATATTATATTTAATAAAAAGTATAATGTGTAAAAATTTATACAACATACAGCAAAAATAAAGTGCAAAAATCAAAACAAACAATGCCGCTAAATATATTGTTTTGAAATCGCGATCCGCGAGCTGAAATATGCTCAAAATTTTGTTGTTTTAATTTTTTTTAAATTACAATTCTAAGTTCGTTATAAGCATAGTATTTTTAATAGATTTTATCATTTTGGGACCGAAAATAGGTTCGTTATAGGGGTAGTTCATTATTCTAAAAATCGCAAAGTTCGTTATAACGATGGTATTTTCAATGGAATGGAATTGGGAATCAGCGTGGGTTCGTTATAAGGGAAGGTTCGTTATATCCAGGGTTCCTATTAGCGGGGTTTTACTGTACCTTTTTGTTAGATGTATTTACAACTGGAGAATACTTTGACACTATGCAAATATGGAGATTGCATATATGTAAATATGTAACCAATGTGTAGATATGCAAATCCAAAGACAATTTTTTTTAAAGTAGAAAAAGGAGAGCATTTATTTGGCTTTCAGTATTTACAGAGGTGATGACAGAGATGATGTGTAGCTGCACAACCACAGGCCAATCAAACAACAACATTGACAGAATTTAAAATAAAAACATAAAGCTTCCAGAGAAAAGATTCTTTTAAAAATATTTTAATTTAAAAAATAGCTTGAGCTTTCGGGCAAGTAAGCCCTTCTACGGGAGAAAATGCTTTACATGATTAATACACCAATAAAATATGATTCAAACTTAAATAAAGTCCATTGATTGTTTACATTTGTTTCAAGGCATAATCAACGCGGGCTTCTGTTGCGCGTGCTTCACTTGAGGGTTATGGGGTGGGCTCGGAGAATATAATGTTAAACTTCAGGAATATCTATTCTTCTGTTAATGCTATTGTGCTTTCTGGATATGATGGATTCTATGATAAGTCTCTGTAGTCTATTGGGGATGTTGGAGTAATGGGTCTTTGGTTCTGATAGGGAGAAGGAATGGCCTGTTTCTCTTATATGTTGGTATACTAAAGATCTACTGTCTTGATTATCGATATTTCCTTTATGTTCTGATACTCTTATATTTAAATGTCTGCCAGTTTCGCCGACATATTTGGTTTTGCATTCGTTGCATTCTATGGAGTATATGACATTCTTAATATTGGATGGATAATCAATGGCATTGTTCTTTGTTATGGGGTTTCTTAGTAACAAATTTAAATTAGGTGAGTTGCTGAAAAAGGTTTTGATTCAAAATTTCTTCAGATGACGGGCTATAGAAACAGATACTGGTGAATAGGGAATACTGCTAATAGATTTATAGATTGGGGAATTCCGAATTTCAGAGAGGCTATAGAAATGTCTTAGAATAAATGATAAAGGATTTTGACAAGTCTTTAGATTTCTTATAATATTATTAACAGAAGAATAGATATTCCTGAAGTTTATAAAATATATTCCCTGAGCCCACCCCATAACCCCCAAGTGAAGCACGCGCAACAGAAGCTCGCGTTGATTATGCCTTGAAACAAATGTAAACAATCAATGGACTTTATTTAAGTTTGAATCATATTTTATTGGCGTATTAATCATGTAAAGCATTTTCTCCCGTAGAAGGGCTTACTTGCCCGAAAGCTCGAGATATTTTTTAAATAAAAAATATTTTTAAAAGAATCTTTTCCCTGGAGGCTTTATGTTTTTATTTTAATATCAATTCAAGGGATTATTTTATCGAATTGACAGAATTTACATAACCATGTTGTACAGAATGACATATTAGGTAGGCAGTAGAATTTCTTATTAAGTTGAATATATCAGGTTTCCAGGGATAATTTTCTTTAAAAACATTTTAATTGACAAATCTATAGCTTTTGGGTATGAAAGCCCTTCTACAGGAGAAAACATGCTACAATAAACTGCCCAATAGAACAAGAGTTAAAATATAATCAAATGTTGATAAGGCATAATTTGGATTATAGATTATAAACAAAAGGTAATAAGACCAAATCCAAATAAATAAATAGTGTGCGATGTTTCGGTATTCAGTACTTTTGTCTGAAGATGGTAACAACGCTGTTATCGAAACATCACACACTATTTATTTATTTGGATTTGGTCTTACCTTGTGTTTATAATTGAATGTTGTTTATTTGATTATCCCCTTGAGTGTCTAAAGATTGCACAAATTCCATGAGTCATGCTCCTCGAGCTATTTTATAATAAGCAGCAGCCTCTCCTAAAGGTCCTGTTTAGTGCATCTAATGCAAGCCAAAATGTGTTCTGGAGCTGCAGGTACCAAGCTACATTTTGGGCAAGTGGGGTAGATTTTTTGTTGTTATTTTCTATCTTCAATGGCTTGAGATGGCCTGTTCTAAATCTTGTTAGTGTTTGGTGCTGTCTGAGGTTCAGAGCTCCTCCTGGGTCCAATCCACTGTACTAGCTGTGCTTAGGTGAGATCCTATAGAATACCTTCTTGAATGCCAATTTAATGCGGGTCTCCACATGTTTTCTCCTGTAGAAGGGCTTTCATGCCCAAAAGCTAGAGATTTGTGAATTAAAATGTTTTAAAAGAAACTTATTCTCGGAAGGCTGATATTTTCACCTTAATATTGATACAAGGGATTATTTTATTGAACAGTAGAAATTCTGTTAATTCCCAATATTGCTAGTATTTTGACTACCTTTCTGTTTCACAAAATTGATTTTTTTTTTTTATACAGTAGAACCTCCATGAAGGGACACTCCTCTACATAGGAAAGTTATCATCACCATAATTACCTAATAAGCAACTCTCCAGTAAGAGAACACCCTTCCCTAAAGGACACTTTGACTCTGCAACTAGGTGTGTTGTCCTTTACAGAGAGGTCCTCTATAAGTAACATCAACTGTGAAACTAACCAATCCTATGTGGACATCTAAAGAGACAACCCAATGATAGGGCCGCAATGTCAGGTCTTAGCAACAGGTGAAGGTTGGCGATATAAACAGTCCATTTTCTGGCAACCAAGACCCAGAATCAAAACCCTATTTGTGCAATTTTTTTTTTAATCAACACAATTTCAATACTTCCTCTTTTATAAGGGATTCCCATCCCTGGACACTTTTATTTTTCCGTTTTTCATTACTCTTCACAATTCATCCTTTCATACTTCATCCCTAAGGTTAGAAATAATAGTTATTTCTCCTTAAAGTAATTTCGATTTTTCGTTCAAAAGAAACACATGCAGGATATATTTTCAAATGTCGTTCTACACTTCCTCTTTTTTTGAACAAATCCAACCCCTATCAGTAAATGCAGTAGAGTAAAATCTTCATGAGAGGACACTCTTGTTAGAGGACACTTTCTACAAAAGTTTTTTAACCCAAATCACCATTTTTACTAATTAACAACTTTATAGTAAAGGGCACCTATTTCACCTACTTCTACTGAATAACTAAAAAGTTCTGGTACTTGGTATGGGCAAAAGTTAAACATTTTTTACGTAGGTAAACATGTAGCATACTTACAGTATAAGCAGTCTCATACACTCTCCCACCATGATTATCATGGCTATGTGTACTTAGATAGGTCGATTAAAGGATGGTCTAAACGGTTGTTTTTCGACCGCTACGACCTGGGTTCGATTCCTGCATTGGGTACTTTTTTCTGATTTAAAAAAAAAAAGAAGCTCCAATGGCCCCCTATTCTTTCATAAGTCCAACCCCACCAGCGAGTGCAAGTAACCAAACTATGGCACATTTGTAAGTGCAAAGTCGAACTGCTTTTCACATGTGTAGACATGTGGTGCACTTACAGTGAAAGCAGTCACCTACTTCTACCCACCATGATTGTCATGGCCCATACCACGTGTACTAGATATAAGCAAAAAAAAAAAAGGATAGGTACCAGGATCAGTACCTGTAGAAGGGAGTCTTGCTCAAAAGCTTGTACGATCATCCTCTTATAAAAGAAGCTTTTCTCCTCTCCTTGATTGTTTGTTATATCAGAGATATCTCACACTGAACTGCCAGGACACTGTAGGGAAATTCCCCAAGATGCAGTACATCAGCAATGTAATGAAGAGGGTAAACTTACCTAGGCTGACAGCTCAAGGCTGGGAGATGGTGGTGGAGGCATGTAGTGAGGTGGATAGTGTGACTCCCTCTAGTGGTGTGGCTAGACACTCTTCTTCTTCTTCCTGAGGCATTTCTTCTTCCTCTTCCTCCTGGAAAACAAACACATCAGCTCCATGGAGGGGATAGTCTACAATGGTGGAACTCTTCATGACAATCTTCAAGATAGAGGTTGCCTGGACGTCACACATTTATAGTTCTTTAAAATAAGACACTTCGGGGGGCCAGTAAATTATTATTTTCTTAATGTTTCGACAAAAATATTTTGTCCTCGTGATGAAAAATAAAAAAGCATTTGGCAAGGAAGGCATTTCTACTGTCTTTACTGCAATGAAAAAAATATGGGAAAATGCCTGGCTGGGAGGGTTTCACCATTAATGAGCTAAAATAGCTTCATTAAAAGCTTGGATGAAATTTGCTAATGCTATAAAAATAGCATTAAATGAGGTCCTAAATATATTTGCTTGGTAAGAACCTTATTTTTCTTCAAGATAAGAATCACAGAAAAAACTTGGAATAATGAAAAGATTATAGATAGGTTATTATAAAAGAAACTATTTGCCCCAATACAGTAGAACCTCCCTGTAAAGGACACCTAGTTGCAGAGAAAAATTGTCCTTCAAGAAGAGGTGTCCTCTTACAGGAGAATTGTTAAATACTAAAAATGGTAATTTTGCAAATGAAAACTCTACTTTGTAGATAGGTGTCTTCTAGCGCGAGTGTCCTCTCATGGAGGTTCTACTGTACAAGGTAATAAAACAAAATAAATAAATAGTGTGTGGATGTATTGTGGAAACAGTGTTGGATTTGGTGTTTTATTATACTTTGTACTCCTAATCTATAATACAAATTGTACTTAATCCTCTTTGCCCTAATGGAGGATCTTTATTGATCATTAATGGAAGAGATAGCCTTGGAGGAATATATCTAAAGAAAATTATGTTAAATGTATGAAATTTAAGTTTTTTTTGGCTTATCCCTTAGTACACGTGGTACAGGCCATGATAATCATGATGGGTAGAAGTAGATAACTGCTTTTACTGTAAGTGCACCACATGTCTACACATGTGAAAACCAGTTCGACTTTGCACTTACAAATGTGTCAGAGCCCTGTTTGGTTACTTGCTGGTGGGGTTGGACTTTTGCAAGAATCGGGGGCCATTGGAACATTTTTTTTTTTTTTTATCAGAAAAAAGTGCTCGATGCGGGAATCGAACCTGGGTCGTAGCAGTGGAAAACCAACGGTTTAGACCATCCTTCTACCGACCCCCATGAAATTTGAGTATTATCTGTATATGATAATTGAAAGGGTCTAGTGTCGAATATTATTCTTTTTTCTTTTCAAATAAATAACTTTCTTCTGTATTTCATGCAATTAAATACAAGAAAATAAGACCTAATCCGAATAAATTAATAGTGTGTGACGTTTCGGTAACAGTGTTGTTACCATCATCAGACAAAATAATAAAAAAGGTCTTATTTTCTTGTAGCTATAATCCATAATCCAAATTGTGCTTTATCATTGAATGAAATATATTGGGAAGGTCTGTCTTGGAGGATTTCACCATTGATGAGCTAAAATAGCTTCATTAGAAGATTGGATGAAACTTCTGCTCATACAGTTAGCTAAAAATGGCTGTAGAATAGCATTGAACAAGATCCTAATGTATTTATTTGGCAAGAATCTTATTCTATATCTATGCCCTTTGTTGTTAGTGTCTATCAAGTAGAGTTTGACTTTAGGTGACTATATGGACAAATATTCTACAATTTGATCTGTTAGTCACCATCACTTGCAGCTCATCTAGTGACCTTACAATAGTTTTCTTGACCCCTTCTAGCCAGCACATTGCAGGTATCTTTCTTCAATTTATGTTTTGTACGCTCTTCATTAAACACACAATAAGGAGGACAATAAGGCAGATGTTCATAAAGGATTGTTTTCTTATCAGACAGAAGGCAGTTAGGTGAGCCAGCTTCAAGAGGTTCACAGAGGGGTGATGAAGTATGCTGTTGTTTCTTATCCCCTTGTATAAAGATTACATTTTTTTTTTTTGCTTATCCCTAGTACACGTGGTACAGGCCATGATAATCATGGTGGGTAGTTAGCGACTGCTTTTTTTACTGTAAGCGCACCACATGTCTACACATGTGAAAGCAGTTCGACTTTGCACTTACAAATGTGCCAGAGCCCCGTTTGGTTACTTGCACTCTCTGGTGGGGTTGGACTTTTGCAAGAATCGGGGGGCCATTGGAGCATTTTTTTTTTTTTTAAACAGAAAAAAGTGTCCAATGTGGGGATCGAACCCGGGTCGTAGTGGTCGTAAACCAAACGGTTTAACCAGCAATTACATGAATTCCATGAGTTCATGCTCCTCGAGCTGGCAGCGGCTTCTCCCAAAATCCTATTTAGTGCATCTAATGCAAGCCAAAATGTGGAGATGAAGTGTAGTAAGAGAAGAGATCTAAAATGGTGTTCCCAGAGACTTACTTCCTGCAGCTGAAGAGGTTCAACTGGGATGTCTACAGAAGGAACAAGGATTCCAGAGCAGACGTGTTTGGTTGCTTGGACTTCAGTTCCTTCTGGCGGCCTGCACCCATACTTGATTAATTCCATCCTCCACATATAGATGGCGCTAGTGTGGCCTCAACAGGTTTTTGGAATTTGTTGTCTTTTCCTCTATGTGGGAAAGGAGAGCTGTGCTCTCAAAGCACATCACAGTATTTGTTGAATTTCTACAATTGTAGAGAAGTCTCGTTCCATAGTTTTGTTTAAACCCAATCACCAAGAATAGATCTTCCAATAATTGTTATTATTATCCCCAGTACACGTGGTACAGGCCATGAAAATCATTGTGAGTAGAAGTTGACGACTGCTTTTACTGTAAGTGCACCACATGTCTATACAGTTCAACTTTGCACTTAAAAATGTGCCACATTTGGTTACTGGCACTGGCTGGTGGGGTTGGACTTTTACAAGAAATGAGGGCTATTGGAGAATTCTTTTTTTTTTTTTTTAATTAGAAAAAAGCGTCCAATGCGGGATTCTATCCCAGGTCGTAGCGGTTGAAAACCAAAGGTTTAGACCATCCTTCCACCGACCCCCATACAGGCTGTATTGTTGAGGTAGGATGTCTGGCAGAGAATCAAGACCCGGAAACAAACCCCAAGTTAACCTGGATGGCCCTGTATGCTGGAGGACCTATAATGGACCCCTAATCAAATAAAACCCTCATTTTATTTACTCCAGATGTCTTCCTACCTCAACCATATAAGCAGAATGAACAAAAAATACAAGGGAGTTGTAGCAATTAAATTGAGGAAATTGCTGGGGAGATTGACCACTGAAGAGTCAAGACTTCCCAAACTTTTCCGTCTTCAGTTCACTGATTGCAGAAATCCATCCTATAGGGTTAAAAAGAAGAATTAGTACTGAATTATTCCATTATCTATTTGGCGCAACACACACATCCCAAACTTTTCAAAGATAAAATTCTTTACCTCAAATTGTAACATCTGGCAAGGGAGGGCACAATAATTCCGACTTTTCTAGAGACTTGTGTGAGAACAGAATGGCAAATTCCAAATTTGTGGCCAAATTAAATCGTATTTGGGTTCTTTTTTACCTTTACATACTCAATATATATTCTATAATTTCCTTTCTTTTATGACCCAAATTAGCATTTTTACTAATTAGCAACTTCCCATGAATAGGACACAGCTCTTTAAGGACACTTTGTGCTCAGCAACAACTATGTGTTTCCTTTACAGTGAGGTTCTACTGTATATTTGCTTTAAATAGATAAACATAGGTATAAGAAATTAAAGTATTTAAGCACGAATGTTTCTTTTTCACACAAATTAAATTTCTACTGTACTTGCTTCAATGAAAAAATATTGGGAGGGCTTGAATCATCAGTGGTGAACCTTCCCAGTGGTTTCTCCAATTTAATCTAACAGACCGTTTCTCTTAGAGCTTTAATACTGTATTGGATGATTCTGCTTATATATGCTACACTGAAGGGTGGAATCTTAGAAATTGTATTCAGGAAAACTATGGACATAAGTTTTTAGAACAGTAGAATTACATACACAAGGTAATAAGACCAAATCCAAATAAATAAATAGTGTGTGACGTTTCGGTAACAGCGTTGTTACCATCTTCAGACAAAAGTACTGAATTACTGCATACTGCATTCAGTACTTTTGTCTGAAGATGGTAACAACGCTGTTACAGAAACATCACACACTATTTATTTATTTGGATTTGGTCTTATTACCTTGTGTTTATAATCTACAATCCAAATTGCGCCTCATCAGTAGAATTACATATAATGATAAATAAATAATATGCATTATAAATTGCACATTTTCTATAAAAAAAAAAAAAAGATCACCTCTCCCATTAAAAAGGATACAAACATCATGCACCATCTATTATATATTATCAGTCACAGAATTAGCCTAGCCACTTTCCCAACTAGCCACCTCTGGTAAATTCTGAAGTTTTCATGAATCCCTTACAAAACTCAAGAATTCAAAGTCTGTAATGGACTGATGAAGGCCATTAGCCTGAAACCATGGTCTCCAAGTGGATGTTCTCAATTTCCCAAAGCTGGAGTTGTGGCTTTGTCACCAGCCTGAGTCTGCTAGTTTGTAGAGACTGTTAATATAGGATGCACATATGTTTTTGCATCTTTTTTGATGGGTGAGAGGTGACCTTTCATGTTATAAATCCGTGTTTTCCCGGCAGGGTACCTACCCACATATCTCTATGTAACCTTATTCTTCGTAGATCCGAAATGCATGGTGTCGCTGGAGACCCGCTGGCGATTCTCCACCAAACTCTGCAGAGGTGGTAGAGGCGCCATATTCATTGTACATAGTATCATGTATATATATAATTATATTTTTTAAATAGTGCAGACTGTGCACTTTTGCATGTATTGACAAGATGTCAATAAAATTATTTTAATTGTCTAGAAAAATTGTCTATGTAACCTTATTGTGTGGGAAGGAAAATGACACACATATACACAAAGGGATCCTCAGGTACAAAACTTCACTGCGGCTGCTACAAGAATTACCTGTTCTCTTTGTCTTCTTCATCTTCTGGGACAGGAGAGGGGCCTCCGCCGAGATCCTCAAAAACTGTGAATTCTTCATCTTCAGGGTCCTCTTCAGGTCCTGACAGTAGCCAGACTGGGGTTGATTCTTGGAGAATGGGTTCGGAGAATTTTGGGTGTAAAAATAAAAATTTTAAAAACAATCTAACTACGCTAATCAAGTGAAGTAACAGCATTCATAACTCCGTCTTTGCCGGTTCCAAGCCCAGATGAAAAAGGAGGGGGAGCAGTAACAAGCTCGATAAAAAACCTGGGCTCAGCTGGCCCGGTTGATAGTACCCTGTAAGGGCTCCTAATCCAGGGATACAGGATGAGTCTGTACTCCATGTTAGGAGTGGCTGCACATGGAGTCTGTTCCTCATGTCAGAGGCAACCATTTCATTATGGAGCTGAGTAGTGCTCCCAGTCTTAATGACAAAGGTAAACACATTCTATTTCACCCAGTCATGATTGTTGCCAAAACACCACCAAAAGTCTCAAGCTCTACAGGCTTGATACCCTAATATGATTGGGTGGAGATAAGAAAGAAGAAGAGAACAACAGCATTCATCCTTTTGATGCCGGAAATTCTATCACATGTTATTAGTCAGTGCCATATCATAGTAGGCTTGTGCCTCAATTGTTGAGACATTATTTTTCAATAAAATTTATCCCAAATTGGGTCAAATAAGCCCATTGCTAATGGAAACTGGCATCAAAACTGGTATAGAGTTGAAATATCTAGGTTTTAAAATTGATGAATGTTTAGCAAATATAGCAAGGACACATATTACATCAGCATAAGGTTTAGACTGTAGTATGTCTAGACATGTTTGACACTCAGAGGGATGTATGGAAGGAAGGCTGAAAATAAGAGCTCACACACTCAATTTAAGGAAATGATCCTACGAAAACATCAAGACCATCCATATAAAGGAAGCTTTGAGAGGCTGGAATAGTGCCAGCCACCAACCTATGAATGGTTGAGGAGGAGAAGTATAATGTACTTTATTAATGCCATACAAGGTGTGTCCAATAAATAATGAGACTGGTCAAAAATAAAGAAATATAGAATGATTTTAAAAAAATTTATTAGTATTTTTTAAAATAGTCACCTCTCGCATCTATACATAATTTCCATCTGTTCTCCCATGATTTAAAACATTTAGAAAAGGCATCTTTCGGGATGTTCTTCAAGACCTTTTTCGAATCCGCTATGATGGATTCTCTAGTGTCAAATCTCTTTCCTTTTAGAGCCATTTTGAGTTTTGGAGAGAGAAAAAAATTATTTGGAGCTAGGTCTGGGGAATAGGGAGGTTGTTGAAGTATTTGGATGCCGTGTTTAGCCAAATAAGTCAGTACAGATGTAGCGGTGTGTGGTGGTTCATTATCATGATGGATAATCCAATTTTTGGAACTCCACATTTCACTTCTTTTCAGATGAATTGATTCACGTACACGTCTCATAATGTTTAAATAAGACTCTTTATTGATTGTTTGACCTTCCTCTAGATACTCATAATGCACAATTCCCTTTATGTCAAAGAACGTGAACAATAAGACTTTGTTTTTTGACTTGCAAAGTCGGGATTTCTTCGTTCTTGGTTCATCTTTTCCTTTCCACTCCATGGATTGGCATTTTGTTTCCGGGTCATACCCGTAAACCCATGTCTCGTCTTCAGTTATTACTTTTTCCTTCCAATTAGGGTTTTCTTCCACCATTTCAGGCATTTTTTTGGCAACTTCAACGCGATTCTCCTTTTGTTGGATTGTGAGCATTTTAGGGACAAATTTTGAAGGTGTCTTCTTTAACTGCAAGTCTTCTTTAATTATCGATCCAACTAATGATTTTGATATCCCTGTTTCTTCCTCAATGTCCCGTAACCCTATTCGTGGATTTTCTTTTATCAAATATGAAATTTGGCTCACCTTTTCAGGGTTCCTGTGCAGAATTGGACGTCCAACACGCTTCTCATCTTTCACCGATTCCATTCCATTTTTAAATCGTGAAAACCATCTAAATGTGGTGGGCTTATTTACATTTTCATTTCAAATGCCAATTTCAACAAATCTAAAGTTTCTGAAGCCCATTTCCCAATTTTGTAGCAAAATTTAATACAAATTTGTTGTTCGAATATTCTATCCATTACAAATTAAAAGTTCTAAAGAGACAAAGGTCGCCTCTCCTGTCAAAATAGACATCAAAACTAGACGCCATCTATTGACCGTCGCCGCAACTAGCGGCCTCGAGTCGGTGACAAAGCCACAACACCAGTTTTGGCAAACTGAAAAGCGTCCACCTAGAGACCATGGTTTCGGGCTAATGGCCCTCGTCAGTCTAGGGCGGACTTTATTCCATGAGATCCACACGGGATCTAATGGAATCTTGACAATCTGCCAAAGAATTGCTTAGCTGGCAAAGTTGCGGCGACGATCAATAGATGGCGTATAGTTTTGACATCTATTTGGATGGGAGAGGCGACCTTTGTCTCTTTAGATCAATATCCTCCCAGCAAAATTTCCATCTAAATTAGAAGTTGTTATGCAAGGCGTTCTTTTTACAAGCTTACAATTTATCGACTGCGCGCGCAATCACGTGATGTGATATACCACAGTGTAGCTGAAGCTTTCTATTTTTTTTAATAGAATTAAAAAATATATATCATTTCATTTTTTCTTTTTTTTTTGACCGGTCTCATTATTTATTGGACACACCTTGTATACATTCGTCTCCTATGAAACTTTCGCCTAAAAACATGGCCAAATGCAGTCTCTTATGAGACTGTTTCAGTTGAAAAGAGTCCTCATGATTTGTTCTGACATGGGAGACTACTGCAACGGTGATGGGTGGCACATATTCCA
The DNA here is from genome assembly GCA_030710605.1 of Cordylochernes scorpioides. Classification (NCBI taxonomy): domain Eukaryota; kingdom Metazoa; phylum Arthropoda; class Arachnida; order Pseudoscorpiones; family Chernetidae; genus Cordylochernes; species Cordylochernes scorpioides. The sequence goes on along the minus strand of CP092884.1, from coordinate 28,153,383 downwards.
AATATGCCATGATTATCATGTTGTGTAGTAAGTAACTGCTTTTACTGTAAGTACACCACATGTCTACATATGTAAAAGCAGTACAACTTTTGCACTTACAAGTGTGCCAGAGCCCTATTTGATTACTTGCACTCACTGGTGGGGTTGAGCTTTTGCAAGAAATAAGTGTCCATTGTAGGGTTCAATTCCAGGTCGTAGCAGTCGGAAACCAATGGTTTAGACCACCCTTCCACTGACCCTTACAATGTAATGGTGAAATACAGGATTCTGACACTCACCATGCTGGCCCTCACTGACCACTGGTCCTAACACCACCTCCCCCATAGCTGTCGCAGGAGTGCTGTCCACCAGCATGGGTTCCTCTGGAGATTTCCTGGCTTCCTTCATCCTTGCCAGGTACTCCATGGCCTTCAGCTCCTCAAAGGAGAACTCTTCTGTCCCAATGTACATGAGGTGTTCTGGGTACATGGGTTTTATTTTGGGGTTGTAGGGATCCAGAATGGCTAGGGGCACCTTCTCCAGCTGCTTACGGCTCCTATGGGGACAGACAGGTCAACCTCTGGAATACAAACCTGGTGTAGTAACCAACTTACTTGAGTACGTTCCAGTCTTGACTGTGGACCGGTTCATCCCTGGATTCACACCAATAGTGTTGTTGTTGTTTCTTATCCCCTTATGTAAAGATTACACAAATTCCATGAGTTCATGCTCCTCAAGCTGTTTAATGATAGGCATCGGCCTCTCCCAAAGGTCCACACCAATAGTGGAACACTGTTGGAATTGGTGTAAGTGTGGGCAAGAGAGCTTGCACTAGATAAAAAATGCCCTTATATATAATTTTAACCAACTTCTACGGTGTGTACAACAGAATTGTTTGAGATCCTTTGGTCACATCGTGCAACACAGGGGAATGGAGTACACCATACTGACAGGAAAGACATCTGGGCGACACATACCTGGACGCCCGCCGACACGCTTCGTGGACCAATTAAAGGAATTCACTGGCTTGACGGTCGCTGAGATAGTACATCGAGCTCAAGACAGAGATGGCTGGCGTCACATCGTGTTTGGGATGTACAGTGGGCCACAACATTCGATCACGAATAAAATGATCATAAATGTCGGATTGGGGTTGTGGTGTCGACTTGGGGTGTTGACCTACTGTGGGATTGCTGGGGACTCACTGTAGAATTGGCGAATTGTGTGGTTGGGTGGATATGATTGGATTGATGGCGCAGTCTTGGTCGAATGGTGGTTTTCCACAGGGGAAGAACGCGCACACCTGGATGGGGTAGAAAATAAGACCTTGCGAAAGGGAGAATGATGAGACTGGACCGGAGGTACCTGGCCTATCACATGATGGAGAGTACACTACCTTGGTTGGAGCCTAAGTTGAGCACACCTAGCTCGTAGCACGGTCACCTACCTTTTTTTTTTTTTTCCTTGTCCAAGATCATCGTCATTAACTCTCTCGACTTCTCATTGGTGGAGATCCTTCTACGTTCTCTCTGATGATTCGCTATCAATTGGTCATGCTTAAAGGTGATTGGTTGTTGATTTGTCATGCTTAAATGTGATTGGCTTAGTACCTCCATTGTCGCCATGATTGCAATCCTCCAGGAAGAAGAAGGTCTTTGAACTTAAGTTTTATGGGTCCAGGGCAGTGACCTTTACTTCCTGGATGATGCAATCCTGTTAATTGTTCTTTCCCTTGTCGCGAGGCTTAACTTTTATTAAACCTTTTGACGATACATTTTGCATAGATTGTGGTGGGGTTACATATTCCTATATACAGATTATCATATATATATATATATATATATGATTCTACTTTTTTAAAAGCTATGTCTTATTTACTAAAATCATAACCAAGATCCCCCCATCAGTGTCATATATAAAAGAAGAATCGTTCAATACAGTATTAGAGCTCTAAAATGTGGTCTGGTGGATTATATTGGCAAAACCTCTGGGAAGGATCACAACTTATGTGAACCAAACCCTCCCAATATATTTTTCATCGCAGTAAGGACAATAGAAAGTTTATTCTAATGGAAAAAAAATGCACTTTATAGTTTTATTTCTTATATATAGATGCTGTGTTATTGCCATATAATTAATAAAGTACTCTCTTCTTAAACTTCAGAGTTTATTTATCCTTATAAAAGTTAGGCATGAACAGATACAGTTGAACCTCACTATAATAAAATCACTTGGAACCAAGATTTCATGCTCTTATAACCATGGTTAAAGCATATGACCCTTTAGAATTATGGTGTTAGAGCCTCATTGTTTTTATAGAGCTGCCTACATTGCATAGAGTATTCTCCTTTGAGGCTCAAAATTATTTGCCCTTAGAAAAGTGTCAAGGCCAAATTTTACTGTAGCCTGCATGAATAGATCTATTGCTGCATTCATTCTAAGCAAATAGCTTCTGCATTTAATTATAAATCTGAATTGTGCTGGTAGAGAGATATTCAAATCAAATGGTTGTTGTTGTTTCTTATCCCCTTGTGTAAAGATTACACGAATTCCATATGTTCATGCTCCTCGAGCTAAATGGTATCAAATGGTAGATTAGATAGGTCAGTAGCCACTAAACTACTGGTGGGTGGTCAGCCTACAGGGGTGACACAACAATCCAGTGAGGGAAAGGTGTTGTTGTTCCTTATTTTACCACAATCTGATGGAATATCTGACCATAAGTTGGTGATGTCTCAAATGTTTGATGTTTTTATCTGGATTGTCCCAAAGATCTGATTTTATGGCTTGGATACAATCAAGGAGAAGTTGGGGACTGGCACTATCAGTTTTCATACTTGGTGCATGTTGGAAATGTCTTTCTTTTTTGCTTATCCCAAGTACACATGGTACAGGCCATGATAATCATGGTGGGTAGAAGTAGGCGCCTGCTTTTACTGTAAGTGCACCACATGTCTACACATATGAAAAGCAGTTTGACTTTGAAAAAGGAGGAGGGGAGCAGTAACAAGTTTGCTAAAAAACCTGGGCTCAGCTGGCCCGGCTGATAGTACCCCGTAAGGGCTCCTAATCCAGGGATACAGGATGAGCAGCATTTGTCCTGCTGTCCTATAAGCTTATGTCCCTAGTTTTCTTGAAAACCATTTCTGAGATTCCACCCTTGTGTTGAGTAAATAAGCAGAATCATCCAATACAGTATTAGAGCTCTGAGAAGTGGTCTGGTGGATTAAATTGGCAAAACCGCTGGGAGGGCTCACCACTGATGTGCCAAGCCCTCCCAATATATTTTTTCAGCGCAGTAAGGACAGTAGAAGTTTGTATTGTGTATAAAAGAAACATTCGTGCTTTTAAATCCTTTCATTTTATATATATAGATGGCACGTTATTGCTTAGTATTTGTCCTCTATGTTAGGAGCGACTGCACATGGCATCTGTTCCTCAAGTCAGAGGCGGCCATTTATTTTGGAGCTAAGTCGGCCTACAATTGATAGTGCTTCCAGTCTTAATGACAGAGGCAGATGCATTCTACTTCACCCTGTCTAGATAAGAAAGAAGAAGATGATGAAGACCTTTTTCCTTCTAAGTGGGAGAGGTATTCCAGCCTAGTAACTTCAGGACAAAGAGATGACTTCACACCACATTGAACCATCCTCCTACATATGGGCTACTGGGGGGAAAACTTACTTGAGAGGGGAAGGTTGGGAGTCCTGGTGGATCTCAAAAGGAAGTTTCTGACTGGCCGTCTTGTGGAGATGGAGCTTGGCACCCTGCACAGCATGTCAGGTATTGAGGAGGCCATTTTGGTGAATACATTTCCATTTGCATACACCTTATTTACAACTTTAAAATGTCTACTAGTGATCACATCAGGTGGAGAAATTGTTTAAAAAAAGAGCTAATTTATATTTTATTAACCATCACTTCCGGTAGCGTTCTTGACCCCTTCTAGCCAGCTCATTGCAGGTCTTCCTTCTTTCATGTTTTACCTTATGAGAGTAGAATAGATGTGCAAAAATAAATGCCTTTCTCATATATTTGAGCTTTAATGTAAAATAAGTCAAGGAATCTAATTAACAAGTGTTATTTAGCTATTCTATAAGTGTCTCATCCCTACAACCTCATTTTTATAATTTTAGTTGTGAAATTTTTTAAATTTATATTTTCATCATTTGGGAGCTCTCATTTCCACTTACTTTTTCATGATGACAATGCAATTATTCCACTTTTATTATGCAACTTAAAAAAAAATGGAACAATGACCAGCTCAATTAAAATGATGTATAAATTACTTGACGTGAATCAGAGCTTATTTTAAAACAATAGATGTTGAAATTTTATAAAACTTTAAATATATTGATTCATATGTGTGTGTTGTTAGTGCCCATCAAGTTGAGTTTTGGTTACTATATAGACAAAAATTCTACAATATACAGTAGAACTTCCCTGTAAAGGACACCTAATTGCAGAGCCAAAGTGTTGTTGTTGTTGTTTCTTATCCCCTTGTGTAAAGATTACACGAATTCCATGAGTTCATGCTCCTCGAGCTGTTTTATGATGAGCAGCGGCCTCTCCCAAAGGTCCTGTTTATGGAAGTGTCCTCTTGCCGGAGAGTTGCTAAATTGTAAAAATGGTGATTTTGCAAATGAAAACTGTCCTTTGTGGAGAGGTGTCCGCTAAAGGGAGGTTCTACTGTACTTATAATTAAAAAAAAAAAAAGAGGGGCAAAAAATGCAGACACGCACACACAGAGATATGCTATTTATGTATACGTATAGAAAGGCATATAGTGGATCAATAAAAAATTGCTCAAATACTTATTATTCAGAATTTCTTTTAATTAAGGAAATAGGAGTTTCAAAATTTAATTGGATATCATATCAAATTATAGTAGCAATTTTTGATTCTTCCATTTAAGTTTCTTTCCTGCATCTGATAATATTTCCCAGAGTTAGAATCATAAAATAAAAACCTTTAGAATGCCATATAGGTAAAAGAAATGTATTTTGTCAAAATTTCTATGGAATATAAGTGGGAGAATTCGCCTTCAACACTTTGTCCCTCAAGAATGAAGGTATTAATGAACACTCATGGTGACAAAACTTAAGGAAGTTGTACCTTTTTATTTGAATTCAGGCAATAACTATGAAAGATGATAAAAGTATCATTGTGATTATAGATACAAGAAAATAAGACCTAATCCAAATAAATTAATAGTGTGTGACGTTTTGGCAACAGGTTGTTACCATCATCAGACAAAGGAATAATTCATTTCACAAATAAATGTCACACACTATTAATTTATTTGGATTAAGTCTTATTTGCTTGTAACTCTGAAAAATATTTGATACACAGTGACCTTTATTGAAGACACGAGATAACCAAGTATGAACAAAATTGCCTCCGTCTCCTTAAAAAGAAAACAAATGAGGGATGACACTCAAGTTTTGTCCATGAGTGTATACATCCGAATTGGTAAGATGGGCTTGAAGGAAGTACTTATGGGGGTCGGTGGAAGGATGGTCTAAACGGCTGGTTTTCGAGCGCTACAACCTGGGTTCGATTCCCGCAATGGGCACTTTTTTCTGATTAAAAAAAAATGCTCCAATGGCCCCAGTTTCTTGCAAAAGTCCAACCCCACCAGCAAGTGCAAGTAACCAAACGGGCGCTCTGGCACATTTGTAAGTGCAAAGTCAAACTGCTTCTCACATGTGTAGACATGTGGTGCAATTACAGTAAAAGCAGTCGCCTACTTCTACCCAACATGATTATCATGGCCTGTACTACGTGTTCTAGGAATAAGAAAAAAAAAAACTTTACTTACAGAATTCTTGGTCCACTTCCCAGCTGCCTGGTGGTTCTGTAGATGTCTCTCTGCCTTGGGCTGCAGCATCTGGGGGTCGGGAACACTGGGCTGGCGGAAGGGGGAGATCTGCCGCCTGTCCTCCAACACTGGGAGCTGGCCCATGGGGTTACGGCGGAGGGAAGGCTGCTTCGGCATTTGCTGCCTGTTCTCCTTGTCTGCGGCACACATGGTGTCACATAGGACAACTATCCCTGGACTCATTGTGTAATCTCTGCACAAGGGGATAAGAAACAGCAACAACCCCTGGTACAGGCCATGCATGCACACACACAAAAAAACCTTCAAGACTTTTTAGTTTTATACAGTAAAACCTCTAAGGACACTTAATTTCAAAGCCCAAGTGTCCTTTAGGGAGAGGTGTCCTCTTACCGGAAAGCTGATAAATAGTAAAAATCGAAATTTTGGTAATGAAAACTGTCCTTTATAGAGAGGTGTCCTCTCATGGAGGTTCTTCTTCTTCTTCTTTCCTTTCTCCACTCAATCATATTAGGGTATCAAGATTGTAGAGCTTGAGACATGACAACCATCATGACTGGGTGAAGTAGAATGCGTCCGCCTTTGTCATTAAGACTGGGAGCACTACTCAGTGGCAGGCCGACTTAGCTCCAAAAGAAATGGCCGCCTCTGACATGAGGAACAGACGCCATGTGCAGCCGCTCCTAACATGGAGTACAAACGCTGCTCATCCTGTATCCCTGGATTAGGAGCCCTTACAGGGTACTATCAGCCGGGCCAGCTGAGCCCAGGTTTTTTACCAAGCTTGTTACTGCTCCCCCTCCTCCTTTTTCATCCGGGCTTGGGACCGGCACAGGCAGAGTTAACCTCATGGAGGTTCTAACGTATAAGAATTTCTCCTGAAGGAGAAAGATATTGGTTTATAGAGACACAAAGAGCTTTTTCTAGACCATCAGTCATACAAAGGATTCTTCTGTGGGCAAAAACAGAGGAAGAAGTAAATGTTGGGTAAGAAAAAGGAGAAGTATTTGATAATACAGTAAAACCTCTGAGGACACCTCTCAGTTTACATTACCAAAAATTATTATTTTTACTATTTAGCAACTCTCTAATAATCCCTTTCTCTAAAGGACACTTTGGCTCTGTTACTAGGTGTCCTTTAAAGAGAGGTTCTACTGTAGACCTTATACTCACACATATCTCAGATATGTAGGCCATGATAATCATAGTAGGCAGCAGTGTTTTTCTTAGAAAAGCAAAAAAACTTGTAGGATCAGTGGAATGAGAGATAAGAGATAGGAAGCTTATTAATAAAAATAATGATTTTAATTAAATAAAGAAAAGGAAAGCTAGGTAGACCGTTTGTAGAAGGGAACTGTGTATGCATGATGTAGTCACACTGTTCCTCTGAATGTAATGACCGGTACAGTAGAAATACCTCCCTGTAAAGGACACCTAGTTGCAGTGCCAAAGTGTCCTTCAGGGAAAGGTGTCCTCTTCCCAGGAGTTTCTAAATAGTAAAAATGGTAATTTTACAAATAAAAACTGTCCTTTGTAGAGACATGCCCTCTAGTGCAAGTTTCCTCTAATGGAGGTTCTACTGTATATATATCTGTATATACAGATTAAAAAAAAAAAAAAAAAAAACTAATGCATCCTATAAGGTTTAATAAACTAAACAAAATCATAACAAGGATTTTTAACCACATCATTGACTGTATTGGCCCATCCATTGATGACCCTACTCCTCCTCAGCAGGCACTATCAGTAAACTCTACAGGCTTGATACCCTGCTAAGATTGAGTGAGATAAGAAAGAAGATAACAAGGATTTCAGGACTGGAGTCCTGGCACTCACCATCCAGAGGGGCCCTGGAGGAAGTGGTCTTGTAGGATCCGCCGGACTCAACCCTCAGGTCCCCCAGGATCCTTCGCTGGGGATGGGGAGGTAGGAAGTCTGTCTCCACCTTCTCCCCCTCGGACACTTGCTGGCAGCTCATCTTGGCCACCCGCAGCTCAAACTTCCTGGTGTAAACACCCCATTTTACACTTAGGATATTTGAATACAGATTGTGTATAAAATAGAGAGTACAATGTCAAATGAACAATTCCAGTATATTTCTGTGCTATCTCAAATATAAAGATAGGCTACCTAAAGAGTCATTTCAGAGAATAAAATAAAGGTTTTTAAAGAATGTTATTAAAGACTCGCCAATTATAATTTCATAGTATATTGCTCTCCTGTTAATTCACAAAAATGTTATCTTTAAATCCAAACTGTGACAGTATTATCTATATTTCTCCTGAGATGTCATGTATCCCAAGAGTACAAATGTTGAAGGCCGTGGTATGACCATGATAGGCAGGGACTACCAATACTGTAAGTCCACTGCATAACTACGCATGTGAAGGCAGTTTGACCTTTATATTTGCCAGGTCCCTATGCCCTCAGTCTGGATCTATACACTAACTAGCGGTCTGAAGAACAATACATGGGGACTCACTCCTGGGCCTCAATGAGATCTGCGATGGGCTGTGCCCTGCGCTCCAGAGCCTTCTTATACAGAGCTTTGGCCTTCTTGAACTTGTGTTCCATCTCCAGGTGCCAAGCCCAGCGGATGTAGAACTTGGCATAATTGCTTCCTATGTGCTTCCGATCCATGGCCTCAAAGATCTCGTAGGGATCGGGGTTGAGCTCTGCGTACTGCATCCAGGACTCGATGTAGCGTGGGTCCTCCTGGTACTCCGGGCTGGAGTGGAACTCTGCCAGGCATTTCTCTATCAGGGTGAGGAGCCTGCTGTTCTTGTCCACGGACATGAAGTTCTGCTCTGTCCAGTTGATGTACCTGAGGGCAACATTCCTCTGTCAGACACCATCCATGTACATAGCAGGCCCTAGGGCAACAGTAACCACCTAATTTGGATTATAGATTTTTTTTTTTTTTTTGCTTATCCCTAGGGCACGTGGTACAGGCCATGAAAATAATGGGTAGAAGTAGGCTAAAAATGCCTTTCCTGAAACATCACACACTATTTATTTAGATTTGGTCTTATTACCTTGTATTGATAAATAAATAATTTAGTACAATGACCAACAATGATCATCCAACACATGTCAACTTTTGGTTCCATAACAAAGGGCAGTTTTTCAGAGTAGGAGGACAGTAACAAGACAGAAAATACTATGTAATAATAGCAGAAGTCACAAATAAACATTATTAAAATATGCACCAAAAGTGGCACCTCTCTCTTCAAAGTGCATTAAAACAATGCATTTGGTCTATCACCCCAGTACAAAACCTAATGGTGGGGATAAAGAATAGGTCACAACACCAGTTTTGGAAAATTCAGACAGAAAGCCAATCCGGATACCATGGTTTCGGGCTATGGTCCTCATCAGTACATCTGAGACAGCTTCAGTTTCATAAAGATCCTACAAGAGGATAATAAGGCACAATTTGGATTAAAGAGATACAGTAGAACCTCCATGAGAGGACACTCACGCTTGAGAACATCTCTCTACAAAGGACAGTTTTCATATGCAAAATTACCATTTTTATTATTGAGCAACTCTCCAATAAGAGGACACTTCTACCTAAAGGACATTTTGGCTCTGCAATTAGGTGCCCTTTACAGGGAGGTTCTATTGTATAAGGAAATTTATTTTTATTAATGAAAAACTATTTTCTGAAAATACAAGAAAATAAGACCTAATCCAAATAATTTAATAATGTGTGATGTTTCGGCAACAGCATTGTCACCATCATCAGACAAAAGAACCTTTTATCTGATAATGGTGACAATGCTGTTGCCGAAACGTCACACACTATTAAATTATTTGGATTAGGTCTTATTTTCTTTTATTATAATCTATAATCCAAATTGTGCTTTACTATTTCCTGAAAAGAAAAATGCTGATTGGATTTGGTCTTATTTTCTCATCCTACAAGAGGAGTTATGGAATTGGTTGAATTGGACATTTGAGGTTCAGGGAAGGAACAATGTTCCTCCCAGGGGGTATCAGGTTGGAAAAAAGAGAAGGTGAGAGTGCTGCCCCATCTGTGACCCCACCACCACTCTATACTTAGAACCCCCTCCCATGGGAAACAAGATTGATATGGATCCCCACCCCCACATGCCCCCCAAGTCCCTTGGCTAGAAAACACATCCTATTACAGTAGAACCTCCCTGTAAAGGACACCTAATTGCAGAGCCAAAGTGTCCTTTTGATAGAGGTGTCCTCTTACAGGAGAGTTACTAAATTTTAAAAATGGTAATTTTGCAAATGAAAACTGTCCTTTGTAGGTGTCCACTAAAGGGAGGTTCTACTGTATATTATTTATAAAAAGCCCTAATAATTTTATCAAAAGTACAAAACCATGAGGCGAAGAATTTCTTGTAAGGTTTTTTATTTAGCGGAGCTTCGAGCATTTCTGCCTTTCTACAGGAGTATACATGAGAACTTGATAATATACTGCCTTAGGAGACTATTCAACTTATGGATCAAAACCTAATAAGTTTGATATTCCCATCTCTAATATAATTCAATCGATTTAAAAAAACAAATTGAGACATTATATTCACCTCACTCTCTACATTGTTAACTAGAATCAAAGGGTGGTTTTTGTTGACTTTGCTTAGAATTATTAATGAAACTGATTCCAATAATTATTAATTAAACATTATATTTATTGATTTACAAGAGAGAGAACAAAATATAAAAGGGAAACTAATATTGAACAAAGGAACTTTTTTTGTTGTTTTGGTTAGAGCCTATTTACCTGTGAGCTTACACACACTCTGTGGTAACAAATAATTAATATATGTACAACACACGCTCCCCTGTGTGTAAGCCCTAATCAGCAAGTCCAAGGCTATCTGCACATTTCCGTAGTTTGTCCTTAGGTAGACTCTTCGTTAGTATATCCGCCTCCATGTCTTCACTTTTAGTGTATTCCAGCTTGATTCCATTTTGAATTTCCTCTTTCACAAAATAATACTTTCGGTTTATGTGCTTTGTTCGTGAAGTAATTTTGTCAGATTGTATCCAGTTTAGTGCAGTCTGGCTGTCACTTTTCAAGGTAATTGGGAAAGTTAAATTTTCACAAAGTTCTTCTAGTAATCCCTTTAACCATAATACTTCTGAAATGCCTTCACATATTGAAATAAGATTCTACAGGTAAACTCCGTATAATTAGTATAAAAGTATAATGAATCTAAAGTTTTGCGGAGGAGCCTCTTTTATGCCTCCGCAAAACTTTAGATTCATTATACTTTTATATTGAAATAAGTTCTGCTTCACATGTAGACAAGGCTACTAAATTTTGCTTTTTACTTCTCCAGTTTATTAAGTTGTCGCGGCGACGATCAGCAGTCGCCGATAGGATCATGCCTGCGCACTTTTGGTTTTTGGTTAGTTTAAGTTTCACTTTGCAGTGTCGTTGTGCAATGTTGCGAGTGCTATTGATTTTTTTTTTTTACGCGGGAATTTAGGCATTGCGCGCTAATAAATCATTTTTCTTCTCAATTTTAAACATTGAAATATTTTAGTTATTTTAAAATTTATAAATAATTTCCTTTTAAAATTAATTTTTAAATGTAGCCACAATGATTATGATAACATTCTATTTCAATATGCCATTTCCGTGTTATTATCTTCTTCTTCTATCTCCACACTGGGTGAAGTAGAATGCGTCTGCCTTTGTCATTAAGACTGGGAGCACTACTCAGTGGCAGGCCGACTTAGCTCTAAAAAAAAAAAAAAAAGAAATGGCCGCCTCTGACATGAGGAACAGACGCCATGTGCAGCCACTCCTAACATGGAGTACAGACGCTGCTCATTCTGTATCCCTGGATTAGGACTCTTACAGGGTACTATCAGCCGGGCCAGCTGAACCCAGGTTTTTTAGTGAGCTTGTTACTGCTCCCCCTCCTCCTTTTTCATCCGGGCTTGGGACCGGCAAAGGCGGAGTGTTATTATAAAAGATTTAAACACAAAATCAATAACACCTGCAGCAGCAGTCGATGCTTTTAATATAATCAAAACTCTTTGATATTTAAAAGACATTTCAGAGGAAGAAAGACATGCATGTCTTTTAAAAAGAGACCATCTGAAATACATACTGAAAAGAATTTCAAAGCAATAACAGAGACATCTATAAAGGAATTTTTAAAAAGATCTTTATGATTCTTTTTAAATAATATTAAAATTTTATTTTTATTTTCCATATTTATTTCCTTTCAACTATTATATTCTTCAATTAGAATAAAATATTATTTGTAATTATTTATGTTTCGAAAATATGTATTAATGCCATTTTGATCCTGATACTAAAAGTTAATCATGAAAATAAAAGAATAAATAGAAAAAGTACACACACAATGGTTTCAATTAATATCATTAATTTATATTACAAAGCTATTTTTAAAAAAATATTATTTTAGCGAGTTAGATGATTACCTAATCATCTGAATTACTTTAATTCAAAACTTCCTTTAATTCAACCAAAAGCTCTGATCCCTTGGGGTGTTGAATTAAAGAGGTTCGACTGTATAAGCACCAGTAAAAATATCTAAATTAGTAAAAAAATTATAATAATTAATAATAAAAAGGTAAAAAAAAAAAACTATATATAAAAAATGGCATATAAACAGTATAAAACATTATGAAAAAGGCATCTCCTTATCATGCAACTTAAAGCTGCTGATGGCTTGCGCCATCTATCGGAATAAACAACAACTATTCTCGTTGATTTTTAATTATTCCAAAATTGGCCACACAAATACCCATTAATAATTAAAATCAATAGAATAGCAATAATTAAAAATCAACGAGAATAGTTGATATTTATTCTGATAGATGGGGCAAGCCATCAGCAACTTTCAGTTTCACGATAAGGAGATGCCTTTTTCTTAATTTATCCACCTTATCCCAGTACAATATCACATCTGTACTATTTTTTTAACAGTATAAAACATGTCCTGATGATATATACCTTTGTGGGCATTCATGTATTATAAAAATACAGTTGATTCTTGTTAATTGGGACTACTTGCTAGGAAATTAGTACCAAATCTTGGTAGTCCCAATTAGTAAAAGTTTATTTCTATATGAAGTTGGGAAATACAGAGGGTGTTCACACTTATATGAAACAAGTTTTATTATAAAATATTAAAAATTAACACCATATTTGAAAATTTTCAAATGTTCTATTTGAAAGCCTTTTTGTTTATTTACAGAACGGCACCTGATTTTCCACGATAGCAGACACTTTCTGATCATGGTCATACTTAAAAGATCCCATTCTTCCTTTACCACTTTCCAGAGACCTTCAATTGTCCTAGGGTGTCTCTTTCCAAGTGCTCTTTTAAGGCATCCAAAAATGCAAAAATCCATCGGGGCTAAAACAAGAGATTTTACAGGGGTTTTGTTCTTTGGAATAGTGTTGATTCCTGTTCTTTGCCTTAGATCTTCCAAATAAGCTTGGGTTGAAGATGAGGTATGACTTGTGGCGTTATCATGGTGAAACCAGACTTTGTTGCTCTGTTTTCCATAGATAGAGGGAATATCATTTAAAAATATAGGTTCTAAAATGTTGTTTTTATAGTATTCCAAGTTTATTTTGGCATTTCTTTCAACTTTTCTTATTTTTAATTTTCCTTCATATGATATACTGCATGCCACCATAAATCCTTTGGGGTAACTTTCGGCACATTCCTTCACCCAAATTGGCCTAGATTTTTCTACCCTTTTTTGATAATATATAGCTCTTTTTCTGTCACAATCGGTTAAATATACCCATGCTTCGTCATATGTAACAATAAATTTCCATCTATCAGCAGCCAAGAAATTTTCATAAAAATATCTGCTGATAGTGTGTCGCTGACGAATATGGCTCTGAAACAATTTGTGAACTGCATGTTTTTTTGTAGCTTTTAGGCCTAAATCTTTATTTATTATTTTATTTATTGTTGGCACTGATGTTCCTATTAATTTGGCTATATCTCTTTGTGGCATAGGATTTACTTTTGTAATATATTTTTTCACTTTTTTGACAGTTGCAGGAGTTCTCACAGATATAGGGTGATAATCTTTTGTCCATTTCTCCGTAGGTGCTTTGAATAAAAACTTTCTATTTTTGTCGTGAATAATATTATAAATACCTTTTTTAGAAATGTTGATATCATCTTGTTTGCATATTTAATTATGTCCAAATAGGTAAGATTAGCTCTGGAAAGTCCTAAAATATAACCTCTTATGAAATTATTGTATTTGAAGGGCATTTTTTAAAAAAATAACAAACGATATGTATTGCGTGTTAGAATTAGCTTAAGCCTTTTCGAATTCCACGTTGTTGATTTTTTAAAATAAAGTAATAGTTCCTTTTTTACACCGGGCGCTCGTTTCCTATAAGTGTGAACACCCTCTGTATTAGGAATACAGTTGAACCTCCCAATAACAACATCACTTGAAACATGTGTTGTTATAACCATCACAAGGTATTAAGACCAAATCCAAATTAATAAAGAGTGAGTGACATTTCGGTAACAGCACTATTATTAAAAGGTCGCTTACTATTTATTAATATTTTACCATGTGTTTTTAATCAATAATCCAATTTGTATCTTACCTTGTATCAAACCTCAGTAGCGTAGTTATACCTGTTAAAGGGCTGTTGAGCCCGAAAACTTGTATTGCCATTATATAAAAGAAACTCTTCCCTCAGCGAATTGTCTTTTATTTATAACTAGCGGATGTACCCGGCTTCACCCGGGTTTTACCCAAGTAAAGGTTTGTCTAATGAACATTTGTTAAAACAATTCTCTATAAACTTATAAAAAAAAAAAAAAAAGATATATTTTGATAATTTGAAACTCGTAAATTTGAATCTCTCTATAAAGTGAACATTTTTTCCCAGTCCCTTGAAAAATACTCGATAAATTGAATAAAATCAATATTAATTGGTTCCCTCGGTAATTGGAAGTTAAAGGAATAGTATCTTGCCTTGGAATTGTATCATTATTCTTGTCTCAAATAAATTGCCGTGTCATCCTGAATTTTGTCTTTCCTAATTTTCTACATTACAAAATCATCGTTTTATCTAGTGAAAATTTTTTCCCGGTCCCTTGAAAAATACACGATAACTTTGACTTGTGCGCAATTAATAGGTAGAAAATCTTACTTTTGATAAATAATCTTTAAGATAATAAACTTAGTGATAATAAAACTTATAGAAAAAAAAAAACTTGTTATCATCGTCGCAATGGTGGTGCTGCTTGCGAGTTAAATCTACAAATCTGCAAATAACTCTATGGATATTCAAGAAATTATTTTTCAGAAACCTTCCCAATACTATACTAAATAACTTCCCAAAGTTTCATGGCGTTCCAATGAGTGGTTTGGTCAGGCATAAAGGACAGACACACACACACACACATACATTCATTTTTATATTTATATAGATTTTATTGAAAGGATGGATTATAATATTGTAACGTTTTATTTTTGCTTTAACTTTTAAAGAAATGTTTTATTTTTAATCTTTATCTAATTTGTTTGTTTGTTTTAAATAAAGAGGCAAATTTACCATGTTGTTGTTCTTTTGTTTATTAATTGTTCTTTTTTTCCAATGATGATAAGAGTTATTGATCACACATTAAAAATCAATGAAAAACCAATTACAAAATTAATTACAAAATTCAGAAACGTGTCATATCCCTCGGCTTGAAGGATTTATTTTCGCAAAATAAATGGTTTCAATTGTGACACATGAACTTTAACCAAGGAGGAATCATCTTTCAATAATTCACACGTAACACTAGATATTATTCTTGTTATTTGAAAAGGACCCTCATACTTTGGGGATGTTTTGACCATACTTGGATCATTACTAGCTATTTTACGAAGGACCAGATCACCAACTTTGAATGACGACTGCGGATGTTTTGCATCGTGTCGTGCTTTCCACTTTTCTCTATGCTTTGCGCTATTTTCTATTGCTTTCTTCCTTGCATTTTCTATGGTGAAATGTGGTGATTCAGAAAATTCTGGTATTGCACAATCACCAAAAAGTAGGAAATTTGGAGAAAACCCAGTGACATCATGGGGTGTGCTATTATAATCTTTCACAATTTTGGCAAGTAATGATGACCATTTTAGTCTTGGATTCTCTTGAAGGTTTGTTCTTAATTTGGTGAGTATAGTGTCATTCATCTTTTCACACAGTCCATTACTCTGCGGATGATATGGCGTCGAATAGGTGTGTTGAACTTGATGCTCATTCAAAAACTTGTTAAATTCTTTTGATGTAAAATTCTTTCCGTTGTCAGTTAAAATACATTTGATTTGGGGAACAGTTCTGTTGATTTTGTCTAAACATTGAATTACTGCTTGAGAAGTGTTGGTTACAGTAGGGAAAGGCCAAACAAATCTTGTTAGGTGGTCAATTATTACTTGAATGTATTTGTGCTTGGTTTCATTTGCTGCAGAGCCTAGCACAATAGTATCCATTGATATTAATTCCAGTGGTTTCAGATCAGAGTTTGGTGCAACATATTCTCCAATAAATGGTTTATGACTGCATTTAGTTATTTGACATATTTTACATGAGCGAACATAGTCTTTGATGCATCTGATAGCATTCGGCCACCAATAAAATGGTGTTATCAATCTTACTGTCTTGTTAATTGAGGGGTGAGAATGATTATCGTGGTATTATTTGAGAATTTCTTCTTGGAATGATTCTGGAACAACTGTTTTTAGAACTCCATTATGCTTCACCATAATAAGATCTCGATGAATATGAGAGTTCTTTACAAAACTGAGATCCGCTTTTTGTTGGTGTAGTCGAAGAGTGGGGATTGATATATGAAATGACACTGGTGATCTTGACAATGCATCATGCGTTTGCTTTGATCCTGATCTGTGAACTATTTTCATTGACTTGGTTGATAATTCAATTATCCATCGGAGATATTTTGCCTTTGGTTTCTTTACGTTGAAGAGCCATTCCAAAGCCGAATGATCTGTAGGACTTCAAATGTATTGTTCTCAAGATAAACTTCAAAGTATTCAACTGATTGAACTACAGCAAAGCATTCCAACTCAAATGCAGAATAGTTCTGTTGATGTGGTAGAAGTTTCCCTGAATAATAGGAAATTACATGTTCTTGATTATCATTTCCAATTTGAGCTAAAATAGCACCAATTCCCAGTTTAGATGCATCTGTATAAAGCTTACATGGTAATGAAGGATCATATGTAGAAAGAACTGGATCTGTAGATAAATGAGACTTTAGTTCCTGAAATGATTTGTTAACTTCAGTAGTCCATTTGAATAACTTATTTTTTCTTGTGAGGCTTGTTAAAGGATCTGCAATTTCACTAAATTTAGGAATAAATTTCCTGTAGTAACCTGCTAAACCCAAAAACTGCCTTACTTGCTTCACTGTTTTAGGTTGAGGGAACTCATTTATTGCCTTTGTTTTTTCAGGGTCAGGTTTAATCTTGTTATGTCCTATGATATGACCTAAATATCTTATTTCTTGTTTTGCAAAGGAGCATTTCTTCAACTTGAGTTTGATATTGTTTTCTTTAAGCTTGTTAAATATTTTCTTCATGAGTTCAATATGATCTTTAAAAGTACTGCTGTAAATTAGAATATCATCTTGATAATTACAAACACCGTTCCAAAGAAGATTTCCAATAATATGCTGAATTATTCGCTGAAAAGTACTTGGAGCATTTTTCAAGCCAAATGGCATAACCAAAAATTCATAATGCCCGTCATTTGTAATGAAAGCAGTTTTCTCAACAGAGTCTGGATGTATTTCAACATGCCAATAGCCCCATGCTATGTCAAGTGTTGTGAAGTATTTCGCATTATGTAAGCGATCAAACATATCTTGGATGTATGGAAGAGGCTGCTTGTCATCAATTGTAATTGCATTCAGTTTTCGGTAATCAATGCACATCCTTTGTGAACCATCCTTTTTAGAGACCAACACTACGGGGAAGGCCCAAGGTGACTGAGATTCTCTTATTAGTCCCTTTTTACTCAATTCTTCAACTTGTCTTTTTATTTCATCATATTCGGCAAGTGGTCTTCTATATGGTCTACAACTGATGGGTGGATGTTCAATTGTATGGATCTTGTGTTGAACAGCAATCCTTCCGATGTCAGTTTCATGCTGGCTGAACAATGCTTGATTTTCTTTAAGTAATTGATTAAGCTCTTTTTGCTGAACAGATGGAAGATGCGTTTCAGGAGATATATAAAAACATTCATTTCCTTTAACATACACCGCTTTGTCTTTTGTGTCAATTATTAATCCAATTTTTCCTGCTACATCAAGTCCAATAAGCAATGGATAGCTAAAGTTTTTCACTACATGAAGCTTACACCCGACAAGTTTAGAATGGATTTTCAAAAATACTTCTACTGATCCTAAAGTATATGCAAAACTATCTACTTGTTTAATTTTGATTCTATCGTTTACATTCAATTTTAACTTATGTTGTTTTAAAAGCGAACAGCTCATTAATGAAATAGTTGACCCGGTATCAATAAAAGATGAAACTGGAATATTATTAAGTAAAACTTCAACATTAACAAATCTATAAGGAAAATTGGTATTTGCTATGCAAAGTGAATCAGCTATGGTTTGTTTAACATCTGTGGTGATATTAGTTGCTTGGTGTTTAAGCTTGTCTTTATAATTAGGATCATAATCTTTGCAATCACTTATCCAATGTTTAAAATACAATCCTTTTTTCTTACAAATAGGACACCAATATGGGCAATTTTTTGAGATTGTAGGTGTAGTTATATTAAAAACCTTGGTTTTACTTCTCTGTTGTTGCCTTATTTGATTATTGTTTTGTTCAATCTCCATGGCAATCTGCATCCAATGTGATGGATCTTTAGGCTGGGCTGTTACGAGATAATTTTTCCAATCTAATGGCAATCCATCCGTTAACATTTTTAGCTTCTCGACATTATTGAGGCTTGTTTGATTTAATAATCTAATTTTATCTCTAAAAAATCTTTTCCACGGTTTCTTCTTTTTTAAGTCTTCTTTTTGATGCTGCAACTATAGGGCTTTCAACTTTATAACCAAAGCGCTGTATTAATTTGAGTTTAACAGTATCCCATTTTTTAATGGATGCGTTGCTCAATATTTCATCAGCAAACCATTCTAAAGCATCTTTTGATAAATAATAAATTAGATTATTGATTCTATCGACTTCATCTAGTTTACCAGTTTCCAATTCATATAGTTTAAGCAATGATTCAGGCCGAATTGAACCTTTATCACCGCTAAATTTCTCTAATTTGTTTACATTTACTGCCATTGTACTTACTTTTTCTTTCGTCGAAGCCTTTTTTGATTTATATTTTAATCCTTTCGTAGCTGCGCCAAATATTTTATGTAACGTTTTATTTTTGCTTTAACTTTTAAAGAAATGTTTTATTTTTAATCTTTATCTAATTTGTTTGTTTGTTTTAAATAAAGAGGCAAATTTACCATGTTGTTGTTCTTTTGTTTATTAATTGTTCTTTTTTTCCAATGATGATAAGAGTTATTGATCACACATTAAAAATCAATGAAAAACCAATTACAAAATTAATTACAAAATTCAGAAACGTGTCAATATTAATAACAATTTTTGAAGGCCAATAGAGCTTACGGTAAAATTTGCCGATTTTAAGACTAAACTCAATAAGATGAAATATTACAGGGATAGAACTGGTGTAACTTTGAAGCACTGTTCGATGGCTTACTGGCTAAAAGTGATCACGGCCTTATTGATAATTGGATGTATAGAACTAAATCCAGGGCCGAAAAGACAGGCCACATTGACAAATATGCCTCACTCAACTCCAGACCAGGCACCAATGGACGATTTAAAGCTACTGATAATTAACCTTTCGGCTGAAGTGAACAGATTGGGAGAGAAAATGGATGCAAGGTTGCTTAATATTGAGCAGAAGATGGAGGATTGGGAACGAAGAATGACGGGAATAGAAACATCTATAGCTTCGTGCACAGATGCACTGGCGACTAACACGAGGACAATTTCCCACAATACCCTAAAAATAAGGAATCTGGAAGAACGCGCGGAGGCTTTGG
Source organism: Cordylochernes scorpioides (assembly GCA_030710605.1). Lineage (NCBI taxonomy): Eukaryota > Metazoa > Arthropoda > Arachnida > Pseudoscorpiones > Chernetidae > Cordylochernes > Cordylochernes scorpioides. Next base: position 28,133,454 of record CP092884.1, on the reverse strand, counting down.
AGAGACGAGCCCGAGAAAACAACTTAATAATATATGGCATCGAATCAGCAGAGACTGACAGTCGGGAAGCGACGGACGGTCAAGAAGTTAATGGCGGAAGATATGCAGATTACTGATGATGTGGTAATTGCCGAATGTCATCGCCTGGGCAGGGGACCAAAGGCGCCTATTCTTATTGAAGTTCCTGATCACGAGTCCAGAATAAGCCTCCTAAAGAACTCATCCAAACTTCGAATACTCAATATTTTTATGAGCAGGGATTACAGCCCCCAGAATAGAGAGCAGAGAAAAATTTTGATAGAAAAGAGAAAGGAACTTTACAAGAAAGGTATAGGATCGAAGTTGAGGGATAATAATCTTCTCCTAAACGGCATCAACTACATGGTAGTGGAGGGACAGGTGGTGAATGCCAAAGGAGAACTAATATAGCTAGAGGCACACCCGTGGATCTCTGTAAATAGATGTAAATATTCAGGTAATAAAATACATACAAATGAAGATGTACAATCTAGAAACAAAACTCAACTCACAGGAACTCCTCATATTTCACATAGCAAGACTCATACTATTAAAGAAAGTCAACTTAAGGACACAAATCTGAAACATAATAAAATTAAGATCGAAAAAATAAAACCAATGGTTGACATAGTTAAAAACGAACGATTCATGTATTGGAATATAAACGGCTTTTTTAGGATAAATTCTCTCTTTTCACTGTTCGAATATTTGAAACAATTTGAGATGTTCGCGCTTACAGAAACTTGGTGCCATTTCAATATAGACTTGAACCTGGCGAACTTCGGAATGTATCAATCACCTGCTGTAAAGTCAACAGATAAAGGGAGAAGCTCCGGAGGTATAATTCTTGGCATAAATAAAAAACTACAGTCCCAAATTGACAATGTTGAAATCGAAACCTCTTGGAATGCAGTCACACTCAATCAAGTTTAGACAATGACTCACCAGCAATCTGTGTAATATTCGTATATCTACCCCCAAACGATATGCATGCTACAAACCTTGGATGACTATTTCATTTGATGGAAAATAAGATATACAACGGGTTTGAAATAATACTGATCGGCGACCTGAATGTCCGTATTGGCAATCTGGGGGGTTACCATAATTTGATAGATACTTCAAACCTTATTTCAACTACCCGAAATTCCTGTGATCTAACAAAATCTGCCAAAGCGGAAATATATATTGACTTTCTTGATAAAAATTACTTAACTATAATAAATGGTAGATCCATTAATGATAAAAGTGGTAAATTTACATTCATCTCCGGAAGAGGCTCTTCTGTGTTAGATCTGGCGATTGTCTCACCTGCGGTGCTTGAACACATAGCAGATTTTGAAATTGGTTGTATGCCATATTCGGATCACTTACCAATAATTTTAAAGTTTATCGGCCCAAATAATAAAACTGAAAATTGTTACATGGAGCCTAGTCAGTTTTTCCTGGTCAGTAGATAAAATCCCAACATATATAGAAACTTTAAAAGAATTAACTCCCGAACATCCAGCTGACTCCACAATTGATACTCAGGCTGAGGATTTTACTGGTTTAATTCAAACAGCAATGTTACGCTCGGGGACGCGGATGGAGGCAAAAACAAAAAATATATAATCTAAGCCATGCTTCGACAAAGACTGTTATTTGGCTAAAAAGGAAATGAAACAAAATCTTAAATTATATGTAAAACATAATATCTCGGCCGATAAAATTGCATACTTGTCGAGTAAGAAGAAATATTCAGCTATCCTAAAGCTCAAAAAAAGGGAATATACTGACAAAATTCAAGTTATCCTCAGTAATGTAAAAGATCCTTCCCAATTTTGGAAGACTATTAATTCACTTAAATATAGGAATAACCTACAAGGTGAAATTTCTATTGCAGACTGGCAGGTCTTCTATCGGGAGTTACTTGGTTCAAATTTAACAAAAGTTGTACAGTTACCACTTGAGATATTGGACATTGACCCCGAATTAGATTGTGAAATATCTCTAACTGAGGTCACCACGGAAATTTCCAAATTGGGTAAAAATAAGGCTACAGGACTTGATGAAATTCCTAACGAAGCGATTAAATATTTATTAGAAGAACATACAATTTATCTCAGGAACTTATTTAAGAAAATCTTAGGGACATCCCAAGTTCCACAACAATGGACAAAAACGATAATCCACCCAATATTTAAAAATGGAGATCCGGACAACCCGTCAAATTACAGAGGAATATCCCTGATTTCTAACCTATCGAAATTATTCACATCTATCTTGAAGACAAGATTGAATGATTGGATGGAGAGAAAGTCAATTTTGGCAGAAAATCAGGCTGGTTTTAGAAAAGGCTACTCTTGTCAGGACCACATTTTCACGCTCGTATCATTAATTCAAATGACCCTTAGCCGTAGAAGGGGAAAGGTATATGCCTTCTTCATTGACCTAAGGAAGGCCTTTGATACTGTGCCGCACCATCTACTTTGGAAAAAATTAGCATTAAATGGTCTGAGCTGTCGATTTATTAAACTAATTAAGAACTATTATACCCAAATGACGGCAACAGTCAGATGGCGGGGTTCCTTCACGGAGGCTATCAAAATACAAGCGGGAGTATTGCAGGGGGAGCCATTGTCACCTTATTTATTCATTCTCTTCCTAAACGATCTGGTACCCCTGTTCGATGAATCAGAATTGCCAGGCATAAATCTTGAGAATTATGGAACTATACACCTTTTACTGTATGCAGACGACATAGTGATCTTAGGAGAATCGAAAATAAATTTGCAATTGAAGATTAACTTAGTTAAAAAGTACTTAGAAGAGAACTGCCTAACGTTAAACCAAAATAAATCTAAAATAATGGTGTTTAGAAACGGTGGAAGAACAGCTCGTTCCGAGACATGGTTTTGGGGTCAGCAACCCCTGACAATAGTAGCTAAGTATACATATCTGGGTTACCCTCTGACTACAAAAATCTTGACCCAATATGCTTCCCAATACTTTAGAAACAAAGCACTGAATGCAATTAATGCACTTTGGAGAATCCTTACAAAGGCGCAAATAAAGTCCTTTACCTCAGTGATGAAACTTCTTGACACTATTGTTCTTCCTACGTTACTATATGCGGCACCAATGTGGGCAATTAACCAGCTGAAGACAGTCAATTATACCCAAAATGCATTTCTTCGTCGTCTCTTAGACTTACCAAACTTCACACCAGGATATATCCTCAGAAGAGAATGTGGAAGAATATCAACTGAACTTAATGCTGTAAAACTCACATTAAAGTTTTGGGTCAGGATTTTAAAAATGGAGACGAGCAGATTACCACATGCTTGCTTAAACTATCTCTGGAAAGTCACCGCGAAAAAGGAAATAGAAAACAGTTTTACTCAAAATTTAATAAAAATTCTAGACTCTAAGGGATATTCCTTTCTTAAGGGCTGCGAAGACTACTTAGCCATACAGAAAGAATTGCCAGGCATAATTAGAACCACCACAGACCAACTAATTCAAAACGATCAGATGAAAATCACTGATTCAACCCACTTTGCTCACTACAAATTTTTGAGTGAATCATTCATGACAGAGGAGTACCTACAATTAAATATCTCGCTTCTCAACAAAAGACTAGTTGCACAACATAGAGTTTTATGGCAATTTTTCAGGGAAGAAAGAAAAGACTTCCGGAAAGAAAATGGCCGGAACTGTTTACTTTGTAAGGATCTCATGGATGATAATTTGGTTCACTATTTCTTCCAATGCCCTCTCTTAACAGAAAAACGTCCTGAAATTTTCCCAAGCCCTAACTCTGGTCAATTTAGATACCATCGCATATGTCAACTTCTCTCTTCAGCTCTGAATGATGAATTACTGATTGTTAGATACTTTAAGTTCTGCACAGAAGCTGGGCGCATGAGAAAGAATGCAGGGCAAATGATACTGGAGGATGAACTATCTGTAAATAGGTAACTGAATGTGAGACAAACCTTATTTTGTTGTAAATGTTTCCTCTTCCCTCTCCTCTTGTTGACGTGTAAATACGGCGAATCCTGTATGGGGCGGAATGCCCTAAATAAAGGCTTTTGTTGTTGTTGTTGTATTAATAACAATTTGTATCTTATCAATGTTATATAAATAGATTGTTGTTATAAAAGAAGATGTTATAACTGACTGTAATGATATGTTTATCACATTGCACTAAGGGAAGTAGAAAATTATTTTGTTTTAAAAAGAAACATGGGCTTTGTAAACATAAGATAATAAGACTAAATCTAAATAAACAAATTGTGTATGACATTTCTGTAATAGCATTGTTACCATCATCAGATAAAAGTACTTAATGATGATAAGGCACAATTTGAATTATAGAAAGAATAAATGAGAAAAAAATATCACAGCATGTGATATGCTGTGGTATTTTTCCTCATTCAGTACTTTTGTCTGATGATGGTAGCAACACTAAAACCAAAACAACACACACTATTTATTTGGATTAGGTCTTATTTTCTTGTAGCTATAATCTATAATCAAAATTGTACTTTATACTAGCATTTTTTTTCTTAAATTCAGAAACAGTAGAACCTCCCTGTAAAGGATACCTAGTTGCAGAGCCAAAATGTCCTTTAGGGAGAGGTAATTTTGTATAAATAATAATTTTGGCTATGAAAACTGTTCTTTGTAGGGAGATGTCCTCTCATAGAGGTTCTACTGTATTAACTGAGGTAGATTTTTTTGGTAGTGATCCCCTGGAATTACCAGGATTAAAGAGGAGATTGTGAACTGTATGAAACATCCAAATTATATTATTATTATTTATTATCCCTAGTACATGTGGTACAGCCATGATAATCATGGTGGGTAGAAAGAAGTTGGCGACTACTTTTACTGTAAGTGCACCACATGTTTACACATGTGAAAAGCAGTTTGACATTTGCAATTACAAATGTGCCAGAGCTCCGTTTGGTTTCTTGCACTCGCTGGTGGGGTTGGACTTTTGCAAGAATCGAGGGCCATTGGAGCATTTTTTTAATTATAAAAAAGTGTCCAATGTGGGAATCGACCCCAGGTTGTAGTGGTTGAAAACCAATGGTTTAGACCACCCTTCCCCTGAGCCCTTATTCCAAATAAAATATCCGAATTCTAGATGCTTTTACAGATATCTTCCAAGCTCCAACAGAGGAAACAACACAAGACCACCAGCACAGAGTGACCAGTTCCAAAATAACACAATTCCACTCACCTTATCCAGACATCCAAAGGATCATCACCTCGGTAGGTTCGAAGCTCAACTTCAAACTCCCTGAAACAAAACACGATCAAAATGTATTAAAATTATCAAAGAATTTATTTATATTTATCTAAATCTAAACACAATATTCCTTCTAGTATTTCAGGTACAGTAGAACCTTCCTGTAAAAGACACCTAATTGCAGAGCCAAAGTATCCTTTAGGGAGAGGTGTCCTCTTACCGGAGAGTTGCTAAATAGTAAAAATGGTAATTTTACAAATGAAAACTGCTTTTTGTAGAGGGGTGTCCTCTATAGTGAAAGTCCTCTCATGGAGGTTCTACTGTATTACAAATAAATTACAAGAACAAAACACAAGTAGATCAGAATAGTTGAAGGCTTGACCTCATCAAGAGCAAGTAAGAGAAAGTAAAACCTTGGAGTATTTGACCAAATTCTGGTCGTCCAAGGTGACTAACATGGCAACGGCACCCATTTTTCCAATGAAGAGCAAAACCCATGATAGAGAACATTGCGACTGCTGTGATAGAAATGTACGGAGACATCTGAGGCTCTTCATTAGACACGACAACAACAACAATACAGTATACACACCCAAGATAGAGGACATTGCGACTGCTGTGATAGATGTACGGAGACATCTGAGGCTCTTCATTGGCCACGACAACAATAATAATACAGATACATACCCAAGATAGAGGTCATTGCGACTGCTGTGATAGAGATGTAAGGAGACATCTGAGGCTCTTCATTGGCCACGACAACAACAACAATACAGATACACACCCAAGATAGAGGACATTGCGACTGCTGTGATAGAGATGTACAGAGACATCTGAGGCTCTTCATTGGACACAACAACAACAAAATAATTAAAAGAAGAGAGAGATATACAAGGGTGTAGTGCGATGTACTTTTGGTAGGTTTCTATCTTCTGCTCTACCAGTTTTGGTTTCAGATTTGTTCAGTAGTATATAGCCTTTCACAGATTGTCAGGTCATGCTTTAATGTTGACATAAGTAATTTTTTTACTACTTAGGGAGATAAAACTTCTAAAATGGGATTCTGATGAAAGGCACTTATCTTCAAAATGTACTTTTAATATTTCCCCGGCATGTAATTTTATATTAAACAACAAAAAAATTATTCGATTGAACTGAATTTTTATATTTATTCCCCATCTCCCAACCTAATCAAGAATTGTCTTCTAGTACAGTAGAACTACACACCTCTCTGTAGAGAACAACACCTAGTTGCAGAACTAATGTGTCCTTTAGAGAGAGGTTACTGGAGAGAACAAATCCAAATAATTAAATAGTATATGTGACATTTCGGTAACAGTATTGTTACCATCATCAGACAAAAGTACTCAATGATGGTAGTAACACTGTTACTGAAACGTCACACACTATTTATTTATTTAGATTTGGTCTTATTACCTTGTGTTTATAATCTATAATCTAAATTGTGCTGTTGACTTTGCTTAGACTTTTTAAAGAAACTGCTTCCAAGAAGATTATTCAAACTACAGTAAAACCCCTCTATAGTGAACCCCAATGGGACAGAGCTTTTGGTTCTCTATAGCCACAGTTTGGCCATTTTTTTCACTTTTCAAAATTTTTAGACCGTATAATTAAAGGACAGCCATACACACTGGAAGAGGCTTCCTCTTAATAGTGGTCACTTTGTTTTAATTCCCTTAATTGACCAATTTCCTTACATTAATGCTGAATAATAATAGAAATCATTAAATGATAGGTTCTTCTTATCATTAACATACATGTACCTCTATGTCTAATTTAAAAATCAAGACAAATCCTAGGCAAAGTTTTATTAAATATATATTCAAAGATATAAAATGATTTTAAAACATCATTATCACATTATATAATACATTGTTTACTTGGAAAAATGGCTCTAACACCTTGTTGCTTCAAAGCATTCTTCAAGCATTGCACCATTCAAATAAAGTTGGTGTTTTTCTTCCATTTCATTTTCCCACATATTCTTCTAGGTCTAGATTTCGTTTTTTTTTTAAACCTGCCATGCAAAACATTGCTGACTTTAAAATCACCATAGTTAATGGCATAAAAATAGTTTTTGTTTAATCACGGGACCATTTATTTGGATTTTTTTTAGCCCTAAAACGTACGATAGCGATCGCGGCAAAAGTTGAGGTTGATTCCTCTTTGTAACAATTTTTAATAGCTTTATATTTTATTTTTTATAATAGAAAAGTTATATTATCTTATTTTAATATGTTCTTAACATTTTGCCTGTGTTGTTTCACTTTGAAAAGTTCTGAAAATGGCCTTTTTTTTTAAAGAAATAATGCTTTTGTTTTTAAAATGTCTTTGTTTTCTTCATTTTGGAAGCCATTTGTATTTTTATATTTCAAATTTAATGGATGAGAATATATTCTATTTAATAAAAAGTATAAATTGTTCAAATTTATACAACATACAGCAAAAATAAAGTGCAAAATTCAAAACAAACAATGCCGCTAAATTTATTGTTTTGAAATCGCGATCCGCGAGCTGAAACATGCTCAAAATTTGGTTGTTTTATTTTTTTTTTAATTACAATTCTAAGTTCGTTATAAGCATAGTATTTTAAATAGATTTTATTATTTTGGGACAGAAAATGGGTTCGTTATAGGGGTAGTTCGTTATTCTAAAAATCGCAAAGTTCGTTATAACGATGGTATTTTCAATGGAATGGAATTGGGAATCTGCGTGGGTTCGTTATATCCAGGGTTCGTATTAGCGGGGTTTTACTGTATATTGATTTACAAGAGAGAGAACAAAATAAAACTTATGGTGGTGCTTATCTCCATGGTTAAACCAATTCCTCAAGTCCACTCCTCTCCAAAAACTTATAACGTAGTAAACAAAGAGAAACTTATCTTCTTATGGTTAGCGCCTATTTACTTGTGATCTTACATATATACTGTGGAAACAATTATTTAATTAATTAAACTTAAAATATATATACAGTAGAACCTCCCTTTAGGGGACCCACTAGTGGACACCTCTTTACAAAAGACAGTTTTCATTTGCAAAATTACCATTTTTACAATTTAGCAACTTTCTGGTTAGAGGACACTTCTTCCTAAAGGACACTTTGGCTCTGCAATTAGGTGTTATTTACAGGGAGGTTCTATTGTATATACAACAGGTGCCTTATCAATGTAAAAAGGTTCTCTCAAATAAATGTCAAAAAATCATTATACTCTGTTTATTTTTAAGGTCTTTAAGGTCATTTTGAAGATTAAATATTTGATGAGTCTAAATGAAACTACCCGGTTATTGGGTGTCAAAATACTGCATCTTAATTATGTCAACCTGAAATTTATTTAAAATAAAATGGAAATTTATAAATTATGATTTACTGTTGTTGTCGTGTCCAATGAAGAGTCTCAGATGTCTCCGTACATCTCTATCACAGCAGTCGCAATGTCCACTATCTTAGGTGTGTAAAGCTGCAGCTCTGGGTTCATGTCAATTTTCTGCAAAGCTGCGGCCATTACTGGGCATGAAAATATGCGAGTAGGTGTTAGTTCCACAAAAGGACAGTTATAATTTATTCTAAAGCCCAATAGTTGGAGTATCAGACTAACTTCTCTTTATCTTCTTTCTTATCTCAACTCAATAATATCAAGGTATCAAGCTTGTAAAGGAGATTTGACACAATCGAATGTCTCAAGGTCTTCAATCTTGATACCCTAGTACAGGGGTCGGTAAACTGCGGCTCTTTGGATGTGAAGCTGTTGCTCTTTATATAGTTCCATACGCAAATATTTATTTATTGTTGGCAAAAAAAAAAGTATGTGTCAAAGGATTTTTGACATCCATAATGAGATTGAGTGAAGTAGAATGTGTTTACTTTTTTCATTAAAACTGGGAGTAATACTCAGCAGCAGGCCTACTTAGCTCCAATATGAAATGGCCGCCTCTAACATGAGGAACAGATGCTGCTCATCCTGTATTCCTGAATCAGGAGCCCTTACAGGGTGCTATCAGCCGGGCCAGCTGAGCCCAGGTTTTTAGCGAGCTTGTTATTGCTCCCTCTCATTCTTTTTCATCCGGACTTGCGACCGTCAATGGTGAAGCTCTCTTGATTAGTTTCTATTTTTCTTTCTTATCTCCACTCAATCATATTAGAGCAGGGGTCAAAAACTTTTGAGTCAGAAGAGTCAAAAATTACAATTTACAAAATTTCAAAATTTTTAAAGAGCCATAAATTTTTTTTTTTTTGCCAACAATAAATAAATATTTGCGTATGGAACTATATAAAGAACAGCAGCTTCCAATCCAAAGAGCCGCATGTTGCCGACCCCTGTACTAGGGTATCAAGATTGAAGACCTTGTGACATTTGATTGTGTCTGATGACTCTACCTTAAATACAAAGATTGACTGAGAAATAACAAGATTCTTTACCATACTGAACTAAAGTGTCCATCCTCCAATCAAAAACAAACATTTTTTCAGTGACAGCCAATCAAAATTGAGCATTTACGAGGTGTAGGTGGCAAAATATCAATTATTTACCAATTAACTAAATATTTTCAAACATACATCCCTAAAAAATAGTGAAAATGTGAGAAAATGACATTTAAAGATTATCCGGCATGAGTTTCTTTTCAACAAAAAATCAAAATTTATTTTAAGGAGAAATATTGATTATTTCTAACCTTAGGGATGAGATATGAAAGGATGAATTGTGAAGAGTAATGATAAACGGAAAAAAAAAGTGTCCAGGGATGGGAATCGAACCCACAGTATTATAAATTACTTTATGTATTATTTACGAACAGAAAAATATGTCCAGGGTAGCCTAGTACACTGTGGGTTCGATTCCCATCCCTGGACACTTTTATTTTTCCGTTTATCATTACTCTTCACAATTCATCCTTTCATACCTCATCCCTAAGGTTAGAAATAATCGATATTTCTCCTTAAAATAAATTTTGATTTTTCGTTGAAAAGAAACTCATGCGGGATAATCTTTAAATGTCGTTTTACAATCACAAGCCGCATTATATTGTATTATGTGAGAAAATGTTAAAAATAAATATATATTAAGAAAAATAGTTTAAATATCATTATAATTTAAGTACTCTTGTAATTATTTCAAGCTTTGCAAAAATTTTAAATTTGACAGGCATGCTTCATATAGCTTATCTACAATTTAAAATTGAACAAGTTATATTGTAGTAGAATATTAATAAATGCTCTTTGCTATTATGGTATTTGTTGTTAATTTTATTGTATTAAATTTTATTTTGCAAAAAAAAAAGTTTTATTGAATGTATAGGTGAATTTTAATGCATATAAAATACATGTTTTAATTTTATTGGGTTACAGGTAGTTTAAATGTATTAAGGTTATATTTAGGGGTATTGTGCTGTAGTTAGAATTCTAGGAAATCACTCACTGCAATGTATGAGGCTTGCATTTTGACAATTTTAAAACTGCTTAGTATACTAAGTAATATATATATATATATAAATATTAGGCCTATTTATTAAAAAAAAAAAAAGATGGGAAGGGGTATGAATAATAAAAATTAGAAAACATTATCAATACTTACTGTCTTTCTTTATCTAATTGCTCCTTGTTTTTTGGATTCATGGCTTGAGCCAATTGATTAAGCCTTCTGCCGCATTTTAACGGCTGAATATTTTCCTTCACCTGTTCCCATTCATCAAAGTCCATTTTATTCATGTAAATTATTTTAAATGTACGTGTCACAAACAAGTACACCTACGAGTTTGAACCTTCCTCCAATCAAAACACAAAACTTCGTCAGTTTAAAAGTTGAAAATATGCGCTACTTAATATGATTTTTATTGACCTTATACTTTTCTGTGAATAATAAAAATAAATAAAACTTATTTATATTGTAACGTAGAAATCAAGCCTTGAAATATCCTAAGATGTAAAAGTATTTATTGATGACGTCACGGCGACAAGTCGACAATTATTAACAACTCAACAAAACTATTTACAGCTAGAGAATCTTAAGCAAGTAAGCAAAGAAATATTTTAAGATGATTTCACAAAACAGATTAATATATATTTTTATAATCTGTTGAATATATTTTCATTGAATAATATTAAATTAAATAATAAAATATTTCTTCGCCACATAGCCTCCTCCTATAAAGAGCATCGACCCGATGCTCAGAAGGAGACTTACATCCTCAGTCTCAAGGCTCGATAATGGGTGATAGGGCCTGAGATCTCTTCGCGAGTCTGTGGTTGTTGTGTTCGTTTAGTGGGGATGTCTTCTTCCTGGAAGTTTGTCGAGTCATCTTCTGGGTCCTCTTCTAGCTGGTCCTCCTGGTCCTCTGGGTTTAAATAAGGTTTCATCCTACCAATGTGAACTAAATCTTTTGTTTTACGACGACCTTGCTGGTTTCCGAATGTTTCAACTTCATAGGTCACATCAGATATTTTTCGGGTTACTTTGTATGGGCCGAAGTAACGTCTCATTAGTTTTTCCGAATATCCCACTTTACGCACAGGAATAAAGATCCATACAAGATCTCCAGGCTGATAAATTATATTTCTGTGATGGGCGTCATAGCGATGTTTATTGCTACCTTGAGATCTCATGGAGTGGATACGTGCCAGTTTTCGTGCTTCTTCGGCTCTTGCCCCTAGAGTTTGGATGAAATCGTCGTCTTCTGGCAATAACTTGGGGAATAACACGTCAAGTGGAGTCTCGGCTTCACGCCCGTGTACAAGGAAAAATGGGGTGAACCCAGTAGACTCTTGTTTTGCTGTGTTGTATGCAAATGTAACGAATGGAAGAATCCTGTCCCAATCTTTATGGTTGACATCTACATACATGGACAGCATGTCTGCTATGGTCTTATTCAACCTCTCCGTGAGTCCGTTTGTCTGGGGGTGATAGGCGGTCGTGAGTCCGTTTGTCTGGGGGTGATAGGCGGTCGTCTTCCGATGGGTTATTCTGCACTGGTTGTTCAGATCACTTATAATTGAAGATGTGAAGTTCCTTCCTCTATCCGTGATTAACTCCCTCGGCGCGCCGTGCTTTAAGATGACATCTTCAATGAAGAATTTGGCGACTTCCATGGATTCACTTGTGGGTAGAGCTTTAGTTATCGCATATTTCGTTAGGTAGTCCATACATACAATAATCCAACGGTTGCAACCTTCTGATGTTGGAAATCTCCCCAGGAGATCCATTCCTACCTTTTCAAAGGCAACTTCAGGAACAGGTATTGGCTGTAAGTGCCCTGAGGGGAGTTGGGGCTGATGTTTACGCCTCTGACAATCTGAACAGTGTGCCACATACTTTCTAACCGTTCTATACATTCCGGGCCAGTAATACTTTTTTCTTATTCGGTCATAGGTTTTAGTAAATCCGAGGTGACCAGCCGTGGGTGAATCATGGAAATTTTTCAGTAATTCCTGCCTTAAATGGCGAGGAACCACCAAAAGCCATGGTTTCCCCATTGGATCATAATTTTTTCTGTAGAGCGTGTTATCGATTTTTACAAAGGAATTATTAGGAGAACTTTGTAATTTGTCAGCGATTTTTCTAATAGCTTGATCATTCATCTGCTCTTCGCTAAAGTTCTGCAAAGTCACTATGCTTGGAATATCTTCCTCCATATCTTCACTGTATTCTAATGGACTTCTTGATAAGCAGTCTGCGTCCTGATGTTTCCTTCCGCTCTTATACACGACAGTAACGTCAAACTCTTGCAGCCGAAGTGCCCATCTTGCTAACCTCCCACATGGGTCTTTGAGGTTGGTCAGCCAGCACAAAGAGTGGTGGTCTGTAACAATAGTGAACGGCTGTCCAAAGACATATGGTCGGAATTTATTGATAGCCCAAATGATGGCAAGGCATTCCCTTTCTGTGGTTGAATAATTTTTTTCTGCCTTATTTAAGGTTCTGGATGCATAAGCAATGGCTCTTTCCTTTCCCTTTTGTATCTGCACTAATACTGCTCCTATTCCGTAGTTGCTTGCGTCAGTGTGTATTTTGGTTGGGGATGAGTAATCAAAATGTCCAAGAGCGGGTTCGGAAATTAACGCTGACTTGAGAGCTTCAAATGCATTTTTCTCTTCCTGGTTCCAATTAAATGCTGAGTCTTTCTTCAAAAGGTCATTCAAGGGTTGGGCTACGTGGGCATAATTGGGTATGAAGCGGCGGTAGTAGGATGAAAGGCCAAGAAAACTTCTAACTTCCTTCAATGACCTTGGCGTAGCGAAGTCGCGGACTGCTCGAATCTTTTCTTGGTCAGGACGAATTCCATTTTCACTCACCTCATGTCCAAGAACCGTGATAGTTTTTGCACCAAACTTGCATTTCTTGGAATTGAGACATAATCCGGCTTTCTTAATGCAATTTAATACAAGTTGAAGGCGTCTTAGATGTTCTTCAAAGCCATCTGAAAAAAACGATGATGTCGTCGAGGTAACACAAGCAAATGGTCCACTTAAGACCCTTCAGAAGATTATCTATCATTCGTTCGAAGGTAGCTGGAGCATTACATAACCCAAATGGCATTACTTTGAACTCGTACAGTCCATCTGGAGTTATAAATGCTGTCTTCTCACGGTCCGATTCTTCTACGTCGATTTGCCAGTACCCTGATTGGAGGTCCATGGATGAATAAAATCTAGCTCCCCGTAAGCAGTCTAAAGTGTCGTCGATCCTTGGGAGAGGGTAGACATCCTTTTTTGTTATTTTGTTAAGGCGGCGGTAATCGACGCAGAATCTCCAGCTTCCATCCTTTTTTCTTATCAATACTACAGGTGAGGCCCACGGACTTTCAGAGGGCTGAATGATGTCAAGTTTTTCCATCTTGTTTACCTCATCCTGAATAATTTGGCGTTCTCTTGGCGAAACTCGGTAAGGTCTTTGTTTGGTCGGTAGGTGGTCTCCAGTGTTAATTCGGTGTTTAACATTGACGTCCTTGAATTGTTTTCTTTTACTAAATTCGAAAATATCCGTATAGTTTTTTAACAAATTTCTTAATTTTTCTTTTTGAGATTCATCAAGTGAATCATCTATAAAAAATTCCGAGATTTTTGGGTCTTCAGAATGTTCCGCCTCTGTTTCAACTTGGTTACAATCAGCTAGAGTACATAATTGACTATCTTCGATGACAGCACTATCGGCTACATGCATCCCCTGTGGGATTAGTTTCGGATATGGACTCCAATTCACCACCCAAAGTTTACCTCGGCTATTGGTAAGTGAAATGACAGAGGAGGGAGCCGTTAGTTGTCTTTCCAGCAATAGCTCTTTTCGACATTCTGCCACCACAATTGCGTCATTAGGAATGTCACGACTTGCTACTTCTATTAACTGAATAGAGGCGGGTTCGATTCTATATTCCAATTCCGAGTAGAGAGGTGAGCTGTTCTTAAGGGTATCCTCAAAAAGACATTTTTCTAAGAAGAGTGTGTCGTCAGCTGAATCAATTATCGCCCTAGATAACTTCAAAAAGTTCCAACCAAGAATAACTTCGTGACTACAGTCTTCCATAACGACAAATTCAAAGCTTTCCTGTAGTCCATTCAAGTCCAGTTTCAGTGTGCAGCGTCCTTTTGGTCTTACAATTTTACCGTTGGCTACTCGTAATGTGACGTCAGTTTCGGCAAACATTATTTTTCTTAGTTTGAGTCTGAACCTCTCAGAAATGACAGAATATGAGGCTCCTGAGTCGACGAGGGCACGCGTCATTTTTCCTTCTATTTTAATGTCTATGTAATTTTCTTTTAATTCTAATGTGGTCGATAAGGGAGGATTTATAAATTTTGCGGCCTTACCTCCAAAATAGGACGCATCTTCTAGTTTTCCTGACGAGAACGGCGAGGCGACTGGCTGGGTCTTCTATCAGGAGACGAATATTGTCCTTTTCGGCCAGTGTAAGGAGAGGGGCTTCGGTAGCGGCGTCTATTTTCTCTTGGCAGGTCGTCGTTGGGTTCTTGGCTGCTCCGAGAATTATAGAAGGTTCTCGGCTCTAGCCTATCTCTCTGTTTGTAATTCCAAGTTTGTTCTCCTTCATATTCTCTCCTCCTGTCACGGCAGTAGCGCACGATGTGGCCAGGGCGTCCGCAGTGGAAACAGATTGGCTTACCTTCAGTGGTCCGCCATTCGTTGGTATCGCGTCTTCCGTTTACTTGTTTTGGCTGCTGCGGTCTTATCGTTTGGGCCACATATCTATTATTATAAAACTCTCGGGGTCTTTCCTTCTGTGGGGAACTTCTCCTAGGCTTTGAGATTGGCGCCAGGGTTCTTCCAATCTCCTCCTTTACCATATCTTCGATGGTAGAAATTTTTGGTTCCTCTCGAGTAGAGCCTAATGCCCGCTGTACCTCCTCACGAACAATTTGCCTGATCATAGATGACAGATCTGCCCTGTCATCATGATCACTGAGAGATGCCACATTTGGTAGTCGCTCGTATTTGGTTGGGGTCACTCGCTTACAGTGTAGGCTTTCAATGCGGCGACATTCGGTGACGAATTGCTCAGTGTTATGCACATCCCTTGGGAGAAGTGCCTGGTAGAGCTCCTCAGCTATCCCTTTCATCAGATGGGATATTTTATCTTCCTCATTCATTTGTGGATCTACCTCTTTGCAAAGGCGCAGGACGTCTTGGATGTAATATTCGGTGCTTTCTCCTTTTAATTGTGCGCGAGTTTTGAGTATTTTCTCAGCTCGCAGTCTTGAGCTTTCATTTTTTCCAAATACATTTTCTAATTGTGACATGAACTCCGTCCATGTCTGGATGCTTTCCTCGTTGTTTTCATACCATTTGAGAGCAGTGCCATTTAGATAGAAATAAACGTTAGCGAGACAAAGGGTTTCATCCCATTGGTTGTGCTTCGCCACACGTTCATACCCTTTTAACCAGCTACGGGGATCTTCAACACCCTCACCAGAGAACATTGAGGGGTTTCTAGGTAGATGTTGGACAAAAAATGAACCTACCTGAGTAGTTGCTTCTTTCTTGATGTTCATGGTTTTTTCTTCTTGCTCAACCGAGTCAATTTTCCGTTTTTTTCTGAATGGGTATCGATCCAGCTTCTTCACCAGTTGTAACGTAGAAATCAAGCCTTGAAATATCCTAAGATGTAAAAGTATTTATTGATGACGTCACGGCGACAAGTCGACAATTATTAACAACTCAACAAAACTATTTACAGCTAGAGAATCTTAAGCAAGTAAGCAAAGAAATATTTTAAGATGATTTCACAAAACAGATTAATATATATTTTTATAATCTGTTGAATATATTTTCATTGAATAATATTAAATTAAATAATAAAATATTTCTTCGCCACAATATCGTTAGTTTTACCTTTTAAAAAAATCTAGAATGAACGGCAATAACTAATTATCAAAAAAAAAAGTTTATTATAAAACTAAATACTATAAGCTTATGTCCATAGTTTACTTGAAAACCATTTCTAAGATTCCATCCTTCAGTGTAGCATATAAAAGCAGAATGGTCCAATACAGTATTAGAGCTCTGAGAAGCGGTCTGGTGGATTAAATTGGCGAAACCGCTGGGAGGGTTCACCACTGATGAGCCAAGCCCTCCCAATATATTTTTTCATCGCAGTAAGGACAGTAGAAGTTCGTTTTATGTATAAAAGAAACATTCGCGCTTTTAAATTCTTTTATTTTATATGTATAGATGGCGCGTTATTGCTTTGTGTTAACAAAATATTGATACCTGCCATTTTAAAATACCAACTATAAAAAATATTATTTGTGGTATTCATTTCCTCATGAAAGAATATTTTTATATGTTGACTAGTTATAACACACACATGGGTTTTTAGAGATATTTACTGAGATATGCATTGAGATTTTATATCTTCATTATTGTTGTGTATAAAAGTGGGCCTTGTATTTGAAATGATAAGGTATGGGTTGATTCTAAATGTTTTAATTATCTTAGAATGAGATTACATAATATAACACACAATAAAAATAAAAGTACATACTTGAGGTGTGACATCGAAGGCGGTAAACAATGGAAAAAAAAGTTTATTCAATTACATCTTATATTTACAACACAACGTTAACATTATTAAAAATATATAACAGTCTCCCCTACTTTAGATAAGACACTTAGGGATAGTTTCCTGTTTTTATATTTCTGGTTGTGTAGACATAGTCCTCAAGATGTCGCGGGGGTCGTCTTGGGCGTTGTGATCTGCGTAGGGGTGTATCAGGCATGGATGTAGGTTCCTGATCAGATGTCTGGTCAGGTCATGATGCTCCTGTTGATTTGGTTCAGGCTGGGTTCAGGCTGTGAAACAGTGTATTGGATCGGATCAAAGTCTGGTGATGACTGGCTTGGTTTCGATTGGTGGTGTATTGTAGATTCTTCAAAAGTGACTTGTTTCTTTTTAATTTCAACTTTTTGAAGTTGGTTTATGTGACGTTTTAGAGATTTTCCTTCATCTAATTCAATGATGTAGTGAAGATTTCCAAGCTTTTGTTTAATAGTTCCATTTTTTCAAAACGGTTTGTTGCTGATGAAAACTCTTGCTTGAACTCTTTCTCCTATCTGAAGACATCGTGTACGCGGTTGAATTTGCTGTTGGGACCTTTCTTCCTGATAAGGTCGCATTGCATCAAGTTTTATGCGAATTTGCCTGTTCAGATACATTTCTGATGGTGATCTCCCACTTGCTAATGGAGTTGCTTGATAACGAAGGAGTATCTTTTGAATCTTCTGGTATATTGGAACATTTTCGTTTATCATAGATTTAAGTTTGTTTTGACGTGACAACGTCTTAAATTAGGTTGCGGCTGGGAGTCACTTATGAAAAAGTGTAACGCCCGGTAACGTTACGATGAGTCATCGAACGAGAGTGCTGCGCGCGCAGCGCTAGAGAATTAGGCGCATTGAATCGGCGCATGCTTGTCTCTGTCTTTGTCTTTCTCGAACGTTCTTGGCGTTGGAAAAACAAGAAAGCGTCATAATACAAGTTCACACGTGTGGTTAAAGTATCGTCAGCTGTGTCTGTAGTGAAAATGTGGAGTGCTTAGATTCGTCATTTACAACAACTACAACAATAAAGGTAAATAATTGTACACTGATATTTCATTATCATAAAATATGATTGATTGATTAATTGTTAGATTGACACAAAAGTTGAGAAACTGAGTTTATAGGTTATGTCATACTATTGATAAATGTTGATAGTGTTAAGTAAATTATTAGTTTAAAATTAATTAATTAATTAATTATTATTTTACAAATTTTAAATAGTTTCAAATTTATTTAGCAAAAATCTGAACCTTCGATCTGAATAAATGTTTTGATTTTCGAATTGATTCTTTAAAATTACAAATATTAAGAAAAAGTGGCAGATATAAGAAAACTTTATTTAAACTGTGTTGAGCAAGAATTTTAACATCTAATTTAAGTAAATGTTTTAATTTTCAACTTCATCATTTACAATTACAAATTTTATTTAATTTCAAATTTATTTAGCAAAATTTGAACCTTCGATCTGAATAAGTGTTTTGATTTTCAAATACCAACGCGGCTGGTGGAGTGGCGATCTATCGTAAATTATCATCGACATCTACGGCGGAAGTGTTCCAAGTTGCGATTACAGACGTAACTCGTGTCATTAAAACCAAGGGTGACATGTGCATGACTGAAGTTACTTGCTTCGCCGCTAATACTAGCTTCAAGTTTATACTCGGTGCTGTATATATTCATCCAGGAGCTAGTATGCAGGATATTGGAATGTTACTATGGCAAGGACTCGGTCCGTACATTCACAACAGCCAGTACGTGCCACCGTTCGTGCAAGTTGATTCTAGTATACCGATTCTTCTGTGTGGTGATTTTAACAAAAACGTAAAGCCTGACAACTCGTTTCTTAAATTCATGAAAAATACGTATAATCTTGATTGCGTATCAAACGTTTCTAAGTCAACTACGTTAAAAGGAACAACTATCGACTTGACTTTCGCAAGACACATTACAGCAGAAACACTTCCTTTCATTTCATATTTCTCCTATCATCGTCCTATCCTCAACAAAATCACTCAAATAGGAATTAGTTAAGTTTAAGTTTACATGTACAATGTTTTAGTAAACAAAATATATTTCTATAGTTAAAATTTGTGCAATTCTTATTTTCATTCAATTCCTTGTTCCTATTGTGCAATTTAATTATATTCATATCAATAAATATTCTACCGTTGTCACGTAAAATCTTCGCCCGTAAAACCGACTTTACAGGCAACCATTGTTTTTCAAGGTTTGAACATTCCTCTCAACGAGTCCATTTGTTGCTGGGTGTCCGGGCGCTATGAATTTTTGTCTGATCCCGTTTTCAAGACAGTAGTTCAAGAAGGTATCATCGATAAATATTGATGCGTTGTCAGAAGCCATGACAAAAGGGTATCCATGGGTTGAAAAAATATCATTTAAATGTTTAATAGTGTTGAGGGATGTTGGAGGTTCACTGATGGCTTTGATCTCGGCCCAGCGAGATTTTGCATCAATTAGGACTAAGTAATAATATCCCTGGAAAGGTCCTGCGTAGTCGAGGTGAATGCGCTCCCAATTAGTTGATGGAGGATCCCAATGATGTACAGGTGCTTTTGGAGGATTGTTTTGAGTAGATAAGCAATCTTTGCATGATTTTACAAGATTTTCGATACCCTTGTCAATATTCTTTCAAGTGCAGTAACGTCGGGCAAGTTGTTTCATCTTCACGATCCCAAGATGGGTTGAATGAAGGTCTTTTAAGACTTCCAGTTGAAGACTTTTTGGAACTACTACTTTATAATTCTTGAACGAGATTTCTCCATTTAGTGTGTAATCACTCTCAATGGAATTTGATTTGATGTCTCGTTTTAGCTTTGACAGTTCTTTGTCTGTCTCTTCTACAATTTCTTCCACTGTTAAGGTTTTCGTAGAAATTTCGAACACCGTTGAGGAGCATATTCAATGTACCTCCTCGTTGATAATCATGTCGGTGGTAACATAACCTTGGGCAGTGGGTGCTCGTGACAGTCAGCAATTTGATTTTCAGTTCCTTTCTTGAATGACACGACATAGTCGAAACCTGCTAGAAATGAAGCGTAATGTAAGAGACGTGCAGATGTCATTTTTGGAAATTTTGATTTAGGATGAAAAATTCTGGTCAAGGGTTGATTATCAGTAATTAGAGTAAATTTATGTCCGGAAAGATAATTTAAAAAATGGTCTACTCCGAACACAATTGCCAGTGCTTCTCGATCTAGTTGAGAGTAGTTTTGCTCTGCATCTGTTAGTGAACGTGAGGCAAAAGCAATTGGGTGTTCTACCTTATTGATACCATGAGACAATACTGCGGCGATTCCAACAGGGCTTGCATCTGTTGTTAGGGTAACAGGCAAGTTTGTATCGAAAGGAATTAAAACTCTGTCACTCGCAACTTCATTCTTGAGTTTGATAAATGTTGCTTGGCATTGGGCTGACCAAAAGAAATTTTTATCTTTCTTAAGTAACCTTCGAAGTGGATAAGTTATTGTTGAAACATCTGGTAGAAATCTAGAATAATAAGTTATCATCCCCAAAAATCTGCGTAAGTCGGCTATATTCTTTGGTTGTGGCATGTCGAGATAGCCTTTACCTTTGAAGGAGATTTTGATATTTTGTTATTTTCTATTACATGTCCAAGATATTCAATTTTAGTTTGAAATGAATACATTTTTGTTGAGGTGTAAGTAACACGCGCGTAATCTTTCTAAGCAAGCAAAAAGATTTTCCTTGCATTCTTGTTTTGATTTGCCATGTACTAGAATATCATCAAAATATGATATAGTCTTGTTTAAGCCTTGAAGAATTTGATCGATAACGCGATTGAATTCTGCAGGAGCAGTTTTGATCCCGAAACTCAACCTGTTCATTCGGTAAGTTCCTCTGTGTGTCGATATGGTCTGGATGATGCTACTTTCTTCATCCATCCTCAGATGTAGATATGCCTTGTAGAGATCCAAGCGGCAAAAATACTTGGAATCCTTTAAGCTGTTTAAAACATCTTCAATTCTTTTGATTGGGTAACTTGCATTTACCAACTAATCGTTAACACCAATCTTATAATCAACACAAAGCCGAACTGTTCCATCGCCTTTTGGAATGACTACAAGTGGTGATCCCCAGTCACTGGTAGCTGCTTTTGATATTATACCTTCTGCTTCCAGTGTGTTCAATTCCTTTTCCACCTTCTCCCGGAGGGCATAAGGTACATTCCTTTCAGGTGTAAAGCTTGGTTTTGCTCCTTGATGGAGTTGAAGCGTGATGAGAAAATCAGGCACGCAACCAACTTTTTGAGTATAAATTTCAGGGAATTATTTTTCGATATCATAATCATCATTTATGGATGACACTTTTAGTTACTTGATTTGATTTAGATTTTCTTGATCAATTTCTTCTAGATTTATTTTTAGATGCCTGATCCAGGTTCTTCCTAGAAGAGGATCATAGTTATTAGGAATGATAAATAATTCTTCAATAGATGTACGATCTTTGAATTCTACTTGGACTTCCACTTTCCCAAGAGAATTGAAAACGTTTCCAGTATATGATCGGAAAACAATGTTAGTTGGTTGAACCTTATTTTTGGTATTTAGCTTTTTAAATTGATTCTCGGGCATTAAGGTGTAACCCGCTCCAGTGTCTACCTCAAACTTTTGATTGAAACCTTCAATTTTAATTGAAACATAATACTTTGTTGTATCTTGTGAAGCGTTCAGCAGGGGTTGATCATAAATGTCAACAATTCTGTTTATTCCGAAGTCTTCATAATTATCGATATGATTTGTCTGAGTGTTATTTGACTTATTATTGAGGAGAGTTTTGATGCATATTTTTGACACATGACCTGTTTTATGGCATGATGTACAAGTCAATTTTGATGGGTCTGTTCTGCAATTTTTCGATAGGTGGTTGTTTCGACCACAGCGAAGGCAAACATTGTTGATGCCAAGTTTCTCATAATCGATACGGCCTCGTGATTTCGATCGAGCATGTTGATTCTCACGGGTTTGATTTGGAGTCTTATAATTGTCCTTCCTTGATAGATAATTGTGTCGAGAAACTTTGTGGACTTCATCTGTCCCATTGATAGTTGTTGTTGATGGTCGTGCCTTTGATAATTCGTGGCAATCAGTCTTCGTTGCTTCAAGAGCAATAGCCTTCGTTAAAATATCATTAAATGCGTAGATTTCCGATTGTAGGATTTGTTCCTTTATCCAGTTGTTTTTATACCTTGGATAAACTGTGCTCTCAGGAAAATTTCTGATGCTGAAACATCTTTTCCACATTCTCATTGTGCCTTGAATTCACAGTCAGCTATGTCACGTCTTAATGATGCTACAAAGTCTGCAATTGAATCCTTATCTTGTTGATATGTTGATAGAAAATAATGTTGAGAGACAAGGGTGTTTCTTCTTGGCGCTATATGTTTTTCCAATTCTTCGATGAGTTCTTCGTAATCAAGTTCTCCTGGAGTTGTTGGGGCTACCAAGGCTGCTAAGATGTTATAATTTGAAGCACCTATCGAATTCAATAACATTTAAGCACTTCTCTTTTTATCTTGATAAAGGTCTTTCATTTTGATGTAATTTTCAAAACGCTGGCGATAATATTTAAATATTCCCTTATTTGGATCAAAATTTTCAAAGGGTGGAGCATGAGAAATGTTTACAGGGGTGGGTTGATTTTCTTTTATATCAGTTCCATCCCTAGGTTGAGTTGTTTTTGATAACAAAGTATTGATTAGCTGTTGTTGATTTCTATTCATGGCTTCAATGAGGGCCTGAAACTGTTGTGGATCCATTTTGTTTAGAATATTTTTATTTTTACCTCGATGAAAATTAAAATAAATAAATATTGATATGCAAATAATTGCTTGTTTTAAAAATAGATATATTTTTTTTTTTTGGGGGGGGGGGGGGGGGGGGGGGGTAGTTATGAATTTAATAGAATTAGAATTGATGATTTGAAGTTAAATTGCTAATAAAATTGATATATATTGTATTATATTATGAATATTTGATAGTTGATAAAGTTTGATTTAAATATTTTTGCTAGAATACGTTGTTTACGTTGCCGTTTTTAACCCTGGTCGCCAAAATTCTGTTGTGTATAAAAGTGGGCCTTGTATTTGAAATGATAAGGTATGGGTTGATTTTAAATGTTTTAATTATCTTGGAATGAGATTACATAATATAACACACAATAAAAATAAAAGTACATACTTGAGGTGTGTCATCAAAGGCGGTAAACAATGGAAAAAAAAGTTTATTCTATATATACTATTATTGTGCCTTCTACATGCTTCGGTAAGCATTTTAAGGCATAACTCATAGTTAGGTGTCTCCGAGCAACCCGCCGCAGAGGAGGGCCAAGGAGAGGGCTGGAGAGGCGACGGCGAGGCCGTGGGCGCCCCGGGGGAGAGGAGGGCTAGTGCACGCCGTTTTGAGGGAACCAAGGCAGCGCCAAGCACAACTAAAGCGCTGCAGGCTTCAAAAATAGTCAAGAGTTCATTTCAGGGATCGAGACCGGAGATCAAGACCCAGAGCTCAAGAGGTCTGGCTTTTATCGTCTGGCTTTTATCCTTAAAAAAAAAAAAGTTTATTCTATTACATCTTATATTTACCACACAACGTTGTCGAATCTATTTCTAACATTATTAAAATATATATAACAATTATTCACCAAACTTTCTAACAATCTCACGATTTAAAAGTAGCAAATACATTTGGATAGCCTATGTTCTATTTTAAGTTAACCTTTGCATTATATTTTTGATTTTTTATAAGAATAAATTTTCATAGAACATGAAATGAATTAAGGCAGTTTATCTCTAACTTTTGTTTAGTTGTGTTGACGTTATTTATGCAGTAAAATAAAACTACTATAAAGTAAATATAAAATTTATATATTAATCTAAATCACTTTAACTAAATATATTTACAATTAAACTAATATTAAGTGTTATTAATTAATTGCGCCTATGTAGGCAAAAATGTAATGATAAAAAGCGTCAGGCATGATACAGCTGCCACATCTCCATTCTTAGAATCGCCTAATGATCTGAGGTCCAATCTTTAAACTGGTTTAATGATCTACCCTAACTTGTTGTTTATGAACAGAACGCCATTCTTGTGATCGCTATTACTCCTAGGTTCCCAAATTCAGAAGTGTCCATGGGAACTTGAGCTTTTTCTTTTTAGCTACTCATATTAGTAGGGATAGTTTCTTCATCGGCCTTAGGGATGTCAGGAATTATTCTCTGGTGTACATTTGGATCTTCAGGCTTGTATGTCTCATGAGAGAGTTATATTGCAATAGTACTCACCAGTTGATATTTGAACTTTAATGACACTGTGTTACCACACACACACAAGCCTTTTTTATTGGGGCATCCAGCCCTATACATGATTCCCCTCTACAGGATTTAGCAAAGGAAGATATTTCAAAAGTTAAAACTAGAATACAAGAAGTAATAAGGAAAAAGAGAAAAAAGAAAAAACAAACAAAAATAAATATAACCATATATACAAAAAATAAACATACAGAGCAAAAGGAACTATACATGATTAAATATTTAAATTAAAGTACCAATGTTTAGAATATGTCAAGGTTAGGATATCATTGAGAGGGCTAGTGTGGAATCAGCCGCATTCAATCTTCGTTTTCTTCCTCCAAGCAAACCACGACATTCGGCGAATCCATTATTCTCCAACGGACATTGACTGCGGCCTTGTAGAATTTATATAAACCGAGGGAGAGACCCTGATCAACCATCAGTGTGTTCATCCAGCTGCAAATTTGTTGGCAGTCAGGTTGAGACCAGGGTAAGTCACCCAAAATATCTTTCCTCTGTTTCTCTAAGCAAGAGCATCCAAATATTATATGCATAATTTCGTCTTGGATTCTGTTTTTACACAGATCGCAAGTTAGAGTCAAATCAATCTTCCAGCGCTTTGAACGATTTTCTGGGAAGATCGTCCATAGGAGTCTCAGTTGTGCAAAAAATCTTTTAATTGCTAGAGGAATAGTTGTGAATAAATATCGTTCTGCTGTTATTGAATATTTTAGGTATTTGAAGTGACTGTAATGTGAAGTATTTAGGATTTTCGCCATGTCGTTTTGGATGCTTTGTTCGGTTGCTATTCGAATAATAGCAGGAATTTCAGTCAGTATTGCAGTGTAATCCGGACAACCCTTCAGGAACGAAAAACCGTTTGAGTCTAAAATGGTTGACAGGTTTTCGACAAAGGTTAAACCAGCCCTTTGATTGCTGTGTAATGTCCAGAGGTGTGACAAACATGCCCGGGGCAACCTACTCTCTTCCATTTTCATAATCCTCACCCAAAATCTCAGG
Organism: Cordylochernes scorpioides; assembly: GCA_030710605.1. Taxonomy (NCBI): domain Eukaryota; kingdom Metazoa; phylum Arthropoda; class Arachnida; order Pseudoscorpiones; family Chernetidae; genus Cordylochernes; species Cordylochernes scorpioides. The sequence continues at coordinate 28,107,782 of CP092884.1, read as the reverse complement.
ACCTGTTTAGTTATGATAACTTCCTGTGATACTCGTCCACACTCCATTCTTAGCATAAAGCCCGGAGTATACTTTGGTAAATTTAGGTAGCGTCTTAGGAAAATATTCTGAACCTGGTCAACTACCTTTACTTGGTTGAGTGCCCAGCAGGGTGCGGCGTATAGCATGTGAGGCAAGACCGTCGAATCAAGTAATCTCATTGCCGCATTTAGAGAGTTCATCTTGGATTGACACTGTGTTACCTTAGTACTATCAATGTCCCTTTTGAATATCAAGTTATAACTTTTGTATACTGGTGGGGAGAAGAGTAGTCATCCTATGACTGAAGATACATCAAGCTTGTGACAGGAACCCTTTTTGAGATGTGTTGTACAAGTTTTGCTCCTTGTTCTAATCCAGGCATTTTAAAGGAGGTTCTTGGCTGTCTATACCTTATTTCGGCAAATTCATTTAATTTGGGATAATGTGGACTTGGTAGAAGGAGTCTGAATAATCATTTCTTTTAATTTAAAAATAAAAAATGCTTCTAGGGCAAAGTTTCTTGCGTGGAACCATTTATGTTTATGTATAAATCATTTCTTTTGGAAATCTTTGAAATCCTTGAAAATAAAGTTTTAACATTATCTGTTTCCGTTATTCTAGGAATACCATGCGTATTAAACGATTTCTGTAGAAAGCCTGTAAAAAGTGGAAAGTTTTCGCAGATTCTTTATTTATCCAAAGTCAGCGAATCTCCTATCCCAGAATGGCGATAAGGTTATCAATAAATGATTTTTTCCCTTTCTAAAAAAAAATATCAGCAGCAACTATTTCCCAAAGTAGATTGGGAATTTCTTTGATGATCATAAGATCTTTTATATATTTTTTATTTATATGCTTGGAAAGTCCTGCAAATTTCCACAGTGTTAATGTTGTCTTGGGAGATACTGTATTAATATGCTATATCTCTCAATCTTCTCAAACAGATATTCATTGTTTGTGTCTTTCATAGATTATTTTGAGCAACATTTCTTTACACATTCTAGTAAAGCAGACTTTACTACCATTGGATATTGTCCTCATGTATTAAAGCTTTAGCTCTTTCTTAATACATATAAGTCAATAGAAGCAATGGGCGCCTCTCCCGTCAAAATAAACGTCAAAAACTGACGCCATCTATTGACCGTCGCCGCAACTAGCGGCCTCGGGTCGGTGACAAAGCCACAAACACCAGCTTTGGCAAACTGAGAAGCGTCCACCTAGAGACCATGGTTTCGGGCTAATGGCCCTCGTCAGTCTAGGGCGGACTTTATTCCATGAGATCCACACGGGATCTAATGGAATCTTCACAATCTACCAAAGAGGTGCTTTGCTGGCAATGTGGCTGGGCCAAATCTATGGCTAGAATATAGATGGAAAATTTGCCGGGAGGAAATTAATCCATAGAAGCAATGGGCGCCTCTCCCATCAAAATAAACGTCAAAAACTGACGCCATCTATTTATTTTGACGGGAGAGGCGCCCATTGCTTCTATGGATTAATTTCCTCCCGGCAAATTTTCCATCTATATTCTAGCCATAGATTTGGCCCAGCCACATTGCCAGCAAAGCACCTCTTTGGTAGATTGTGAAGATTCCATTAGATCCCGTGTGGATCTCATGGAATAAAGTCCGCCCTAGACTGACGAGGGCCATTAGCCCGAAACCATGGTCTCTAGGTGGACGCTTCTCAGTTTGCCAAAGCTGGTGTTTGTGGCTTTGTCACCGACCCGAGGCCGCTAGTTGCGGCGACGGTCAATAGATGGCGTCAGTTTTTGACGTTTATTTTGACGGGAGAGGCGCCCATTGCTTCTATGGATTAATTTCCTCCCGGCAAATTTTCCATCTATATAAGTCAATGTATGTATATTTGGTTATTTATATATTTATGCCTTGTACTTTTCCTCAACATTCAAATAACCTTGCTGAAATTTTAACAGGATATAGAGTTATCTTGTAAGGAAGTATTTCTTACATGTTTAACTAAGAAAAATGCAAATTGACCAAAAAACCAGGATTAATTTTTTTTTTCATTTTTAGTCTAATGATGATGATAGTATTACTGAATCATGTTTTATAGGAAGAAGCAAAATTCTTTCAGGAAGCATTTACTCGAGAATTCACGGGAAAAAGAAAGAAAAAAATATATTAAAAATATAAAGATAATTTCACCGCTCACATGCGCATTTTAGATGGCAGAGCGCCATCTAGTGAAATAAAAATAAACAAAACCTTTATTCAATTTGTTCCGTGATGTTTGGCCAACCCAATTTTTTTGAAAAATCTAGCAATTAGGGGGGGGGGGGGGGGTTGGCCTAATGCATAATTAAAGGGAGAGGTGCCCCTCTAGGTCCTACTAGTAGTACGCTACTGGTCTTGCAGCGCCGTTCGCCCTGTCATCCGAGAGGTGTTCTCCATCATTGGCCGACCGCCAGACCTGCAGTCCTGGATCATTACAGTTGATCTCGAGGACCACGCCATCACCATCTCTTCAATGGCGAAGCACGCGATCTATGTATTCTTCGTAGTTCGCGAAATGCGTGGTGTCGCTGGAGACCCGCTGGCGATTCTCCACCAAACTCTGCAGCGGTGGCAGAGGCGCCATACTGTACAAGTATCATGTACATATATATGTGATGAGGTATTCTGTCGACTTATCTGTGATGAGGTATCCTGTCGACTCTCGCAATAGCTGTGATAACCGAGGGTCAAACCTGTAGTAACCGAGAGGGACAGTCAGGGCGTGAAGAGTTTTCCAGTACTTCTCTGCACCTTGGAGGACCTTTAACAGTTCTCACAGAGTACAGGCAGTCGTGGTCGAGGCAGAGTGGAAAGCTTGGGAATGTCCACACATAAAAAACTAAGAGACACAGTTGTAGTAGGAAAGTTCCGTGAACAGATAGGAGTCGAGCTAAGAGCAAGATGGAGATAGAAGAGTTCTTACTGTTCTACATGGTCGGTGAGGTGGACCTGGGTACAACCGACGAGGGCTCACGCTGATGGTGAAGTGACTATTTTTTCGGCTAGGGCAGAGGTCTTATACAGGGTCCATTATGAAAGAAATGAGCATTTACTGGCAAAATACATTTATTGATCGTAATTTGTGCAAATGTTCAATATTCTTCAAAATACATTCCTCCTGCATCAATACACTTGCGGAGACGTGTTTGCCACGCCTGAAAGGCATCCTGAAACTCCTCGACAGGGATGCTTTTCAGGAACGTTGTAACAAGGTGTTGGATGTTTTCCACGGGTTCCCAATGTTTTCCTTTCATCTCTCTCTTGAGTTGCGGAAACAAAAAGAAGTCACATGGAGCTAAGTCGGGACTGTAAGGGGGGTGAGAGAGAGAGGGATCACCGAGGTGTTGCTTCGGGCCAGGAAGTTGGTAATGATGAAGGCTGTGTGGCTGGTGGCATTGTCATGGTGGAGCTTGACCGTGTCTTTAATGCTAGTCCTCACGCGTGCGATCCGGCGTTTCAATCTCCTGAGCACCTCCAGGTAAAAGGCTGAGTTTACAGTTTGTCCCTGCGGAACAAACTCACAATTGACTATTCCTCGGATGTCAAAGAAGACAATGATCATCGTTTTGATGCGCGACTTGCTCATTCTCGCTTTCTTGGGGCGTGGGGATGATTTTGTGTGCCATGCACAGCTCTGCCTTTTCGACTCTGGGTCGTATTCAAACATCCAGGATTGGTCTCCGGTTACTACAGAGTTCAGAAAGTCCGGTTCATTTTGAATCAAATCCAACAATTCTTGACAGCGCAAAACTCTAAGTTCTTTCTGGTCTTGCGTCAACACTTTCGGCACAAGCTTCGCACAGACCTTACGCATTTGCAGATCCTCGGTCACTATCCCATGTACCACAAATGTGGACATGTGTAATGTGTCAGAAATTTGCTGGATGCTTAATCGACGGTCGGTACGCAAAACCTCGAGCATACAATCCACGTTCTCGTCAGTTCTGGCCGTTGTTGGGCGTCCTGAAAGGGGTTCGTCGGCGACCTCCTCCCGGCCCTTCTTGAACGCCTTGTGCCACTTCCCAGACTGTGATCTTGAAATGCAATCGTCCTTGAAGGCTTTTTGCAGCATCTGGAATGTTTCGGTTGCATTTTTTCCAAGCCTCACGCAAAACTTTATGGCGTATCGTTGTTCAAGCGAACGCTCCATCGCGCTATGTTACAAAAGTTGAAAACACACTTCAAGCGGAGGCATGTATCTCCCCTCACACTGCTCGAACTCAACTGACGACCGGATGGATTGAAAGGGCATATCCCTCCACCACATTTCCCACGGTTTTACCGTGCTGCTATCTATCGTCGCGTCACAATAAAATTATGCTCATTACTTTCATAATGGACCCTGTATATCTTTGCCGAGGGGGGACTTTGAGCGGGTGCAAAGGGCGTGGGGCGTCTGCGGTATTCTACACCCTTTGACCTTGATGGAACGACCTGCCAAATTCCTCTTTAGGGTTGTTGGATTTCTCTCTCGATTTTAGACGTTTTTGAACTTCTTCTCAATCTTGATTTAACTCAGCTCTTAATCTATTACATAGGGCTAAACCCAGTGGATTCTTGTTGGGAGGTGTTATAGGCGAAGGTGACATACGGGAGCACTGCATCCCAGTTTCTTTGCTCGACATCGACATACATGGACAACATGTCAGCGAGAGTCTTGTTGAGTCTCTCGGTTAAGCCGTTGGTCTGTGGATGATAGGCTGACGTAAATCGATGTACGATCCCGCAGAGGTCGTTGATTTCCTCTAAAGTTCGGGATATAAAGGTTCGACCTCGATCTGAAATTAATTCTCTAGGGGCTCTATGCTTCACCAATACGTCTTCTATCATGAATTTGGCAACTTCCTCCGCACTTCCATTAGGTGTTGCTCTGGTCATTGCGTACCTAGATAAATAATCTGTCGCAACCACGATCCACTTGTTACCCTTGTTCGAAACAGGAAATCTCCCCAACAGATCTATTCCTACCCTCTGAAAAGGCCGGGCTACAGGTGGGATTGGTACCAGTTGTCCAGCCGGGCGCCCCGTGGATCCTTTTCGACTTTGACACTCTCTGCAATGCGACACATATTGTTTCACAGATCTGTACAGGGCGGGCCAAAAGTATTTTTTCCTAACTTGATCGTAGGTTTTGCCAAATTCCAAATGTCCTGCCATCGGTGAATCATGGGCTTCCCTCAAGATGTCAATTCTCATCTGTTTTGGAACCACTTGAAGCCACATTTTACCCATGGGATCGTAATTTTTGCGGTAAAGAATACCTTCGATTAACTTAAAATCTCCACCGCCTTTAGATTGGCTACCTTGGAAAATTTTCGTAATTTGATTGTCCTTTTCTTGTTCTTTCCTTACGTTGGTAATTGAGATCAACTCTGGAATGTTGTTTTCGTCCGTGTCTAGAAGAGGGCTTCGTGAAAGGCAGTGCGCGTCTTGGTGTTTTTTCCACTCTTATAAACAATAGAAATGTCAAATTCCTGAAGACGCAGAGTCCATCTGGATAGCCTTCCTGATGGATCCTTTATATTGGCTAACCAATACAGAGAATGGTGGTCGGAAACTACAGTAAAATGGCTCCCGAATAAATAAGGCCGGAACTTGTAAATAGCCCATACTACGGCCAGACATTCTCTCTCTGTCGTAGAATAGTTATTTTCTGCAGCGTTGAGGGTTCTTGAAGCATAGGCGATTGGCTTTTCCTCTCCTTCATGAATTTGAATCAATATTGCTCAAATGCCATGTCCACTCGCGTCTGTGTGCAGATGTGTTTCGGCTTCTTCTTTATAATGGGCGAGAAGAGGATCTGTAGTCAACGCCGCTTTCAATATCTGGAACGACTCATCTTTCTCCTTTGACCAAACAAACATAGTATTGTTTTTCAGTAGTTCGTGTAATGGCTTTGCTTTATTTGCGAAGTTCCTCACAAAGTGTCTATAGTAAGAACATATTCCGATGAAACTTCTCACATCAGTTGTATTTTTTGGAGTCGGAAATTCCAGGATCTGGGCGTATACCTTCCTCTGAAACCAAATGCCCTAATACCTTGATTATCTTTGATCCAAATCAGCACTTCTCGGGATTGAGACATAAACCTGCCCTCTGGTTACATTTAAGGACCATTTCCTGGCGTTCCATGTGCTCTTGAAAGGAGGACGCATAGACAATTATATCGTCCAAGTAGCAAAGACAAATTGTCCACTTGAGTCCAGCCACCAGATTGTCCATCATTCTTTCGAACGTGGCTGGGGCATTACATAGGCCGAACGGCATGACTCGAAATTCATAGAGACCATCAGGGGTGACGAAAGTTGTCTTTTCACGGTCTCCTTCATCAATTTATATTTGCCGATAACCTGTGCGTAAGTCCATGCTGGACTAGAACTTGGTTCCCGTTAAACTATCCAAAACATCATAGGTTCTTGGTATTGGATACACATCCTTTTTCGTGACTCGATTGAGACTTCGATAATCCACGTAAAAATCTCCATGACCCATCTTTCTTTTTTACTAGGACCACTGGAGAAGACCAGGCAGAAGACCTTGTGCGACTCCCATTTTGATCATTTTGTCGACCTTTCCCTGTATTGCTCGCCTTTCAGTAGGTGACACACGGTATGGTCGTTGCTTAATAGGGCGGTTGTCCTAAGTGTCTATTTTATGTTTTACGCCGGAGAAAGGTCTACTTGTTCTTCTCTTAAAGTCAAAAATCTCCGCGTAGTTTATCAAACATTCAGCCATATTTGATCTCTGTTCTTTGCTTAAAGTATCATATACTAGAGATAATATATTTTGACGTATATCTTCGTTTTTATTGTTGGTTCTAATTTCATTGCAGTCATCCATATCTATACTGAATATCCCACAACTTCCAACTTTACCTAGATTGCCCACGAGCATACATGCAGGGATTATTTGGTTCCGAGATGTTGCATTTGTCACCCAAACGTCTCCTCTTCCGTGATGGAAGTTTATGACCGATGATGGAATGGCCAATTCTTTCTTCAAGAGGAGATCTTTGTGACCCTCCACGATCAGATCTTTTGCGCCTTTAACCTTTTCACTAATAACCGCTATTTTACTAATCGAGCGGCCTGGGATTATGCAATCTTCACAAGCATATACGGCTAGATCTTCATCTTCTATACCTTGACTTGCGCACTCCTCCAGGTGCATTTCGCCCGTTCCCCAATCAATAATCGCATTTGTGGCCTGAAAGAAATCCCAACCGAGTATTATATGGTGGCTACATTCAGACAGTACGACAAAGTTGATGCGAACTTCAAGCTCTTTAATGGTGATTCTTATATTGCAGCGTCCCAAAGTCTCGACGTATTTCTTATTTGCCACTCATAAAATTGGGCCTTTTTTTAACAAAGAACGGTATCCGCAAATGTCAGCGAAAATGTTCAGAAATGACCAAAAAATCGGCTCCGGAATCAACCAATGCCTCAATATTGTCCATTAACGGAGATCACCACAAAATTACGTTTCATATTAGTAGTAATGAGAGGGGGAGGAATTTCACTTACGTTGGCGGCCTTACCTCCTGTATAGGACACGCCTCTTAGTTTTCCTGGACTTGGCGGCGAGGAAATCGGCGGGAAGGCGACGGAGTGCTGTTTCTTCTCGACGGCGATCTTCCGCGGCCAGGATAAGGAGATGGGTTCCGGTAGCGTTTATTCAGTTCAGATTCTAGTTCCCCGTCATATCTGCTGAATTCGGCGTTAGGAAAGTAGTTTGTTCTTCCGAGAGATACGTCGTCTATCTCGACAATATCTCACCACGTGTCCCGGTCGCCCGCAATGAAAGCAAATCGACTGGTCATTTGGAATTCTCCAGGCGTCAGTCTTCCTTACTTCGGAATTTTCAGATCTTTGCTGTGGCAGCGGCCTGGTATAACTTCTCTGGGGTCTCGGGAAGCTACTCTTTCCGGTGATGGGAGCAAGTTCCCTTTTAACCTCTCTTTTTATCAAATTCTCCAGAGGCGCACTCTCAGCTTTCTGCTCAACTCCAAGGAAGCATGCTGTTGGTGGTATTTTTACCATCTGAATTTCTTCCTGGACAATTATTCTTATCAAAGAGGGAAGATCCTCCTCCTCGTAAGCCACGAGAGCCACATTTGGGAGCCTTTCGAATTTCCTAGCAGTTATTCGTCGTTTTTTCATCAACTCTATTTTCCGGCATTCCTTTAGAAACTGATCCACTTTTTCAACGTCTTTAGCGATCAGTATCTGATAGATGTCCTCCGCTATTCCCTTCATTTCTTTATTTTTTCATTTCGACTTAGAGCGCAATCTCCCCCTAGGGACACTTGCACTTTAAAAATAAACAAAATTTTTGAAAGAAAAGAAAGATATTTAAATATGTACAGAATTAGTATGCAAGTTAGTTAGATGAGAAGAAAAAAAAATATATATATATCAACACAATTGATATATGTACAAAGGGTTGGTATGCAAATTTAGTTAAATGAAATCAAATTGTAAAGTATTGTGTGTTTTCGAGAAAAGCAATTTACAGATTAAAAAAAAGTTTTAAGGAATATTTTTGAATGAAAATATGCTAGATATTAGAGAATTATTCAATTAAAACAATACTAAAAAGAATTAATTTCTAAATAAAAGCGTTCCAATAGAATTTAGTAGTTTTTTTTATAAAATTCAAAATAAATCTGCAAAATGAGTTGAATTTTATATATTCGTCTTTTGTTGAAATTAGATCAAACGGGTTTGATACATTTAGTCCATTGTTTATTCTATACTCTTGGAAGACGGGGCAATTTAGCTGCAGATGAATAGAAGTCTGTTCCTCACATCCACAGAAGCATCTTGAATCTTGCGCTGCTTTGATAAATTTTAAAAAGCTTCTAAAATTTCCGTGATTTGTAATAAATTGAGAGTTGTGGAAATTTGCCCGAAAATATTTCGGAATATTATCGGGAAAGAAACTTTGAAATGTTTGGTTAGTATGTAGGATCATTAATCACCACAGACACGGTTAGCCATTAAAAGTTGTTTTTATTTCAAAAAGTCTCTCGACTTATTCAGGCATACAATTTTTAGTTAAATGGTATTCTAACAAAAAAGAAATATAACATATTGTTTACAATAAAATATAAAATAATTTAAAAAAGAATAATTAAATATTTACAATTACAAAATGTAACTTTTATAACACACAAAGTTTAACACAGCACCATCTTGGTGTGGCAATTGGAATTATTTAACCCTACATTCACTCCCCCTCCAGTGACCGAGGTCACGTTATGTTAAAAATCTTTGGGGAGGATGAATCACTCTACCACTACGAGTTCTTTGGGGTTCCTCAAAATGGACTTTCTGGGTACGGGCCTTGGATGGTTGCAGGTCCTGCTGGATCCCTGGTTGCTGGCCCCGGTCATCATCTTCAGGGTATGACTCCTTCAGAAGATAAGCTGGTTTCAAACGGTCGAGGGAAACATTGTCTTCTTTTTCTTTAACCATTACTGTAAAATATTTTACAGTCCTCTTCAAAACCTTAAATGGGCCTTCATAAGCCGGTTCGATAGGTTTTTTAACTCTGTCCTTTCTAATAAATACGTGGGAGCAACTTTGCAGGTCCTTATGAATGAAAACATTAGGATTCCGGTTGATCCTTGACTTCATGGGTTGGAGGGAAGACATGTCTTTTTGCAAGTTTTTGATTAGATCATCTCTATCTCTCGTTTGTTGAGAGCCCTGGAAAAATTCTCCTGAAAGTCTTATGGTCTAGCCAAATACCATTTGTGCTATGGAAAATCAGAAGAACCATAGATTGAGGATCTTAATCCTAAGAGTACTGAAGGCAGCCTCTCGGTCCACCTGATGTAGTTGTGAGAACTTATTGCGGTTTTCAAAGTTCGATGGAACCTTTCAATTTTGCCATTGCTCTGGGGGGTGGTATGAGGTCGTATGCTTCAACTGGATTCCGCACATTTTGGCAAATTCCTTAAGTTTCTGAGACACGAATTGCATGCCTCTATCAGTTATTAGATGGCACCATTTTGCCGTGGTTATATAATTCCCTTGCTTAATTGAAAAGGTCCTGTCCTGGAGATAGTTTTTCAAGAATTTGATAAAATCCCTTGGAAATTGATTTTTTGTTATTTTTGCTATCAAGCCATCATGCCATACTCTATCAAAGGCTTTGGTAAAGTCTAGAAAAACAGCACCTACTGCCTCCTTGTGGGACTTTCTTATTTGGATGTAGTCTATTACTGTGATTAGCTGGTGGGTTGTGGAGTGTCCTTTTCTGAATCCAAATTGTTGAGGAAAGATGAAGTTAATAGAATCCATGTATGTCTGCAATCTGCGAAGAACAATCTTCTCGTATACCTTACCGATGGTAGAGAGAAGGCTGATTGGTCTGAGATCTTCAGGTGATTTGACAGGTGATTTTTTTGGAATGGTTATGATAACGGCATGTTTCCATGTCTTCGGGAAGTAGCACAGGTGTAATGCAGCATTGAAGATCCCAGCGAGGAAAACTATCCATTTGATGGGGAGGTTTTTAGTCATTTGCGGCGTAATATTGTCGTGGCCTGGAGCTTTGTGATTTCCTAGGTTTTTAATCACTTCCTTGAATTCATTTGGCGTTGTCATTGATAGTATATTCTCTTGGGGATGATGGCAAGTGTTATCTGTTAGGTAAGACGGAACCTCATCCTCCACCTTGAAAAAGTGTTTGGAAAAATGCTCTGAAAGATCATTTCCAATTTCTTTGTCGGTCAGCAAGGTTTTACCATTTGCATTTAAACTAGTGATTTTGTCACTTTTTTTCCTAATGGGTTTTATTTTTTTTCCAGAAGTCTGTTGGGCTCGATTCAAGTTTGCTTAAAAAACTATTCCAATTTTCAGATTTCTCTGTTTCAAGGGCTTGATTTACCTTTCCTTGAAGATTGAGGTAAGTAGCTCTATGAGCTGGATCCCAGGTTGATTGCCATCTTTTCCTAGTTTTATTTTTCTCCCTTATTAAGGCTTTGGTTTTTGGGTTCTTTATTAATTTGGAAGATGAGACTATGGTGTTTTTCGAGTAGCTATTATTAATTTTCTCGTTTAAAATTCCAACTGCTGAATCAATGTCTACTTCAGTTTTCAAGGGGAGTCTGGGGGGCGTGGTGGAGATTAGATCTTGTTTAAAATGAATCCAATTAGTTACTCGGCTGAGCTTGGTTGTGAATTCATCCTTTGGACAATTCAATTCAAAATTACAGGGAGATGGTCAGATGATAAATCGTTGGTGGTTCTGGCCTTTGGGGTCCAGGGAATGTTTTAAAAACAGCGAAGTCTAGGAAATCGGGATTGCCGAGTGGACTGTAATGCGTGGGTGACGAAGGTGCGACAATGTCGAGGCTTTCTCTTTCAGAGAAATTGTGCAGCACGATTCCACTTTTATTAGAAGTCCTTGAAACCCAAAGAAGGTGTTTGGAGTTCCAGTCTCCTGCAACGATTATTGCGTGGTTATGTTTTATCAATTGGTTCAAAACTTCTTCCAATAATGGTGTATCAGGCTTCTTATAAATTGCTGTGATTTGCAAGAGGGTTTTTTCATCTGGTTTTATCAAAATTGAAGTATTTTCCAAGTTTGAAGTATGAATCAGCATATTTTTATATTAAAAAAAGGATTTTATAATGATGGCTGTTCCCCCACCCTTTCCTGTAATTCGGTCAGTTCTAATGGTTTGATAGTTCCTGAACTTTAGATCAATTGAGGGTTTAAGGTGAGTTTCACTGAGCAGAGCAATGTCAATTGAGTTATATTCTAAAAAGTGCAATAATTCTTCTTTCTTTGATCTGATTCCGTTACAATTCCAAGCGATAATTTTAAAAGGTAATTTGCAATTCATTGTAGGTATGTTTTGATTACTTGCATCAATTTTTCACACAGGTCCTTAGTTTCAGAAAGAGAAGTTTTTCTTGTCGCAACCACAGCATTGCTTTGGTTTTGTTGTTCAACAATTTTCGGCAGTGTTTCAGATCTTTTTGAAATCGGAATTGGGTTGTTAGGTTTGTACTGACCAGGGTATCTTGGCTGTTGCTGATGTACTCTTGGAAACTTAGAGCATCCGCGGTAATTGGCTGTGTGCGCTTCTTCGCAGTTTGCACACTTTGGGGGAAGTTGTCTTGACTTTCTTGGGCAGTCCTTCGAATGGTGCTCCTCGGCACACTTGACGCATTTTGGTTTCAGGAAGCAGTTAAGTTGACCGTGCCCGAAACCCTGGCAGTTGAAGCATTGAGTCACATGGTTTGTTGTTCTGAAAGATTCTACTGCAATTTTCTGATAGAGAAGTTCAGTTATTCCGTAAATTTTCTTGTTATGTTCATTTTTCGGTAATTCTACCAGTACTAAATTCATTGGCCTTTTAGTTGATTGTCTATGAAGTCTTTTCACAGAGGTCTCAGTAAAGCCCATTGTTGCAAGTTCTATTGCTATATCTTCAGTCGTGTAGGCTGTTCTCACGCCTTTTAATACCACTTTGAGCGGTTTTTCTTCTTGGAGTCTATAAGAGTAGCAGCCATTGTTTTTTCTTTTAACATATTCCCTGTTTTTTTTTTTTGAAGTCTGAAATATTTTTGGCCTTGATAATGTGCTTATTTCCTGAGATCGTGCATTGGAATTTATCTGTGCACAGGTCTTTCAGCTCTTGGCAGAGCAACTTCCAGTCTGTTACATTTTCTGCTATTACAGGTGGTATTCTTGGCTTTTTTGCATGTGTAACTGTTGTCCAAGGACCATCTTCATCAATGTTTTCTTCGTTAACCTGAGGAGGGGTAGCTGCGGACGTTTTTTGAGGGACTTCAGTTACCTCGTTCATGGAGACATCGTTTTCATTATGCTGTGAGACAACTTCCATTCTCGGTGTCTTATGGCTACGTGATGTTGAATCTGATGGGGATTCGCGAGTTCGTTTCTTTGTTGAAGGAGTTTCTTCTACTTTGTACTCGATGCCACATCTTTCAAGGATTTTCAAAAGTATGTTGGTTTCGATTATACTGACCTTTTCGCTAGCTGGGCCGATCGTTGATTTGATTACAAGAGGCTGCATCTTTTTTTGTTTGTTATAAATTTTATATTGTATGGGTCAGTGGCGGAGAGGTTGTTTTTATTTCGTCGTCTTTGGGTTCCGGGCTAATTGGCCTATCAAGTAAGGTCTTCTAGCCCCAACATGGCTGCAGAACGCGGACTGGTGGCAAGGGATCCTAAGATCTGGCGGTGGAGGTGTCATCGCAGGGGAGGAGGAAGTTGGAGAGGTCAGGGAAACAGCGCCTTGATGCAGTGAGAAGCGGGAATGTAGTCCAGTTGAGGAGGCAGGAGGTCCTGGAAGCCTAGAACTTGAGGGCTCTAGACTTCAAGATGGAGCAGCTTGAGGCTCTCGCCTCGTGCTTGTCAGGAAGGCCCTTGGCACAGCAGTTGGCACACTTGGAGGTGCGCTGGTCGGCAATGGATGGGCAGGCGCGGCCTTCATGGCCGTCTTCACCGCAGTGGAAGCACTTAAGAGCTCTGGCGCATTGGGCAGAGTTGTGGCCGAAGCCACAACAGCGGAAGCAGACGCGGGCGCGGATGGATTCCTCGAAGTTAAGGATCACTCCATCCACCACGATCCTTCCGCGAATGCCCAGGGCTCTGAAGGTCTTGAGGTCCACCTCGATGAAGGCGGTGCAGGTCCCGTTTCTGGGTCCAGAACGGTGCGCCACGCGCACCACCTTGTCCCCAGTAAGCTGTTTGACTGCAGGGGTTTCCAGGAATGTCTCCTCAATGGTGGAGTTGGATGTTTCCTCATCCACTTTGAAGAGGCAGATGCGTGGCAGGATCTCCTTCTGTTGGCGGACCTTCATACCATCCAGCTTGTTGGCCAGGGAGGTGGTAACAGCTGGGATGGTGTCGGGGTTGCTGGAGTGGAGGACAAGCTTCCCCTTGGTGCGCAGGGAAGCCCAGACGCCTTGGGGGAGAGTGTGGGCAGCGCGGACAGCTTTTAGCATCTCCCTGGGGTCGGCCTGCGGGTTATTAGAAATAATCACTGTGTGGGCCGCCGATTTATCTCCGTGGAGGGTCACTCGGGCGGCCGCCGGCTTGGGAGTGCGGGAAGGCACAGGTTTGGCAGGACCTTGCAGGTTTGTCCTCTTTGCAGGTGGGTTGGGAGCCTCCAGCTGCTTCCTTTTTGAGGGAGCAGGAGCAGGCACCATGGGGGCAGACTTTTTAGTTGGGAGAGCAGCAGGAACAGGGGTGGCGGGCTTGATTGGGTCGGTTTGGGAACTGGTTTCCATGCAGGAAGGAGCTGGGTTGGTTTGGGTGCTGTGACTGGCAGTTGGAGGCTTGTTTTCTTCCGTGAAGTCGTCCAGCTCCGCGAAGGCGTTGAGCGTGTCAGTAAGGTTCTCCACATCAGCGCAAAGGGCCTTGATCAGCTTATTCCGCGTTGCGATGTACCCGATCATGTCTTCGTGCAGGGGCTTGAGGCCTACGCCGCACAGGATTTGGAGGTGGCGGGAGAGCACCATTTCGTCCTCCTTATCCAGGGCAGCGATCTCCGCGATGGGCTTCTTGGCATTCTTCTTCTTCTTAGCAGGATTCATGGCAGGAGCAGGAAAGCAAAGATGTGACCAGGTAGAGCGCTGTTGTTTTTATTTCAAAAAGTCTCTCGACTTATTTAGGCATACAATTTTTAGTTAAATGGTATTCTAACAAAAAAGAAATATAACATATTGTTTACATTTATAAAATGTAACTTTTATAACACACAAAGTTTAACACAGCGCCATCTAGGTATGGCAATTGGAATTATTTAACCCTACAAGTATTTTTCTTCAATAGTGTCATTTTATATTTTATAAAATTTTCAATTATGTCTGGAATATCCAAGTCATATCGCTGTTGGTCCTCAATCGATAAATTATTCAGATCATATTTTATATTTCTGGATTCCATATAATCCGTAATCAAAGGAATATTTGCAAGGGTATGCACACAACTATAGCTAGTTGTTTTATAAGTTTGTGTACACCATAATAATTTTTGATATTGAAGTGAATTAAATTTGTGTATATACTTTTTACTTATATATTTATACCAGACCTCAGTTCCATAAGTGAGTATAGGTCTAAAGATTGTTTTGTATAAAATGAGTCTTTTCTTGGTGCTTAGTCCCCAAGATTTGCCACATATCGAAAAAAGTACATTTTTTAGTCTTTGAGTTCTATTTAGTATATTGTTCAAATGAGGATTAAAATTTACTTTATTCTTCCTTCTATGGTTGGCAAAGGTAATTCCCAAAATTTTTATTTCTTGAACAGACGTAATAATATAGATAAAGAATTCTTCCTGGATTGAAATTAGACGAAAAACATGGGGAAGGAAGACGAGTTTCTTTTATTGATGAATAGGTGCAAGCTTTCGGGCAAGTACTGCATCCCCTCCAATCCCAATCCTCCAGTAATCATCAGCGTCATTGAATCATTCATCAAATCCTTTAATCTGCAAGAGAAGTTTTCCATTAGATACATGGTAGCTAAGAATCTATCTAAGCCCTTTCTTCCTCCCTCTAACCATCTTGAAAACACCATTGGACTCAAAAAACTCAAACTTCATAAATCAATAGTTATCACTAAGTCAGACAAAGGTGCTAATACGGTTATCTTGAATCAGGATAGTTATATTTCAAAAATGCATAATTTACTTGGCGATGACACCACTTTCTCACCCATCACAGACCAAATCAGCCTCTCTGTTGTCAAGGATTTCAAAACCTCACTTCTCCGACTCAAGAAATTTAAAAACATCTCACCTGAAGATTATATCTCATTTACCTCTAACCTCCATAGTTCATCCTATATATACGGCCTCCCTAAAGTACATAAACCAGAAGTACCTCTCCGTCCCATCATAGCCTGTCACTTATCGCCCGCTTATCCTCTAGCTAAATATATTTCCAGCTTCCTCTCCCCTTTATTAACCAATTACAATAATACCCTTTCAATTACCAGCACCCCTCACTTTATTAATTAATTAATAGCTCTTAAACCTGATCCTACCTTTACTATGTGTTCCTTCGACGTCACCTCCCTCTACCTCTGTATTCCCCATGAACTGATCACAGATAGCTTGATTCATTTCCTTCAATCACAAAATGTCGATACCCATACTACTACAATCATAGTCCAACTCACCAAAATATGCTTAAGCATGAACTCATTCACATTCCTACATCACCATTATAGACAGTTCAGGGGCTCCCCAATGGGCAGCCCTCTATCTATCATTATTGCTGAAATAGTCATGACTAGAATAGATGATTGGATCACCCATACCCTCTCTACAGAAATTCAGTTCTGGCGCAGATACATAGATGATATATTCTGTATATGCAAAAAAGATCAAGAGAGCTTCATACTACTAACCCTTAATAATTACAATCAGGATATTTCCTTTACTCTAGAAACAGAAACTAACCTTGTTATCCCAATTCTTGACATTTTAATTATTCGCACCCCATCCTCTTTTCACACTACAGTTTATCATAAAAAACAATGCCCCCCCCTGTTACACTAACTACAATTCTCACTGTCCTACCTCTCATAAAATTACTATTGTCAGAACCCTTACAAAAATAATATACACCCATTGTTCCATAGACATCTTTAAAATAATAGAAAGAAATCGTATCATAACCCAGCTCTCCGCAGCTTCTTTTCCGCTCTCGTTCATTAATAAATATACTTATACACCTACAATTTCCGATCCTTCCATGACTTACAGATCATTGTGCTTTCTCCCTTACCCTCCTCAGTAGATGTAGCCAGAAAACTTAGATCTTATGGCATTCGTACCATATATAAAAATTCCCCCAATCTTCTTTCATCCCTTTGTCATCCTCATATTAAGTCCTCAGCTCCTCCTTACCCCCTTCGTTCTGTGGGCGCAGTCTACTCCGTCTCATGTGAACAGTGTCCTGCCACTTACGTTGGTGAGACGGGTAGATCTGTGGCCATCAGGGTGACTGAACATTCCCGTAATATTTCCAGGCAAGATACCAAATCCCTCATTTATCAACGTATGCAGAGCACAGGCCACACTTTCAACATCAAAAACCCCACCATACATTACAGGCACATACGTATCTTACACCAAAGACTTATCCTTGAATCCATATTATCCCACAAACTGAACAGCATCAATAGAAAAATAGAGCTTCCAGAAGCTTATAATCCTCTCCTGTCCTTTATTTTGTTAAGATTAATATATTTAATTAAGATTAACATATTTAAATAGTTTAAAACTTTCCTTTTTGTGTATATATATTCCTTCTTACCATTTGTACCATAGTTCTTATAAGTCGCGCTCGCCTGTTGAAGGTTTTTTTTGCCCGAAAGCTTGCACCTATTCATCAATAAAAGAAACTCGTCTTCCTTCACCATGTTTTCAGTCTAAGACGTAATAATATTATTTTTTAATTTAATTTCAAATTTATCTTTGTTATGAAAATGTAAAATACTAGTTTTATCAAGACTTATTTTTAATTTGTTTTCTGTACACCAGTCGTCAACTTTTTCCAAAATACGCTCAATTGAATTTTTGAGGGTTGCTAAATCTTTGTTCCAGCATATTATTGTGACATCATCGGCATAGCAAATTATTTCTGAATTTGGTAGTTGTATTTTGGTTAACATATCATTTATAAATAGCATCCAAAGCAACGGAGACAATGGTCCACCTTGTGGGCAACCTTTTGATAAAGTTTTAGATATTTTTCTGCTACTATAATTAAAAATTATTTTCCTATTTTTCAAAAGGGATTGTAAAATGTTGAGCAGGTCAGCAGGCATATTATCTTCATCAATTCTTTTGATCAAAGCTGGCCACCATGTATTGTCAAAGGCTCCTTCAATGTCTATTGCAATGAGCGTCACTAACTGTTTCTGCCTATGTTCTATTATAGTATCTGTTATTTTATTCAAGCACGTTGTCGTTGATTTTGATTTGACAAATCCATGTTGTCTGGAGCTCAAAAGATTATTACTTTCATAAAATTAATAAATTCGATTTTTCAAAAATTTTTGAAAGATTTGAAATCAATGAGATAGGTCGATAACTTTTTGTTGATTCATCAAATGTCCTAACTTTGTTTCATCGTCCATCAGAGGATTGACCAATTGACACAGGTATAACACATCTTGAATGTATGACTCAGATGATTCACTGGATTTCTGTGCTCTTGTCTTCAGAATGATCTCAGCTTTCTTCATTTCTTCCTCTTGTTGTCCGAAGGTTTCACCCAAAGCCTTCTGAAACACTTCCCAGGATGTCAGTAGGTCCTCATTATTCTCGTACCATTGTCGGGCTGTTCCGGCCAGGAAGAATATGACATTGGCTAAACACATAGAATCGTCCCATCTGTTGAACTTTGCCACACGCTGGTAATCTTTCAGCCACCTTTGAGCATCTTCACTTCCATCTCCAACGAAAGTGGAAGGACATCTTGGCTGCTGCAAAGAGATGTAGGTTGATGGGACTTGAGCCGAGGTTTCTCCTGGTTCGCTTTTCAACAATGTTGGTTCCTTGTGATGACCTTCAGGTGGCAATCCTCTCAGTCGGAGACTTCTCAAATTTACGAAGTCAGCCGTTTTATTCTTTAGTAGGATTTACCCAGGGCCTCCACCAAAATGTCACGGATTTCCCTGTAAATAAGTATTAGGAATCACGCGAACGGTAGTTTTATATTGAAAGTTTATACTACCCACTGGTCAAAACAAGCTTCTTTTATATCGACAATTTTGGCTACTATTTACATGATAGTTATTATATGATAATTTACATGATGAATTGAAAATATATATGCAAATATCATACAGTGACAATATTTAAACCAGATGCCACTTTATTTCTTAAGATATTTATAGTTCTATTCCATCTTTTGTGTTTTGTGCGCGGTAATAAAGATATTTATAGTTCACGACGTCTAATTTATTTTAGTTTAGAAGGATTCTTGATTATTTTTATAGGTCTAAAATAGGTTTGGTGAAATATAAATTTTGAAAATAGAGCAATCCATAAATAGACAGTTAATTAAAAAAGGCATATATTGTGGATTAAAATATAATTTATTTAACTAACTAGACGGGTGACCCGGGCTTCGCCCCGGGATTGACTTGTGTGCATATCTACCCGAGTGATATATATTTAGATAAGATTTTTTGTATAATTGTTTGTTATTAGCATTATCTATTTGTTTGCATCAGCATAATTTAATCTAATCTTTGATAGAGGGCGCTGTTCGTGAGCTAAGTAGAATAATTTGAATATATAGTTTTAATAATTGATTTATATCTTTTTTTAAAATAGCCTATCGTCTTCCCCGTATTTTTTTACCTATGTATGGAAATTTTGGTTTGAATTAGTGAACTACTGCGAATTTGTATACCGTACATACAAACAAACAAACATACAAACATTGATTTTTATATATATAGATAGAAGATATTTCAGTTGGCTGAACGCCAACCTTTTTCAAGGTATTATAGCATATTTATGTGTAAACTAAATTCATAAATTTAATTGCCATCAATCGTTGAAATTTGTAACATAAATTTACTGGCAATGTGTTTCTTTTAAATAATATTTGATGATATTATTTAAAAGAAACACATTAGAAGTAAATTTATATGTTACAAATATTAATGTGTGTCAACAACAAACTCAGCGTCAAATAATTATATTTTGATCCAATTTATGCCTTTTTAATTAAATAAATATAAATGTTTCGAATTGTATGTAATATTTTGAAAAAGTAATTTGAAAAAGATTTCTGAAAAAAATATTTAAGTATCTCTTATATACTAAATTTCCTCTCTGTAGATTTTACTTAACACATTATTCAATGATTTAACATTTTATTAAATATATTTTTATGAATGCACAGATTTTTAAAAACATATATTTTAAAATATGATCTCTATCTTTTAACCTTTTCGCTGTTATCATTCACATTTTTATTTATTTTTGTTAAAAACACAGCTAAAATAATAATAAAAAAAAAGATTTATTGTAATTTAAAATGGAATATGAAAATATTTTTGACGAAATTCAACGACTGTTACCAATTTGCTGTCTCAAGAAAACAAGTTCGAATCAAAATTTACATTTAGTTAACCTTATTTCCAAATTACCCCTTTCAGAGAGTTGTGACATTCCCGAATCAGAGAGTCGGGGTATAAAACGATTGCATGTATATCTTAGACAATTCATTGTTTCTCATTTGTCAGAAGTTATTAAAGAATTTGAAGATTTGAAAAATGAAGATATTTTGAAGCTCTACGAGAACAGATTAAAAGATTATAAAATGCTTGTTGAAAGGATGGAGAAATGTTTCAGGTATGTAGATATATGGCTGAAGCAATCCTGGCTCCAATATAAGTATAACCTCATTGGTGAACTATGTATTTCTAACTGGAGCGAGTGTATTCTTAGACCTATAATCAGGCATCTAAATAAGACCAATTTAATGCTGATTGAACAGGAACGTAATGGAATATCGATAGATTCAGACTTAATAAAAAATGTCATAGATTTGTGCTTTGCAAAAGAGCTTATTTATAGTACGTACTTCCTGGAAGTTTACAAGGAAGAGTTTGAATGTATTTTCTTAGAAAGTATTGAGCAGTATTATATGAAGGAAAGAGACGCATTTCTTCAGACTAGTGCCTCTATACATGATTACATAATAGAAGTGGAAAAATGGATTTCAGATGAATGTTTGCGCGCTGAGCGTTTTGTCCATCCTACAACACTATGTCAGATAAAAGAACTGCTCATTCAAATACTTGTCCGAACTCAGAATGATCTTTTTCTTTCAATATTATCACAGGATATTTCCAAAAATACATACGAGGATTTGAATCGTGTTTATAGGCTAGCTTTTCATATACCAAGTGGAGAAGAAAATTTTTTATTATTGCTTGAAAACTTTGCAAAAACCGAAGGTCTAAAAAACATAGAGAAATGTGGAGAAGCTGCATCTAAAGATGCTAAGTTGTTTATCATCACCTTTCTAAATTACCGTAAAAAGTACTGTGATTTAGTAAAATTTTCTTTTGAAAATAATACTTGTTTCATCTTGGCTCTTGATAATGTATTCAAGAGTGTCATCAACGACAATTATGTAACAAAACAAATTAAAGGTTTGCATAAGCCTGCTCAATTCTTGGCACAATATTGTGATAGTTTGTTAAGAAAAACTCTCAACTTCAATTCAGATATTGAATATGGCCTCGAAGATGCGATTGTATTAGTGAATTATCTTGAAAATCTAGATGTCTTCAAGATTTTCTACAAGAAGATGTTGTCCAGAAGATTGTTGATGAATAATTCGGTGAGTATTGAGGAGGAGATTAACATGGTTTCAAATTTAAAACAATTTTCGCGCCTTGGTAGTTTAAGTACTTTGGAAAAAATGCTCAAAGATATTGAGATAAGTAAAATATTAAATGAAGGTTTCATGCAGTTTTTCAAAGATTCTGACGAAGGCTTGAGCGTGAATTTCAAGGTTATGCTTTTAACTTCAGGAATATGGCCAACTTTGAAAACAGATTGCTGCAATTTTCCTCCAGAAGTTGATAAATGCATTCATTTATTTAATACATTTTACGTTAATAAGCATAAAGGCCGTCGGCTTAAGTGGAATTTCAGCTTATCAAATGCAGAGATGATTACAAATTGTTTCCGCAAACGCTATACGATACAGACCTCTACTTTCCAAATGGCCGTTTTACTTCAATTTAACAATTCACTAAAACTCACGGTTCAGCAGATTCACGAAAATACAGGAATTGATATGAAATCTTTATATCAAGTCCTTCAGACTCTTATTCAGGTGAAGATTCTTGAAGTAAAGGGCTCTCCTAATTTAAATACGAAATCCGAAGTGTCCTTTAACACTCTCTTCATGAACAAGAAGTTGAAGCTCAACATCAACATGCCATTGAAGAAGCAAGAAACCAAAGAGGATCAGGATGACATTGAGAAGGAAGTTCAAGAATATCGAAAGATTTTGGTAGAAGCAGCCATTGTGAAGGTGATGAAGGGAGCCAAGCGGATGGATGCCCAGGGACTTATAGCGGAGATGATCAAGGAATTTAGCTCTAGGTTCAAGGTCGAGGTTGGCCTCATCAAGACCTGCATCGAAGACCTCACCCGCAGGGAATTTATTGAATGGAGTGAAGAGGAGAAGGTCTATCTCTACCTGGCATAAGGAACAATACTTTTGTTTTATTTACTTCTGTATTATTTATAGCTTTTTTAAAAATATGTTTTAATAAATTGTATTTATATACCTTTATGTTTTTATTATTTCGTTATTTTACCTGTTTAAATATTTATATCTATATAAATATTTTTAAAATTATCTCTAGATATGTGTTGATATGAATTTGATTGTCAACTTATCTGATAAGAGGAATTGTTTGTTTGCGAGGTTCTATGTATTATTTGTGATAATGGTTTTATTTACACTTAAACTTTAAACACGCAAGGTTTAATATTGTAGCGAGACTAAAATTAGGAAAGAAAAACTTCAGGATGACACGACAATTTAATTATGGCAAGAATTATTATTATTTTTTTTGTATTTCGTCTCAGTTTACAGGTATTACATTCAAGTCACCTTGTCTTGGCTATTTACATATGGTGAGTTGGTGGTGTAGAGGTCCCCTCCAGACCTTGCAGGAGGGCAGCTGTTGGGTGATGAGCTCCTAACTAAGCGTCAGGTCGTCGGAATCGGGGATAGATATCTCCTTTATTTTGAAGAATATCTTGTATAGTTGGATTAGATAAATTTTGTAGTTGAAGGTATAATTTCTTAACGGAAATTTGGTACATATCTTCTAGATGGGTTGGTTTAAGTCCTCCTTCAGTATCTTGTTTAATAGGTTGAATGGAGCTCTCCTATACTTGTCTGAAGGCAGATTCTCATGATTGTGTTTATTCTATTTTGTCTGTGATTTTGATATATTCGCACTAGACTGGGAGTGTGTATGTTATTATCGGAAGAATATAAATTCTGTAAAGAGTAAGCTTTTGTTTTGTAGATAATTTGCTTCTATAGTTAAACAGACTTGATTTTGCAAACTTGGAGTCCAAGGTAACTCCAAGATATTTAACATGGTCGGTACAGTCAATAGGGTTCGAATACACTAATTGTGGCTTGAATTTTTTATTGGCTAGTGGAGGAAAAATTATATCATTGTCTTTTTTTATTGATATCTTACTTCCAATCATTGCACCATTTGGTTATAATGTTTGTGTAATTTTGGAGTTATATAGTTATAGTACTATTGATTTGGAGTTTGATAATATTTCTGCGTCGTCTGCGTAAAGATTTTTTAGATGTAGAGGGAAAATCTTTGGTGTAGATGTTAAATAGATAGGGTCCTCTCAAGGATAGAGCCTCGAGGAACTCCAATCTGGGTTGGCTTTGCCGTGGTTGTAAAATCCTTTGGTTTAATGGAAAATGTCCAGTCCTGGAGGTAGTTTTTCCAAAAATTTGACAAAATCCCTTGGAAATTGATTTTTTTTTTTGTTATTTTTGTTATCAAGCCATCATGCCATACTCTATCAAAAACTTTGGTAATGTCTAGAAAAACAGCCCCTACTGCCTCCTTTGTGTGACTTTCTTATTTGGATATAGTCTATTACAGTGATTAGCTGGTGGGTTGTGGAGTGTCCTTTTCTGAATCCAAATTGTTTAAGAATGATAAAATTAATAGAATCCATGTACGTCTGCAATCTGCGAAGAACAATCCTCTCATATACCTTACCGATGGTAGAGAGAAGGCTGACTGGTCTGAAATCTTCTGGTGATTTGGCAGGTGATTTCTTCGGAATGATTATGATATTAGCATGTTTCCATTTCTTCGGGAAGTAGCACAGGTGTAATGCATCATTGAAGATCCCAGCGATGAAAATTATCCATTTGTTTGGAAGGTTTTTCTGTCATTTGTGGCGTAATATTGCCGTGGCCTGGAGCTTAGTGATTACCTAGGTTTTTAATAACTTCCTTAACTTAATTTGATGTTATCATTAATAGTACTTTTTCCTTGGGGATGTTGATAAGTGTTATCTGTTAGATTAGATGGAACCTCATCCTCCACCTTGGAAAAGTGTTTGAAAAAATGCTCTGCAAGACCATTTTCAATTTCTTTGTCGGTCAGCAGGGTTTTTCTATTTGTATTTAAACTAGTAATTTTTTCATTCCCCCCCCCCCCTGATGCGTTTTATTATTATTTTTTTTCAAGAAGTACTTTGGGGTCGATTCAAGTTTGTTTATAAAACTATTCCAATTTTCAGATTTATCTGCTTCAAAGGCTTGGTTTACCCTTCCTTGAAGATTCAGGTAAGGAGCTCTATGAGCCGGATCCCAGGTTGCTTGCCATCTTGTCCGAGCTTTATTTTTCTTCCTTATTAAGGCCTTGGTATTTGGGTTCTTTATCAATTTGGAGGATGAGACTATGGTGTTTTTCGATTAGCTATTATTAATAATATTATTATTTTTCTCATTTATAAAATTTCAACTGCTGAATCAATATCTGCTTCTGTTTTTCAAGGGGAGTCTGGGGTGGAGGTTGAAAATGAACCAATTTAGTTACTCGGCTGAGCCTAGATGTGGCTAGAACAAATTAACACTTATAAAATATCAAGGAGGCAATGAGAGGAGTTTAACAGCATGTATAAAAATATAAGTATAAAAATATTAATAAATAATTTGTTACAAAGTTCATTTTCTATTGAAGCTGTGACTCACAGCTTGTAATCTTCTCATTCTGTGCCCGGGCCGGACAGGGACACACACCCGCCCTAAAGAGGCTCCACCCGGACGAAGGCTCCAGTCCCCCACCTAGCGACCTCCCAACGCTCCAAGGAGGTCACACCCCTCCAGGATGAGGGCGATTCTCTAGGCACCGCCTTGCAATCTTGTTGCTACTGTCATGAGTCTGACGTGTTTCTGTCAAGGGTTCCTTCGAAGTCTTGGAACTTTGTCCCTAGAACTTTAGCGTCTTTTTCTTGCGACGTGAAGAGCTGCTTTGTCGTTTTATCGTCTAGAAGAAAATCGTCTTCTTTGAGAGAATTCTTGGCTTTGACACGGCGGTGGAATCCTGGAGCCAGTCGCGGAAAAATGTAGATCACAGCACCAATGGCCTTAAAGTCTTCTTGGCAATCTTCAGTTTGTCTTCCCTAAAATACTCAGCATCTCCACCAAAATGTCACATAGTAAATTGAGAAAGACAAACTTTAGGATGACACTGCAATTTATTTAAGGCAAGAGCAAATCAACATTCATAAAATACCAGGGAGGCAATGAGAGAAGTTTTACAGAGCGCGTAGCAAAATATGAGTATGGAAAAATTAATAAATATTATAACGTAGGAAAGACAAACTTCAGAATGACACAGCAACCAACATTTATAAGATACAAGCGAATATACCCGGCTTCGCCTGGTTTGTCCGAGTAAAAGTTTGCCTAACGAACATTTGTTAAAAGAATATTTGCCGAGCTAGCATCTACTCCCTACTGAATCAATTATTGTCAAGATAAATAGTAATATGATGCATTAGAGAGCGCGCCATCTGTTATCATTATCCAAATTAAAGACGCGTATGATTCTTTTTAAAAATAAGGACAGTAGAAATTGTTTATTTTTAAAAATAATCATTCGCATCTATAATAGTTTTGAATTTTGATAAATAGAAATATTTGTTATTCTTCTGCAACAGAACCATTGATAAAATTTCAACGTAGGTACCTGAATAAATATATTAACATATATTATTGTTGTATATATATTTTTAATTGATTAATTATAACCACAGAGTATGTGTGTAAGATCAGTTAATAGACGCTAACCGAAAAAAAAGTTACTTTGTTTAATATTAGTTTGCCAAACGAACATTTGTTAAAACAATATTTGCGGGGCTCCCTACTGAATTAATTATTGTCAAGGTAAATTGTAATATTTGTTACTCTTCTGCAACAGAACCATAGTTAATAAATAGTATTATTATGATGCATTAGTGCGCCATCTGTCATGAAAATTCGAAACTATTTTAGACGCATATGATTCTTTTGAAAATTATTTTCAATACGTGTCTTTAATAGTTTCGAAATGGTATTGTTGTATATGTTTTAATTGATTAATTATACCTACAGAGTATGTGTGTAAGATCACCAGTTAATAGGCGCTAACCGGGAAAAAAAGTTACTTTGTTTAATATTAGTTTCTCTTTCATATTTTGTTCTCTCTCTTGTGAATCAATAAATATAATGTTTGATTAATATTCTTGGAATCAGTTTCATTGTAGACAACATGGAGAAGGAAATCCACCCTGAACCACCCCTGGTGCACCCCCATTCCTAACGAATCTTCTTTCCACACCCTTACTAGGGAAGAATAAACGGCCATTTCAAGATTACGAACAGGACATCTTAGAATGCTCAAATTTAATGGAAAAATCAAAACATTCCCGAAATGCCCCAAATGCGATTCCAGTCCTGAACATCTATTGAATTGTATCAAATCCTCCAAAAAAGACCTCTGGAAAACCCCAGGACTATAATAGAAAAGCTATGGCAATGGAACTTGATGGAGATCATTTAAACGTCTTGAGGAATAATCAACAACAACATCAGTCTCATTAAAAATTAAAAGCAAAGTCAACAGGTATTCTTTATGAAATTATATCATTAAACCTCTTTTCAGCAGTTATAAGGATTATCATTATTGATATCATCACCATCGTCATTTTGAGTGTTTTTTTTAAACATTTACATTTTTTTCACTATTTGGCAATTCTTCTCCGATAAAAGGACACCTTTATGTATCAAAGGACACTTTGGCTCTGCAATTAGATGTTGTCCTTTACAGGGAGGTTGTTCTACTGAATATATATTTTGGATACAAATGATTTCGATTATATATTGTTGCATCATGGCTAATGCACCTATTTCATTTTAATTTGTAATATTATTTTTCATATATTTTAAATTCAAATTTATATTTATTTATTTATTTTTTTAAATAGAATATGTTATATAGATATATTAAGTATAATAAAATCAATATTTGTATTTTGGTACGCTGTGTACTTCACTGCTGTCTTTGATGTGAGAAATAAATAATTCATCAACCACGACTTCATGACATGGATATGTTCATGGCCAATATTGAATAAGTCCCTGATCCAACATGTCCACACTGCCAAGAGGAAGATCAAACCGTAGAGCATGTCAGCTGCCCAGCATTTCAACTACAGCGATTCCAAACGGCTACACTTCTTGGACTGCCTTCATTCAATGACACTGCCCTATTAAATCTACCAAGAAACAAACCGGCCTGGAAACACTTGGTGAACTGGTTCACTAAGGCTACCAAGACAAATTCCTAAACCACAGGACAGCCCGGGTAGTTGGCGATCTATGGATACGCTCCAGGAGCCTGGGTTACCTCTATGTTACTGCTACTACTGGAGACACATGGTGAACTGGTTCACTAAGGCTACCAAGACAGACTCTTAAACCACAGGACAACCCGGGTAGTTGGCGATCTATGGATACGATTCAGGAGCCTGGGTTACCTTTATGTTACTACTACTGATATTCCCTTATATAAATTTGTAGGATGGTTGGATGCAAGACCCGGCACAGGAGAGAATCAAGGTTGAAGAGTCTGCCAAGCCGCAAACTGGTGCAACAATATTATCATAGATTTGTGACTGTACCTGAATGGCAAGAGGAGGTAAGGAATAATGACCACATGTGGAGAACACACTTTGAAATCTTAGGTCCATCATGTTACCAGGTCTATTAGCATGAAACGCGAAAATTTTCAGTGAATTCAAAAGTTCACCAATTCCATACAACAAAATATTTTTTATTCAAAGTAATTGCCCTGATTAGCTAAACACTCGGACCACCTTTCAGGCCACCTTCCTTGTCTGAAAAATTCTTTTCCTTTTGAGTCAAACCAGTCAACAAGCCATTTTCGGAGTATGTCTGAGTTCGAAAATTCCTGTTTTTTTAGGGCGTGTCCTAAAGATGTGAAAAGGTGGTAGTCCGACGGCGCTAAGTCTGGTGAGTACGGCGGGTGGGGTAAGAGTTCCCAGCCCAAGTCTTTTATGGTGTTTTTGACCACTGTAGCGTTGTGGGCTGGAGCGTTGTCATGCTGCAGTATCAGCTTGTTGTGCTTTTCACGCAATTCCGGTCTTTTTTCATTCAATGCCTCTCTCAAACTGTGCATTTGTTGTTCGTAGCGACTAGTATTGACCGTTTCGCCAGGTTTCAGGAGCTTGAAATATACTACGCCGGTCTGGTCCCACCATACGCAAAGCATTGCCTTTTTTCCTAAGCGATTGGGCCTAGGCTTCCGTTTTGGAAATTGGCCGAGCAGGCCCCACGACTTTTGGCGCATAGGATTGCTGAAGTGGATCGATTTCTCATCAGAAGTTACGATTCGGTGCAAAAATGACTTCTTTTCATGCCTGGCGAGCAGCCCTTCGCAGGTTACCAGACGCCGTTCTTGCTGCCTTTCGCTCAACTCGTGGGGGACCTATCTGGAAAGCTTTTGGGTCATTCTGAGGCTGTTTAAACGTAGGGAAACAGAACCTTGAGACACCTGGAGCTGTTTCGCGAGTTTCTCCTGCGTTTGGGTACTGTCGTCATCCAACAAAGCTTGCAGTTCAGCGTCCTCGAACTTTTGGTGCGGTTTTCCACGTGGTTCATTATCAAGTTCGAAATCGCCACTTTGGAATTTTTTAAACCACCTGTAACACTGTGATTTGCTCAGAGCGTGGTCGCCGTGAACTTTCTCGAGCATTCGGTGGGCTTCAGTGGCACTTTTCTTCCAGTTGAAGGCGAACAACAAAACTTCCCGCAAATGGGCACTTTTTGGCTCGGAAATCACCATTTTCCACGGGCTCCAGAAATTTTCCACGATTTGAATTTTTCTAAAACTCCACGCATGCTGATGCCACGTGAGTCAAAAAACAAAATGCCTTCAACAGCGCCACCGTCGGCTCAAATAAAGTTGCACAGCGCCCTCTGGCAGCCATTTTCGCGTTTCATACTAATAGACCTGGTAAATGATATTGGAGCGGAAGAAGAAACCCCCGAACACATTCTGAACCTATGCTCACTGGTGTCAAACCTAAGACAGCAGAGCAAGATGGAAAGAACCTATCTGGGTCAAATAGTTTATAATAGGAAAATATATATACAATATTTAATAGGTTCTGCAGACTTTTTATTATAAATAGACAGCTTCATGCAGTATGAGGAACTACACTACTATGCGACTTGATTTACATCAATGTAAATAATTAATAAGTTACTTTAGAATATATTCATTGTGAATAACTCAACTTGATCAACTTTCTCTCTCCACGTTACTAATTATTACAGATAACTTCATTAAATCAACTTCCATCATTGCTCAATATATTGTGAATAACTACCTTGTGGTTTCTTCTATCTGATTATGTTGTTGCTTATTTGTTTAATGCATATGTTTATTTAATGCTATTTTTTAAATTGTTTATTTTCTTTTTGATAATTCTGTTTTCTACTCTACTACAATATGTATTATTGTAAATAGTTTCACGCGCAATTATCCAGATCGGATAGAGCGTGTCTTGTTTGCTCGCGCGCGCAACTGGTAATAAATAAATCATGTTAAAATATTTTAAACGATTTTCACAATGTGCAAAATGAAATATCTTCTTTGATTTCTAAAGGACCGGTTTAAAAAAGATATAAAAATTGCTACGTTTATAAAACGAAGTTGATTCAACCCGCAGGTTGACTGTTTCGCCTTCGTAGTCTAGATGATATTTATCAAAAATTGTCAATAATTCTGACTTTATATCTGGATACAATCTTATTTTTAGCACAGCAAAGAAGATGGTAAGAAAACATTAAGTTAGTCTTCAAACCAACATGCCAATTTGATCAAAATATTTTATATTTACGCGCGAAATAATATGGGTTTAAAACTTTTGCTAACGATTCTACTTTATGCTCAACACAATTTTTATTATAATTGAATTAAATAAATTTAAAATATTTGCAGAGTTTCTTTATTCAGATATTGGGAGGCAAGCTTTCACGCGGTCGATCTTCATCAGGCCACTGGATCCGCAAAGGCGTGCAACATCCATATTTCAAGTACAAATTTTTATTATTTAATGAATATTATATGAAAGTGATTTTTATTTTGCGGACACATAATAAAAATAGAAAATCTTTTTTTTTTTTTTTTGCAGGCCGGATATATATTCATGGACAAAACTAAAGGAAGTTTCATATTTTAATGTCGCACCGGTCTTTTTTTTTTTTTTTTAAGGAGACAGAGATAATTTTGTTATCTCGAGTGTATTCAATAAAGGTCACTGTAATATCTTTTAGAGTTATTGTCTGAATCTCGATATACATGGTAAAAGGTACAACTTCCTTAAGTTTTGTCCATGAGTGTATATTGGTTATCTCGTGTGTCTTCAATGAAGGTCACTGTAATATCTTTCAGAGTTATTATCTGAATCCCGATATATATGCTAAGAGGTACAACTTCCTTAAGTTTTGTCCATTAGTGTATATTGGTTATCTCGAGAGTGTCTTCAATGAAGGTCAATGTAATACCCTTCAGAGTTATTGTCTGAAAACCGATATATACATGCTAAAAGATACAACTTCCTTAAGTTTTCTCTTTACATATATAAACTGAAAGAAATATGATATCCCTAGAAAATGTAAATCATATTTATCATCGAATTTTATTACAAAAACACCCTCAAATAAATATAAATTTTTAACGATAGAGGGCAATACAAAAAAATAAATTATCATTTATTTCGAATATAAAAATAAATAAATAAAAATGCAAGAACCTTAAACTATTACAAACTTTGCTTACATTTGATATATCAATGAAGTAATAGTGTTGTATATATATTAATTAATTAATTGTTCTCACAGAGTATATGTGAGATCACAAGTAAATAGGCGCTAACCAAAAGAGAAAAAAATCCTTTGTTTTAATATTAGTTTCTCTTTTATATTTTGTTCTCTCTCTTGTAAATCAATAAATATATTGTTTGATTAGTATTCTTGGAATCAGTTTCATTAAAAATTCTAAGCAAAGTCAACAAATGTTGAGTATTCGATAGTTTTAAAGAAATATTAAATGCCGTTTCAATCTTATCTTCTTATAATATATATAAAAATGAATGTATGTGTGTGTGTGTCTGTTTGTCCTTTATGCCTGACCAAACCACTCATTGGAACGCCATGAAACTTGGGTAAGTTATTTAGTATAGTACTGGGAAGGTTTCTAGCGAATAAAATTTTTGAAATAACTTTTCGCTTTAAAATAATCAAGATAAATATTCTAATTTATCTGTTATAATTCAACAATCTGCTCTAAATATTATCATGATGATACGATGATTTTGTAATGTAGAAAATTAGGAACGACAAAATTCAGGATGGCACGGCAATTTATTTGAGACAAGAATAATGATACAATTCCAAGGCAAGATACTATTCCTTTAACTTCCAATTACCGAGGGAACCAATTAATATTGATTTTATTCAACTTATCGAGTATTTTTCAAGGGACCGGGAAAAAATGTTCACTTTATCGAGAGATTCGTTAGACAAACCTTTACTCGGGTAAAACACGGGTGAAGCCGGGTACGTCCATACAAGAATAATGATACAATTCCAAGGCAAGATACTATTCCTTTAACTTCCAATTACCGAGGGAACCAATTAATATTGATTTTATTCAACTTATCCAGTATTTTTCAAGGGAACGGGAAAAAATGTTCACTTTATCGAGAGATTCGTTAGACAAACCTTTACTCGGGTAAAACCCGGGCGAAGCCGGGTACGTCCGCTAGTAAAATATAAAAATGCAAATTACGTCGGTTTTCTTAAGCTTGGAGAGAATACAAGAGAGAACGATAACACCAGCTGGGACCACTTTATCGAAAACTTGAAAGTCACGGACCAAACCATATGGAAAGCCATCAAACGATTATCCAACTCTGAAAAACAAGAAATAACACTGAAGACAAACAATGGGCAGACACTAACCACAGAAGAAGCAGCTGAATCATTTGCCAACAACTATGAAAAACAGTTCACCCCCAATCCCTATACATCCCACTCCAAACCTACTCGTACATACATAAAACGTGTGAATTCATACATGAAAAAAAATAAAGAAACAGGACTAGAACCAACAAACATTGGTGAAATAAAAGCGATTATTGAATATCTACCAAATAAAAAAGCTCCCGGAATCGACGAATTGCCTAATGAAGCTCTCAAACTGCTCCCTAATCATATACTAGCATCAATAACCGAAATCTTTAACGCCTCACTGCAGCTTGCCCACTTCCCTGACAGATGGAAAATTTCCATTATCTGTCCCATACTTAAAAAAGGAAAATCCATGCATGAACCAACAAGCTACAGGCCCATCTCACTGCTACCTGCCATCTCAAAACTATTCGAAAGAATTGTTTTAAGAAGACTCAGAAAATCCCTCGAAATAAAGAATCCACTCAGACCTGAACAATTTGGCTACCAAGCCAAGCACTCAACATTGCACCAGCTAGTTGTTGTCACTGAAAAAATAAGAAAAGACATGGACCTAGGCCAAATAACAGGAGCCGTATTCTTCGATATTGCCAAAGCATTCGATAAAGTCTGGCACGAAGCCCTTCTCTACAAAATGTGCAAAAAGCACCTTCCCGGAGACATCATAAAAATAACGCAAAACTTCTTAACAAATAGAACATTCAAGGTACGAGTCAAAGACGAACTTTCAACAGCTAGGAACATCCTTGCCGGGGTCCCCCAAGGATCAGTCACAGGACCAACCTTATTTGACATATATATAGATGACTTCCCCTGTATTGAAGACACCTCCTTACACCTATTTGCCGATGATACCGCCATTTTGGCCTCGACATACGACTTCGACAGACTCCACATGAAACTTCAAGAGGCCTGCATCTTTTCCACGCTCTGGTGTAAAGAATGGCGAGTCACAATGAACCCCCAAAAAAGTGAAGCAATAATTTTCTCCAGAAAAAAAGACAAAATTAAGAAACCTTTAGATGAACTTTTTGTTTTCGAAGACAATATTAAATGGAAAGAGAACATCCGATACCTAGGGATGACCCTAGACGAGCACCTAACATTCAAAAAACACATCGAAAACAGAATTAATTTGGCGAAAGCGGCCCAACACCGACTATCCCTACTTCTAGGACCGAAAAGCAAATTATCACTTCATTGCAAAAGAACCATTTACACATCAATAATAAGACCAATACTTATATATGGCCACCCCATTTTTATGACAGCACATAAGACCATCCTTAAAAAGCTAGAAGTCTTCGAAAATAAAATGATCAGAAAAATCATGTCTCCACCCTGGTTCGTTCGGAACACAATCCTCAGGAACGATCTAAATATCGAAAACATCAATGACTACATTATTAGACAATCATTTAAATTCTATGAAAAATCCGAAAAATTAGAAAACCCCACCTTTAAGGAAGCCACAAACTACAAATGCCGAAAAAGGAAAAAAGGAAATTTAAAACCTAGACAAATTCTCCATCAATTAAGCCAGAATGACGAAAAGTGGAAAAAAAAGGAAAAACAAACCCACCTTGAATATCAAACAAGCCAGAAAAAACCTTCTCAAGAACAATATCCCCAAGGACCTGAGAATCCAGACCCAACGACATCATTATAAATTATAATTGTAAATGAACCCCTGTATATAACAACCCCCCTCAGTATATTGTAAATATGATGATCTAGGTTGCTCTTTTTGAGCGGCACCTAATAAAGTTATTTGGAACTGGAACTGGAACTTGGAGAGAATAAAGGATGAGAGGGTAGCACGCTCGATTCCCGACAGTCATGAACCGGGATTAAATCCCGCGTTAAAATTTGTTTAATATGTGAATAACCTTCACATATTATTCATTGTTCAATTATCATGAACTAGGTTGCTCTTGCTGAGCGTTACCTATTAATGTGATTTGAACCAGCTTGGAGAAACACCACCACTAACCCAAGCGGGAGAAGGCTCCAAAACGCAATCAACGTTATGGACCCAGATGTGAGTTACCCCGACGAACCTACTCATGACTAGGGCTTCCAATCCCGGTACATATTTTCAATCCCGGGATTCGGGATTGCTTTTTTCTCAATCCCGGGATCCCAGGATTGAAAAACATTTTCGTCTTTCTACGCCAAGAGGTATATCGTTTCGTTCGTTATATATATATATATATTTTTTTTTATATAGTGCCAATGACGTGGCACTTACTTCGATGAAAACAACCTGAAAGCCCTATATTTTGCGCCTGCTTATGAACTAAATCATTGCTTTTGGGTTACAGTTTGAAATTATCTGTCAATTACTGTGTACACACATCTGGAAAAAAAATACTGTTCTTGGAACTCTTAGACCACATCTCTTAATGCAGTGTTGGGCAGTAATCCATTCAAAGTAATACATTACCTTGTAATTACGATTACTTTGCAATGCATTGCTTTGCAAAATAAATTAATTGCATTAGAATGCAAACATAATTACTCGTAATTCTATATATAATGATAGCAATTGTGATTAAAATTACTTGTAATTGTAATTATAGCAAATGTAATCATTATTATTTGCAATTGTGATTATAGAAAATGTAATCATTATTGCATTTTGTCCAACTATGTATTAATGTTTAGAAAAAAGACATCACCGTTTTAAAAACCATGAATTACTTTATTTTAAGGATAAAATTCAATTTCGAGAAAGATTTGAGCCTAGGAAAGATAATTTGTCAAGAGTGTCATCATGCAAACTAGAACGTATCTTATTGCATAGGTATCCAGAGGAGGAGAAGACTCTTTCCGATTCCACAGACGTTGGAGGAATTGTCAGCAAGTATTGATACACACTCTCTAAATGGGGTCCTCGTTTGCCTGACTGAGCAGCACTATTAAGTTCGTGGTTAATCATAGTTGAGTAGGATGCGGAGTCTGGTGTAGGTATTGCAATTGAAGTTGTAGCCTCAATAGCTTCTTGCAATCGGCGCTCAATTGTAAGATGGTCATTCGATTGTAATGGCTCATGGCGTTCTTGTAAACTCCGAGGAAGTTGCGAATTATCAGCCTGAATTCTTACTTCGGCCATTTGTTCCTGTAACGGTTTAAGACGCAAAAGCAATTTCACGCTAAAGTCTTTGACCATCTTCTTTTTTTCTAACTGTGCTTGCGGCTTGTGCAGATATTGGAGGACTAAAGATGTTTTATTGCATCGCTCTTCTAAAATTCTCTTTTGAAAAGATTTTTGCAGATCTTTGCTGAGAGAATGAGATTGTGCTTGCAGCTCCTTTAGAAGAAACTTTACTGTTGCTTCTGCAGTCAAAAGCGTAGCGTCGCGTCTACAGATAGCCGCCACAGCTGCCCGAAATGGTTTCAGTGCGGAAATTACTTGCGTCATGATAGCAAAATATTCATCAGTTAGACGGACATTTGCATTCACTTCTATTAGCGCCTCCTGAATCGCTGACTTCAATGTTCAATAAACTATCCCAGCGCGTTCTGCAGTCGAGAATGAGACACATACTGGTGGAAATGCGATTATCTTGCCGCATGTAGTTCAGTAAGATCTCGTTCTTCAGCGGCGATCGTTTGAACAATTTTACAACCACACGAGCTTTTTTCGTCACTTCATTTATATTTTTCTTTGAAAATACTGGAGATTGTGGATAAATTGCTTCAGGGAATGAGGGATGTGCTACCTCTAGGCTAACGTTAAATGGAGAAGTGTCCTCATTGTCATCCTCGGAAAGGTCAGATTCTGCTTCATTTACTGTTGCGGAAACGAATTCAGGAACAACCCTATCTTTTTTCTTAGAATAAAGTACATCCATCACAGCCAGATGGAGACCATGCGCGTAGCAGAGCTGTTGCAGTGGACCAATAATGTGACCCAATTTTACCATCATTGCGCACCCATCAGTTGTAACACACACAATATCAGTTTCGAAGTCGATTCCAAACTCCAAGAGCTTAGCACCAATGACATATTTGCATTGTTCAGAGGAAAATACTCCAGATATTCGAGTCAAGCCAAGATTCCACACCTTGGTACGGCTATGAATATTAATGTTCAGGTAACGCTTGCTTCTGATTGACGTCCATTTATCCAGCGTAAGGCTGAAAAGTTGCCCCTTTTCTTTCTCCATCTGAAGCTCTCGAACGACCTTCTCACGAAATGTGTCCGCATAACGACACACTTTAATCTTAATGGTCTCTGCGGAGAGAGGAATTTCATGTCCAAGAGCATTGAGGCACTTGCGTAGATCCTTAGATGTAACAAAAACGGAGAATGGCAATCCGTCGAGAGCTATTATTCTAGCTAGCACAGCATCAGTCGATCGATCGATGGAAACAGACGAAAAATGATCGAGAATTGATATCTTGGGGGGTCTTTTTTGCAGGGGTCTGTGTATCACCTCCGTCTTTAACTTTTCTCTTCGAAGTTTCGATTCCGTTGACCGCCTTCTGGTGTACATGCAGCCCTTTTGTAGAACCACCGACGCATTTCAAAATCCTTTTGCACGCTATACACTGTGCATTTTGTCCAGATCCGTCTCGTAGGTAATACAAAGGGGGATCAATAAATAAGGTGAATTATCTTATTTCTTAAAAATTAAAAAAGCAAAAATAATTTAAACCACAGAATATTAAAATATAACATCGAGAGACTATTTAAGGTGTTCTCTTCTTTTTTTCCACGCGTGTCGAATGTCACTACCTTGGCATACATGAATCCTGCCAAGAAGAAAAAGAAGGCCTACAAGCCCATCGTGAACGTCGCCGACCTGGAGAGGGAAGATGAGATGGTGATCTCACGCAACTGCAGCATCCTGAGCTCCATTGGCCATCCTGCCCTGAAATCCTTGCATGAGGACCTGATCCGCTACATCGCCTCGCGGACTGAAATGATCAAGGCCCTCGCTACCGAAGTAGAGAACCTCACTGACACCCTCGAGTCCTTCGCAGAGTTGGACGAAATTGAGGAGGCCAACAAGCCCAAGACTGCTTGCCGCGGCACTCAAACCTGCCCTGCTCCTTCCTGCAAGGAAACCAGCTCCCAGACTGACCCAATCAAGCCCGCCACTCCTGCTCCTGCTGCTCTCCCTGCCAAGAAGCCTGCCTCCACCTTGCCTGCTCCTGCTCCAACCAAAAGGAAGCAGTCTGAAGCTCCCAACCCGCCTGCAAAGAGGACAAACCTGAATGGTCCTTCAAAACCTGTGCCTTCCCACGTCTCCAAGCCTGCGGCCGCCCAAGTGATCCTCCATGGAGAAAAATCGGCGGCCCACACAGTGGTCATCTCAGATGACCCACAGGCTGACCCAAGGGAGATGCTGAAAACAGTCCGCGCTGCTCACACTCTCCCACAAGGCGTTTGGGCCTCCCTGCGCACCAAAGGGAAGCTGGTCCTCCATTCCAGCAATCCTGACACCATCCCTGAGGTTACAACCTCCCTGGCCAACAAGCTGGATGGAATGAAGGTTCGCCAGCAGAAGGAGATCCTGCCGCGAATCTGCCTCTTCAAAGTGGATGAGGAGACATCCAACTCCACCATTGAGGAGACCTTCCTGGAAACCGCTGCTGTTAGAAAGCTTCCTGGGGACAAGGTGGTGCGCGTGGCGCACCGTTCTGCACCCAGAAACGGGACCTGCACCGCCTTCATCGAGGTGGACCTCAAGACCTTTAGAGCACTGGGCGTTCGCGGGAGGATCGTGGTGGATGGAGTAATCCTCAACTTCGAGGAGTCCATCCGCGCCCGCGTCTGCTTCCGCTGTTGTGGCTTCGGCCACAACTCTGCCCAATGCACCAGAGCTCCTAAGTGCTTCCACTGCGGTGAAGACGGCCATGAAGGCCGCACCTGCCCATCCATTGCTGACCAGCGCACCTCCAAATGTGCCAACTGCTGCTCCCAGGGCCTTCCTGATAAGCACGAGGAGAGAGCCTCAAGCTGCCCCATCCTGAAGTCTAGGGCCCTCAAGTTCTAGGCTTCAAGGATCTTCTGCCTCCAATTCCATCTGCCACTTCTCCTGGATTCCTGGCCTATTCAGCGCACCCGCCTCACTGCACCCTGGCGCTATTCCCCTGCTTGCCCAACGTTTCCACCACCCCTGCGAGACATCTCCTGCCGCCAGATCCTAGGGTCCCTTGCCACCTGACATCGAGTTTGGGCTCAAAAATCATAACTTTTGGTTAGTAGCCCGTAAATAAAGATATTTTCTCTTTTTCCACGCGCGGCGCGAGACTTATAAATATACTAAAATGGAAGCTCCCTTGAAGGATTGCACCACGCTTGAACAACGT
This sequence comes from Cordylochernes scorpioides, assembly GCA_030710605.1. Lineage (NCBI taxonomy): Eukaryota > Metazoa > Arthropoda > Arachnida > Pseudoscorpiones > Chernetidae > Cordylochernes > Cordylochernes scorpioides. The sequence continues at coordinate 28,069,271 of CP092884.1, read as the reverse complement.
GCAGTTAGTCGTTTCTTGAATGCAGAAGGTATTCAAACATCTCAAATATGCCAAAGAATGAAAAATATATATGGTGAGTCTTGTTTGTCTCAAAAATACATTTGTAAATGGGTTAACGAGTTCAAAAATGGACGAATTACATGTACCGATATTGAGCGACCTGGACGACCAAGTGTTACAGCGACGCCAAGCACGATAAATGCGGTTGAAAACTTAATTTTGGAGGATAGAAAAATATCCATTTTTACCATAGCCGACAATTTGAATATAAGATATGGAACTGTGCACACCCTTATTGAAGAACAATTGCAATTAAGAAAAATATGCTGTAGGAAGCTTAGTAAAGGTGTTCTCTTCCTTCATGATAATGCAAGGCCGCATACATCATGTAAAACTGTATCTACAATAATTAAATTAGGTTTTGAAGTTTTAGAACATCCTGCATATAGTCCAGACCTAGCCCCTCTGACTATTTCCTTTTTGGACTACTAAAGAAGGAGTTAAAGGGAAAGCGATTTGACTCGGATGAAGATGTCCAGAAAGTGGTGCAAGTTTTTTTTCACACGCTTCCTAAGAGTGCCTATAAAGAGGGTATTTACAAGTTGCCAGAACGATGGAGACGATGCATAGAAAGCCAAGGTGATTATTTTGAATAAATCAAGTCCTAATTTTTAATATCGTTCTTATTTTTTTAAATAAATTATAATTCACCTTATTTATTGATCCCACCTTGTAGCACCAGATTCCTTCTGATTTAAAAGGAATAAACTTCGCCATCACAATCAAGAAGTGATAAGCTTACCAAAAATGTCCGACGCGTTTTCTATTGAGAAATAACAAGGTCCGATAATATTGTTTTAGAGAATTTGTTTTATGTTCGTATAAGTTGAAAACTACTTTAGGCTGATACTTGATAGTGACGAAGCATTTAATGAAATGACATTAAATAGATTTAATTTAAATTAAATGACAAAAAAGCTAGCGAGGGTTTCACAAAATGAACAGCAGAGCAGTGCGTTCATGATGACCCATGCATACAGAGTACAGGATGGAGAGTATAAACATAGATTAAAAAAAAAATTATAAAACAATTTGGAGCCCAGATAAGAGGTTAGTGGCGGGTCCATGTTACACGCAGGTCCGCCACAAAAATAAAGGGATGCCGCTATTATCTAAGAAGCCACTATTTGCATGTCAACAAAATAATTTCAAATCTCTCAGAAAAAAAAAAAACTACCCGAAATGCAGCTGTATAAACAAAACGTCAAAAGTGTGCTATCTCATCATCTGTTTGATTACCAAAATGCTAGATAAGAAAAATATATTTTTGCGCTGGTTTTCATGCACAGACCAGTAATCCCGGGATTTTTCGAGCAGAATCCTGGGATTTCGGGATCATTATTTGGCTCCGGGATTGGAAGCCCTACTCATGACTCACTTCCAGACATCATTGATATTGCCGTGCACAAAAACATCTCCCAAAGCGCATACTCTAAAGTCCTGTACGAACTAACCTCTGATAATCTCCCAGTACTACTTGTGCTACAGGATCTCCTACTCAAATACAAAATTCAAAATTACAGATTGGGCCCTTTTCAAGTACAAAATGGAAATCGCTGAACCTCCTGAACTGATCCTAGACACATCTTCAAAAATAGACGGGGCCATTACACACATTGAAGAACAAATGGTACAAAATTTGAAAGATTCAACAAAATATAAGGACCCGGAACTAGAACGAAGTTATCCACCTCAAATTAAAGAAAAAATACGATCCACCAACAGACTAAGAAAAATATAATGAAAAAACCTGCGACCCCAGAGATAAATCAGCCTACATGACGGCCCGGAGAGAATCACAGAAACTTACAAGAGAGCACGATAACACCAGCTGGGACCACTTTATCGAAAACTTGAAAGTCACGGACCAAACCATATGGAAAGCCATCAAACGATTATTCAACTCTGAAAAACAAGAAATAACACTTTTTTTTTTTTGCTTATCCCTAGTACACGTGGTACAGGCCATGATAATCATGGTGGGTAGTTAGCGACTGCTTTTTACTGTAAGCGCACCACATGTCTACACATGTGAAAGCAGTTCGACTTTGCACTTACAAATGTGTCAGAGCCCCGTTTGGTTACTTGCACTCGCTGGTGGGGTTGGACTTTTGCAAGAATCGGGGGGCCATTGGAGCATTTTTTTTTTTGAATCTATCGCCAACAACTATGAAAAACAGTTCACCCCAATCCCTATGCATCCCACTCCAAACCTACTCGTACATATATCAAACGTGTGAATTCATACATGAAAAAATAAAGAAACAGGACTAGAACCAACAAACATTGGTGAAATAAAAGCGATTATTGAATATCTACCAAATAAAAAAGCTCCCGGAATCGACGAATTGCCTAATGAAGCTCTCAAACTGCTCCCTAATCATATACTAGCATCAATAACCGAAATCTTTAACGCCTCACTGCAGCTTGCCCACTTCCCTGACAGATGGAAAATTTCCATTATCTGTCCCATACTTAAAAAAGGAAAATCCATGCATGAACCAACAAGCTACAGGCCCATCTCACTGCTACCTGCCATCTCAAAACTATTCGAAAGAATTGTTTTAAGAAGACTCAGAAAATCCCTCGAAATAAAGAATCCACTCAGACCTGAACAATTTGGCTACCAAGCCAAGCACTCAACATTGCACCAGCTAGTTGTTGTCACTGAAAAAATAAGAAAAGACATGGACCTAGGCCAAATAACAGGAGCCTCGTTTTTCGATATCGCCAAAGCTTTCGATAAAGTCTGGCACGAAGCCCTTCTCTACAAAATGTGCAAAAAGCACCTTCCTAAATACATCATATAAATATCGCAAAACTTCTTAACAAATAGAACATTCAAGGTACGAGTCAAAGACGAACTTTCAACAGCTAAGATCATCCTTGCCGGGGTCCCCCAATGTTACTTTATGGACCGATTCCTCAACCGTTATGGCTTGGCTAAAGAGAAAAAATGAGTTGAATGTGTTTGTAAGAAACCAAGTACAGGAAATACGAGACACTGTCAATAATGAGAACTAGAAGTTTGTTTACGGAAAATTAAATTCAGCGGATTTGCCTTCTCGAGGGTGCTCTATTGTACAATTTGTCTCGACAAACTGGTGGGAGGGTCCTGAATGGCTCAAAGGGGAAATGGAGAGTTGGCCTAGTTTTGAACCGACTATTGATGAGGAAGAGAACATCAAAGAAAAATGAAAAACCTTACAGGCCCACACCAATCTCATTATCGAAACAAATTGATGGTTCTTAGATAGAAGATCCAAGTATAGCCTAAACATTAGGATTATGGCTCTGGTTTTAAGATTCTTGGACAATGCGAGAAGAATACCCACTGAAAGGGGAAATTTGAAAGTAATAGAGTTAGAAAGGGCCGAAAGGAAGCTGTTGGTTCAAAAAGAGACGTTCCCAGGAAAACAGGCTCCGAAAAATGGATTAAGGACTATTAAATCCGTCGAAGGTTTGTGGTGCGTTGAGACAAAACTGCTACATGGGCAAGATCCAGAAGTGTTTAAACGACCTATTTTACTACCTCGTAATCATCCTCTGGTGGAACAGATGGTTCGTGAAATACACCAACAAAATGGGCATGGAGGAGCCCAATTCATTTTTTCACAATTAAGAGAGAAATTCTGGATCATTGGCGGTCGCAGATTGATTAAACAGATAATTGGAAAATGTGTGATATGTAGGAGGCATAATCAAAAACCTATTCAGACTCCTGGCGCGGCTTTGACGACTATTATAATAGGGTTAGGCAAACCCTTCGAGGTGACAGGTGTGGATCTCTTGGGACCGCTACATCTTAAAGGTGGCAGCAAGGTACCCAAAGGCCTTGTTTACTTGCGCTGTTTACAGAGCTGTCCACCTAGAGATTGTGAGAACATTAGAGACAAACACTTTTTCTTAGCTCTTAAAAGATTCATTTGTCGGCGTGGACGTCCCGGAAAAATATATAGTGATAACGGGACAAATTTCTCAAAAACAAACGAATCACTTAAACGCTTGGATTAGGGGGAGATTGAAAGGGAATCGAGTGTAAAAATAATCCAATGGATTTTTATCCCTCCCTCAGCGCCTTGGTGGGGAGGTTTTTGGGAGAGTTTGGTAAGGGTTGTTAAGAGTTTATTGGTTCGTATGCTCGGATTTAGTAAATTAAATTATGTACAACTTGAAACTGCTTTATGTGAGGTAGAGAGTATTATCAACAATAGAGCTCTTTCATATATATCGGAAGATGACCAAAACCTCATTCCCTTGACCCCTCAAATGTTTCTGCAGACTAACGCAAACAATGAGTTTCCGGAGCTAGAAAAAATAAGAGTGAATTCTTTCACCAGAAAATAAAAGATTTTGAGTAAACTAAATGAGGAACTTAAACAGAGATTCCGCAAGGAATATTTGGGGGTACTGATGCAACGGGCCGAAAATAAAAGGGAGCGGTGCATAAAAGAAGGGGATTTAGTCCTTATAGGCCAGGACAACACTAAAAGAAATCTCTGGCCCGTTGGAAAAATAGTAAAACTTTACTTGGGGAAAGATGGGGTGAACAGGGTTGCCAGAGTCAAGGCATCAACAGGCGAATGGCTACGCCCTGTGCAGAGACTGTTTCCCCATGAGATTTCCTCTGAGGAAACTCCTGAAAAGGCCTCTGGGTATAAAAAACCTCTAACGATCAAAACAAGATCCGGACGTGAAGTCCGCAAACCAATAAGGTTTGCTCCTGATGTTTTGAATCAGTGACAAAAGAAAAGAGAGAGCACATTTCCTTGTTTTTTTTTTTTTTTTGTGTTTTCACACAAAGAAAAGGTGGGGGTATGTTAGAACTCATGGCATATTATATGTATATATGTAAATATTACAACAATTTTCATATTTTTGGTGTTTTGTGTGTGGGACCCCTCAGAGAAGGGGAATCTATTTTTTGCTGTTTTCTTCTCCTATTTTCACACACCGCCCAACCTGTCGAGAGAATGCAATCGTCCGCCGGCCGGATGGACAGTCCAAGTACCCACCGACCAATCGGAGGGGCAGAGGGGTCAAGAGGTCCGGGCGCGGGAGCAGAGTTGGTGACACAGCTGTGCCAAGTAGACAAGAAAAAATCCTCGCGGGGGCTTGCCCAAGATGAGCTCCGGGAACTTCGTCCATCTTCTATAAACGACCATACAAGCGGTCTGAGAAGGGACTGGGAGGCTGACATCTCAAAGAAAGGTGAAGCCGAGACGAATCTTCTGAGAGATTGGCATAGGGGTTGGAGTACGTCGAGGGCGACGAATCGTGTTTCATCTGAAGATACCAGGAAGTTCGTCGCGGACGACGAATTGTGCTTCCAAGGCAGGGGGGCTCGGGCAGGCCGACCTAACAACTGAGAGGGACTGTTTTTGGTGAGCACCCTCTCACACCCTTTTATTTCCAAAATTGATATATTTTTAAATGTTATTCTAGCTTATTTTTTTAGTATTTTTTCTTTCTTATTTTTACTTAGTTTTCTATTTCGTCAATATCATAATTTTATATATTTTCTTTGTTAAAAAATATTAAGTTGCATGCAAATTTTGGAATAAACAAAAATAATAAGTTTTCATATATTTTTTATCCTTTATTTTATAGCTATCAAAAAATTAAACAAAAGCTTTATATGTGTAGCCTTTGTTGTCTTCCTTTTTTCTTGCTTGAACACCCAAGACAGCCCCTGCATGGCCCCTGCGCAAGGATGACACGCAAAATCGTGAAGCGTTCAACCCAAGACAGCCCAAAACAATATCAAACTTTAGGTTAAAGTTTTTATTTTGTTAAAAAGGGGGTTTGTGGAGCTTTGCGAATTTTTCTTTTCCTCCACGAGCTTTTTTAATTACTCCTTTCTTAACACTAAGTGTATGTGTACATCAAAAACATGTACAATTTGAAATAAATTTGTGTGCTTTCTCACTTTTGAAATTCTGATTTCATTGTGATTTTGTCTGCTATATGAAATCTGCAGAATTCACTGAAAAGTCGCGCTCTTAAACAAAAATATTTCAAAGAAGAATTTAACTGATATTAGAATTATCTTTCTCTACATATTGAATAGACCAACATAAGTCAAATTCTGAACAATCCATAAATTCATTTAAATGATGCGAAAATTATCAACTCCTCACACAATATAGGCACTTATAGCATTAAAAAATAATTTACAACCATAAATATTTTTCTTCAATCATCAATTTGTCTCTAAAATAACTTATTGAATAGAAAAAAGACAACTGATGATATTCTTTCCCGAAAAACGCCTAAAACGCTGGAAAAGCGCTCATCACTCAATTAGTATTATAATTAGTAAAAACACAATAAAGAACAAAATTAAATTTTCTAATACTCTCTCTTACAAAGTTAGACAGATTATACTAACATGGAATTGTACCAACGTGGCAGCTCACAGTTATACAAACTTCCCACAACAGCCACCTTATAAAGACAATTTCTTACCCTTTATATATTTCCAGTTCTATAAGAGGCCGCAGTAAAATCTTGAAATATATTTTTCTCAAGTAATTCTATTTTAATTATAAGTAATTCAAAATATTTTAACACGTATGATTATTTTTTAAATAGGACAATTTTCTACTGTCCCCTCACTACAATGTTAAATTAAAAATAAGGAAATGGCAATGCAGTCTTTTATAAAAAAGATCAAAAAAATATATGAAAACTTTTTCAATAAGTTTTCCTTTCCATTTAAATGAATAAACTCTCTTATACACTGCGTGACATTGAAAATGGAACACCAAGAAATAGTGGCCAGAAAGTGATGAAACTCGGCACACAGAGAGAGACAGGGACGAACAATAAGTGATCTTTATTTCAAAATAATAGTCATAATACAGAGCGAGAACGGCGTCGGCTTAGTAGCAAGTAGGACCACCGCGGACGGCGATGCACGCAGCAACACGTCTAGGTAGAGAGCCAATCAGAGTACGGATGGCGTCCTGAGGGATGGCTCTCCATTCCCTCTCAACCATTTGCCACAGTTCGTCTTCTGAACGCGGCTGTGGCAAGGCATGCAAACGGCGTCCAATGATGTCCCAGACGTGCTCGATTGGTGAGAGATCAGGAGAGTACGGTGGCCAGGGAAGCATCTGTACATCTTGCAGAGCTTGTTGGCTAATGCGAGCAGTGTGCGGTCGGGCGTTATCGTGCTAATAAAGGGCATTGGGTACCCCCTGAAGCTAGGGGAGTGTCACCGGTCGCAGCACATCATCAACGTATCGTTGGGCCGTCATAGTGCCCTGAATACGAAGTAAAGGTGACCTGGAATCATACGCGATTGCGCCCCAAACCATGATTCCACGTTGTCGCACGGTGGGGCGTTCCACAATTGCTGCCGGATTGGACCTTTCTCCACGTCGACGCCACACGCGTACACGGCGACTATCACTGGACAAGCAGAAACGCGACTCATCTGAGAACACGACCCTGTGCCATTCCGTCATCCACGTCGATCTAGCCCGGCACCATTCCAAGCGTTGGCGCCTATTCGGTGGGGTCAATGGCAGTCTTCTTAGCGGACGGCATGAGTGCAAGCCATTAGCAACCAATCGACGGGAAATGGTTCTGGTCAAGATGTAATGATCTAGGGTGTCTTGCACATGTTGCAGGATGGAGGTACAAGTGGCTTGTGGGGCCGCCACTGCTTGTCGAAGGATACGCCGATCCACACGTGCTGACGTCACTCTGGTTGCACCGACATTCCTATAAATTGCCACATTTCCTTGTTCCAACCATCTTCTCCACAGTCGGTGCACCGTGGACGCACCAAGGTGTGTATCAGCTGCGATTTGACGTATGGACCAACCTGCCCTTTTCAGTCCGATCACCATGCCCCTCGTAAAAGCGTCTGTCTGCTTGAACTGCCTCCGTTTACGATGACCTGGCATTCTCTGTTATTACACGTGTCTTTTGACACAAGAACAAAATTTCTACAATGATTTTCCTTGAAGAAATAACGACACGAATACTGTCCTTTCTGCAAGTTCCTTCCCTTATATCTTGCTCCATGTGCGCACGAGAGCTGCGCATTTTACATCATTTGCATAACTCGGTTAGGCGCGTCTACCCTGAAATTTGCATAATTTTCTGGCCACTATTTCTTGGTGTTCCATTTTCAATGTCACGCAGTGTATATTACGAAAGTTTTATTTATTATTTTTTATAAAAGATAAATAAAGGGGAGGGCCTGTTTAATTTGAATGTTGAACCATTTCGTTATTTTATCACATCAGTAAGTGCAGTAGAAAATCGCTTTATTTTAAAAATGCTGAACTGCGTGCTACTTAAAAAATACAGAGCGCCTACGTCACAGGACGACGTGGCATTCAGGGAGCTTCCAACCACTGCCACTGGAGGCGCTGTACATTTCCATTCACTCCCTGTTGTCTTCCCTTGTACTACATGCTTGCATGTCCTCGTGATATATTAAAACCTATATATATTTCAATCTATTCTCAATTTGATTGAACCACCGATCCAACAAGTGGTAGCAGAGCGTGGACCCTAGCTCTGTGGTTCAAGTTCAGCGTATCCTCGTGAGTAAAATTCCTTCAGCGAAGCTACCTCCGTTTGCCCTCGTCGAGAAGTTGCTGCGTCACCATGGCGGCCGTTAGTGCAATAACGGCGGCGGTTGAAAAATTGAACGGCCAAAATTACCGCTCATGGAAGTACAACATCAAGATGCTACTAATTGAGAAGGGCTTGTGGGATGTGATGTTTAAAGATGAAGATACCCAAGATGCTCAACTAAAAGCTCAAAAGGATAGAGCCTTGGCTGTTATCGCGTTGTCGATAAATACAGAACACCAAATCCACACCATCGACTGTTCATCGCCACAGGATGCGTGGAAAAATCTGGAACAGGTTTTTGAGCCAAAATCTCGTTCGAGGATACTACAGTTAAAGAAGCAGTTTGTGAACATCAAGCTTCAAACTGGTGAGTCAATGTTAGACTATTGGAATAGATTGAAAATTTGTACGGACCATTTAAAAGAAGCAGGTGCGGAAGTCGACAATCAAGATATAGCATACAGCATGCTATCAGGGTTACCTGACAGCTTCGATACCCTGGTGATGTCGTTCGGAAATGTCGAGGACTCTGACTTCACATCGAACAAGGTTAGAAATACTTTACGCACAGAGTATGAAAGAAGATCTGCCCGAGAAGGAGCAAGTTCAGGTCTCGGCGAAGCACTCAATTTTTCAAAGGACGACACTCGGAAGACTTCCAGAAAACAAGGAGTCAAGTGCTACCGATGTTCGAAAATCGGCCATATCGCCAAGGATTGCAGGTCGTCCATCAACCGAGACTACAAGGCGGATAAAAGCTACAGCAGGAAGAAAGACTCTTTTAAATCTCCGTCGGAGAATATGCTCATGGCCTTCAATGCAGTCTCTTCGGAAGATGAATTCATCTTGGACAGCGGCGCAACACATCACGTCTGTAAGAACCGACTGTAGTATTCTGTGTTTTAAAATATATAATAGAAGATATCATCATCATAAACAATAACATACAGATGTATAATGTAAACAACGTGTTAATGTAAAAATATAAATATAAAGTGTAATAAACAATTAGTAATAATAATTTCATCTGGTGAGTAATGTTTAATTAAATAATAACTATACAACAATAACGATACAACATAAATTGGCGACGAGAATTTGAAAATATAACTGTAGCCCTAAAAAAAAACAAGTATGGCAGCCAACCTGACGCCACCGTTACCCATGAATATAAATGCAAGCAATTTATTTGCGGAATATAAGCAATGGATGGAATCCTATGCCATTTTTGAAATAGCATCTGGAATTTCAAAAAAATCGGATGAAATTAAGAGAGCAACTCTATTGCATTGTTTAGGGCCAAATGTACAGCGTATATTTTTCAACTTGCCAGATGAAAAGGAAAATTATGAACAAACTAAAATGGCTTTAGATAAATATTTCACACCTTATAAAAATGTGGTCACTGAGAGATTTAAATTTAGACAAAGAGTCCAGAAAGATGATGAATCGATCGACAACTACCTAATTTCTTTAAGAGAGCTTTCTAAATCTTGTGAATTTGGGAATTTAGAAGCTGATATGATAAGAGACCAAATAATTGAAAAATGTAACAATAAAAAACTTAAAGAAAAATTGTTGCAACAAGAAAATTTGACACTGTCAAAAACCATTGATATTGCTAGAATGTTAGAAATTTCTAGAAAAGAAATTAGACTTCTTGAACCTCAAAATGATCAAACACTAAATAGAGTTCAAAATAAACCTAAAAAGCACTATAATGCTAATAATTTCAACAAAGGTAGATTCACTAATCAAGGTACCCCATCATTTTTAGGTGCCTCAAAGCCTAAATGTTATCGCTGTGGATTAGATACACATTCAGCACAAGAATGTGGTGCTAAAAAAATGACTTGTTCATATTGCAATAAATTAGGACATCTTTTTAGAGCTTGCAGGAACCGCCCAAATCAAAATAATAATAGAAACCACAAAAGTGTCAATCAAACTAAAGTTAAGACCATACAAGAAGAAAATAAGACTGAAGTAGGTGAAAGTTCAGATGAATATACCTACTATACAGGTGCTGAAAATAAAGAAAAAGTGCAAATAGATGGTAGTGAAATAAATATGATAATTGATACAGGGAGTGATAGAACTTTCATAAGCTATAATAAGATGCTTGAATTATATGGCCATAAAATTATGCCAAAATTACATGACACCACCCGAACCTTTTTTGCCTATGGTCAAGATAGACCTCTTCCATGTTATGGTTATTTCAATGCTGTGATTTCTTGGAAAGAAAATTCATTTTCAGAAGAAATTTATGTGATTGATAAAAAAGTTGAATCTTTGTTGGGAGGCAAGGCTAGTTTTGAACTAGGTATAATTAAAAGGGTAAATCATGTAAATGAATCAATGTCTACTAATATAGAAACTCTTGTTCAAGAACATGAACATCTTTTCCATGGACTTGGAACTATAAAAGGCTATAGTCATAAAGTGACATTGAAAGACAACTATAGGCCCATTGCCCAGAGATGCCGTCGTATACCTTATGCAATGGTAGAAGCAGTAAATCAAGAGCTTGATAAGATGCTAGAGAATGGAATCATTGAAGAAGTGCATCAAGGTTCTGAATGGGTTTCTAACATAATAGTTGTTCCAAAAAGGGATAGTGAGGAAATTAGACTATGCATAGACCTTCGGGAAGTGAATAAAGCAATATTGAGAGAAAGACATCCAATTCCTACAATTGACAATATGTTACATGCCCTTAAAGGTGCTAAAGTATTTGCAAAGCTGGATGCAAAAAAAGGGTTTTGGCAGGTTGACTTAGACCCTCAATCAAGACCCCTTACAACTTTCATCACGCACCGTGGTTGTTACAGATTTTGTAAAGTTCCTTTTGGTCTATCAAGTGCTCCAGAGGCATATCAGAAAGGAATGGATTCAATTTTGCTTGATTTGAAAGGTGTAATTTGTTACTTGGACGATGTCGTAGTTTACGCCAAAGATAGACAAGAACTAGAAGAAAGGCTTAGAAAAGTCTTACAAAGATTTGATAAAGTAGGCATTAGGCTCAACAGGAATAAGTGCAAATTTGCAATGGAAGAATTGGATATTTTAGGTCACATTGTTAGTAGTGAAGGTATTAAACCTGATAATAGGAAAATAGAAGCAGTCTTAAATTTTCCAATACCAAAAAATATTGAGATGTTAAGGTCATTCTTAGGAACTTGTGGGTTTTTAAGAAAATTCATACCTAATTTTTCTAAATTGGCAGAACCTCTAAATAATTTGACTAGAAAAAATGTTAGGTGGAATTGGGATTTGAAAACAAATAAAGCATTTCAGGATCTTAAAGAGTCACTAACAAAAGAGCCATGCTTGGCATATTACAACTTGAACTCACCAACTGAATTAATCACAGATGCAAGCCCTATTGGTCTTGGAGCAGTATTAATACAAACACAACAAAATGGCATTAAAAGACCCATTGCATATGCCAGCAGATCCTTAACTGATACTGAAAAAAGATATTCACAAATAGAAAAAGAGACAATGGGATGTGTATGGGCAATTGAACATTTTAACACCTATATTTGGGGAAGGAAATTTGTGTTAAAAACAGATCACAAACCTCTAATCTATATGCTGAATCCTAAGAATGGAGCTGTTTTGCCTCCAAGAATTCAAAGATTGAGTTGGAGATTACAACCATATGACTTTGAAATTGAATTCATTCAAGGAAAGCAAAATATTGCAGATATATTTTCAAGACAACCTCTTTCTAACACAAGTGATGAAAAATGGCTGGAGGACTATGTTCATAAAGTCTTATCCATCACTTCTGAAGAGCTTCAAGCACTGTCTTTGAAAGAGATAAAAGTTTGTACAGAGCAAGATCCTTTGTTTCAAAAACTGAAAGATATGGTTCAAAAGGGAGTTTGGCCATATCCTTTGAATGAAGAATTCAAATGTTTTTATAAGTTTAAAGATGAACTCTCAATTTTTGATAATCTTATCTTAAAAGGAAGTAGAATTTTGCTACCTTCAAAACTAATAAAGAGAGTCTTGAGAATTGCACATGAAACACATCAAGGAATGACAAGAACCAAACAACTGTTAAGAGAAAAATATTTTTGGATAAACATGGACTTTGACATTGAAAATTTGATAAGAAACTGTCCAATTTGTGTAAGGAATCAACCATTGATAAATGATCAACCATTGCAAATAGTTCCGTTACCATCAAAACCTTGGATGAAACTTGGAATTGACATAGTTGGTCCAATTGGCCATCATTATGTTTTAACAGTGATCGACTACTATTCTTCATATCCTGAAGCAATGATAATAGAAGACATTTCCAGCAAGACAATTATTGAAAAATTGATGGAGATTTTTGCAAGACATGGTTATCCACATGAAGTTGTAACAGATAATGGCTTACAGTTTGTAAGTACATCAATGGAAAGATTTTTAAAAGAATGTGGAATCAGGCACATCAAAGCCTCACCCTATTACCCAAAAAGTAATGGGAAGATAGAAAGATTCCATAGATTTCTAAAGAAACAATTCAATTCAAGTTCTGAAGAAGGGAAAGATTGGAAAGAAGATTTATCCAGAATTTTAATGTCTTACCGAACTACTCCAAACAGATCTACAGGAAAGACTCCAGCATTCCTATTATTTTCAAGAGAAATCAAAACTAAATTAAGCTCACTTGTTAATGATGCAGAAGAAGATGAATCCAACATCAAAGAATTCAATATGGTCTACAAAGAAAAAATGAAAACATATAATGATATAATTCGGAAAGCTAGTCCTCATAATTTTGAAATTGGAAATTTAGTTTATGTGGCAAATCCAAATAATGGAAAACTTGATTCAAATTTCAGATCAGAACATCATGTCATTCTTGAAAACACTTCAATAAATTCTTTTAAATTAGTCAACACTAAAAATGGGAAAATAATTCATAGAAATGCTAAACATTTGAAACATGTTCCTACTCAAGAGACCAATCAAGACATTTCTGACTTGATTCCAGAAGAGAGCCAGGAAAATCTTAGTTCAGATTCAACAAGAATTGAACACCTCAACTCTTCTGATGTACAAATACCAGATGATAATTCCTCAAACCAAGACAAGGACACTTCTTTAAACCGACCAAGTTCAAGTAGAACAGGGTCTACATTTAACCCAGTTGTTTCAGATAGACTTGATGCCGAGGCTCTTCACCAGTTGCCACCAGAGGTTTCTCCACCCTTGCCGACTACCAAGGAACCCGTGATCACCAGGAGTGGAAGAGTTGTCAAGCCATCATCAAGATATAAAGACATGATTCCTTTCATCTAAAGGAAGGAGGGAATGTAGTATTCTGTGTTTTAAAATATATAATAGAAGATATCATCATCATAAACAATAACATACAGATGTATAATGTAAACAACGTGTTAATGTAAAAATATAAATATAAAGTGTAATAAACAATTAGTAATAATAATTTCATCTGGTGAGTAATGTTTAATTAAATAATAACTATACAACAATAACGATACAACACCGACAATGGTTTACAAGTTTCCAGCCTACTACGTGTGAGCCCATCCAGACTGCGAGCGGCAACCTACAAGTAGAGGGAGTTGGAAATATCCACATGAAGATATACCTAGATACTGGAACGCAAGATGTCACCTTGAACGACGTGCTTTTTGTGCCCCAAGCAAGAAGAAATTTGCTTTCTGTGTGGCAAACAGAGGATAAAGGCAAGCACATCAAGATTTGTAACCACAAGGCAAGAGTGTTCAACGACAACAGAGTGATATGTGTGGCAAGGAACCTAAACGGATTGTACATCGTTAGAGGTAAGCCTATCTTACAAAATGCGCACTTAGCTAGTTCAAGTCCGCCTACACTAGAACTTTGGCATAAACGCTTTATGCATATCAATGCAGACACTTTAAACAAGTTAGCGAAAAGTTGCGTTGTTAATGGTCTTGAAATTTCCAAAGGAGAAATGTCAATATGCGATGATTGCTGTATGACAAAGTCAACAATGTCGCCACATAAAAGCTCTCCATATAAAATAAAAATTAAAAATTTGTTAGAGTTAGTACATAGCGATCTGTGTGGACCATTTCCAGTTGAATCTTTTGCTGGGTCACGCTATTTTCTAACATTTACAGACGATTTCTCCCGCAGAGTTACTGTTTATTTCTTAAAGCATAAAGATCAAGTTATTGAATACTTTGACATCTTTAGGGCTAGAGCCGAAAGAGAAACAGGTCATAAGGTTAAACGCTTGCGGACAGATAACGGGTTAGAATATTGTAATAAAAACTTTAAACAAAAACTTGAGAGCCTTGGAATAAAACACGAATTAACGAATTCTTAAAGCCCTCAGCAAAATGGCGTCTCGGAGCGTTTAAATCGTTCGTTACTTGACATGGCTAGAGCGTCAATGCACAACGCTGATTTGCCACAAAAATTCTGGGCTGAAAGCGTTAATTGTGCCGCATACATTAAAAGTAGAAGCCTTTGTAGCGCTCTCGATAACAAAGTTCCAGAGGAAATTTGGCTTTCAAGAAAAGTGAGCGTACGTCATTTTAAAATATTTGGAGCTCTAGCTTATGCTCATATTCCAAAGCAAAAGCGAAAGAAATTCGACCGTCGAGCTAAAAGATGTATCTTAGTCGGATATTCAACACAATCCAAAGGTTATAGACTCTGGGATAATGATTCTAAACAAGTGTTCATAACTAAACATGCTAGATTCGAAGAAAATAAAGTCGGTTTAAACCAGCTTAAGGATGACGTAACGGAAGGTAGCGAGGCTAAAAACAGTTTCGTTTGGTTGCCGGAACAGGGCAAAATTTTCCGCCACGTGATCCTGACCTTCAACCAGGTTACGACAGTCAACTAGAAGTTCCGTCGGCTTCAGAAGTTAGAGATATAGTGGGGGGTTGTTCTGATAATACTTTGAGCCTCCGTAGTCGAGAAATTGAAAGAAAAACACTGAATCTTGCAAATGTTGAACTAAATTTATGCGAGGTGTCTGAGCCTCAAACTTTTAAAGAAGCTGTTTGCTCACCCGAATCAGATCTTTGGAAAAATGCGATGCAAGAAGAGTTAAATTGTTTAGAAGAAAGACAAACATTGGTTATCACTAATTTACCTAAAAATAAGAAAGTAATCGGTAATCGTTCCAAGCACATCTCAGTTCAATTCCACTACACAAGAGATAAGATAAACTCCGGTGATATCGTTGTCCAGTTTGCCAACACCAAGGAAAACATGGCCGATATCCAAACCAAGACTTTAAAGAAGTTGATGCACAGATATGCATGTTTCCAGATGAATTTGAAGTCGCAAGTGGGGGAATGCTGAACTGCTTGCTACTTCAAAAATACAGAGCGCCTACGTCACAGGACGACGTGGCATTCAGGGAGCTTCCAACCACTGCCACTGGAGGCGCTGTTCATTTCCATTCACTCCCTGTTATGTCTTCCCCTGTACTACATGCTTGCATGTCCTCGTGATATATTAAAACCTATATATATTTCAATCTATTCTCAATTTGATTGAACCACCGATCCAACAAAAAATTACCACATACGCGCCAAAAATAAATTACCTATAACAGATTGAATATGCTAATTCACCATATTAAACTCTTAATTAGGATTTTTGCTTTCCTATTCTCTCTTTTATTTGAAAACCTTTTTCTGCTTATCTCTAGTACACGTGGTACAGACCATGATAATCATGGTGAGTAGAAGTAGACGACTGCTTTTACTGTAAGTGCACCACATGTCTACACGTGTGGAAATCAGATTTAAAAACTTCTCTCAACAAGAATATATGTAGGGAAAAGAATAGGCATTTCCTGACCACTCAAACGAGCGAGTGGATATCATTAGTCAGGAATGCCTATTTTTACATTACCACACAACCTGATCTTCTACTATTTTTCTTATTTTCCCCCTTCTTTTTCATGAAAATTTATTTATAAATATAAACAAATTATTATTTTTGTTATTATTATTATTATTATTATTATTATATATATATACAATGGTACCTCGACATACGAGCGCCCCAACATACGAGATTTTCGAGATACGAGGCGACGAGCAAGTGATTTTTTGCTTTTAGTTACGAGCGAAATTCGAGATACGAGTTCGGTTCGGTAGTAACACGCAGTCGCGCCATCACGATCAGTTAGCAGCGTGCTTCCGCTGTGATAAGTTGTGTTTTGTGTTCGCGTTTTGAGTTGCGTTTACATTTACAGTTTTAGTTCATTTATTTTTATAACCATGGATCGGAAGAAAGTTTGTAAAAAGTCAAGTGCTAAGAAAAAGATGATGAGAATTGAATTAAAACGTGAAATTTGTACAAGTGAGATAAAGGAGATCTTAGGAATGTGGGAGAGAGTTTCACAGTTCGTGAAAAAAAAAAAACACCCAGAAAAAGTTGCAACAGGTCGTACATCTGACCTTTTTAATGACACTTGCCTAACTCATTTCCGGAATATTCTGAGAGGGAGGAAGAAACAAACCTCCTTGGACATGTTTTTTTCTAAACGGCCTACAGGTGAAAACGAGAAAAATGTAGCGAAAAAGGCAAAAACCAGTGAGGATATCTAATTTATTTCTTTACATTCTCTTTTTTGTTTTTGTGCAATAAATATTTGATATTTATAAATACGTTTTAATTATTTAAAACCACGTAACGAAAATAACTGGGGTGACATTTTGGAGGTTGGAACGGATTAATGGTAGTTCAATTGTTTTGTATGGGGAAATTTGCTTCGAGATACGAGTAATTCAACAACAACAACAAAAAAGCCTTTATTTAGGGTCACTGACCCTATACAGGATTCACCAGAGGTATGCATAAGTACAAAGCAGTGAGACAACGGAAATAGCGATATATACAGAGTAAAAAGAGAAAGAAAAAAAAAAAAACAAGAAAAGGAAAAAAAAAAAATAATAATAAGAAAGAGGGAAGCAAGAAATCAACACAAAAAGAGTAGCAGTAAGAAAGTGAGGAGTGAGTATCACTTGGCCTTCTTCTGAGATATGGACTTGTGGAAACCATAAAACGCCGTAGCAATATACTTATTCTGGGTCATATTGTCAATTATTGATGGAAGTGAAGCACAGAGTTGCCCAATACGAGTAATTCAAGATACGAGCAAGGTTGCAGAACGAATTAAACTCGTATGTCGAGGTACCACTGTATATATATATATATACAGTATATATATGAAAAAACAACAGAAAAAAAATAAAAGATAAGTGGGTCAGGTGTTGATATTAAAAATAAAAAAGGCATCTCCTGATACGAGCACATGTGCTTTTTAGATGGCAGAGCGCCATCTAGTGGAGCAAAAATAAACTAAACGTTTATTTAGCTTGCTCCGTGATATTTGGCCAACCCAATTTCTTGATTTATCAAGAAAAGCCATCCACGAACGCGTTTCGCGCTGTTGGCGCTCGTCAGCGTGGAGAAGGCTGTAACCACTGCGACCAAAAAATATTTTTGGTCCCAATGGCTTCCTGAGAAATCAGAAAATGGGTATTTAAGGCCAAATTTGCGTAAAGACGCTTAACACATGAAAAAACAATAGAAAAAAATAAAAGATAAGTGGGTCAGGTGTTGATATTAAAAATAAAAAAGGCATCTCCTGACCAAGAGCACATGTGCTTTTTAGATGCCAGAGCGCTCCATTTTTGCTCCACTAGATGGCGCTCTGCCATCTAAAAAGCACATGTGCTCGTGGTCAGGAGATGCCTTTTTTATTTTTAATATCAACACCTGACCCACTTATCTTTTATTTTTTTCTATTGTTTTTTCATGTGTTAAGCGTCTTTACGCAAATTTGGCCTTAAATACCCATTTTCTGATTTCTCAGAAAGCCATTGGGACCAAAAATATTTTTTGGTCGCAGTGGTTACAGCCTTCTCCACGCTGACGAGCGCCAACAGCGCGAAACGCGTTCGTGAATGGCTTTTCTTGATAAATCAAGAAATTGGGTTGGCCAAATATCACGGATCAAGCTAAATAAACGTTTAGTTTATTTTTGCTCCACTAGATGGCGCTCTGCCATCTAAAAAGCACATGTGCTCGTGGTCAGGAGATGCCTTTTTTATTTTTAATATATATATATATAATATATAACAATATATTTCGCTTTCCTTTATATATAAATTTCATATTCAAAAAAATAATAATTAGAAAATGAAATGTCTTGTTAATATTTTTATGTATGATTGCTCATTTATTAAAGGAACGCCTTTTTAGTAATACCATATTTCCTTTACACGGTCACATCGCACTACGCAGGGAATTGGAATACACCATACTGGCCGGAAAGAGGTCTGGGCGACGTATACCTGGACGCCCGCCGACACGCTTCGTGGACCAATTAAAGGAACTCACTGGTTTAACGGTCACGAGATGGTACATCGAGTATAGGATGTAATACAGACAGTGGGCCACAACGTTCGATCGCGAATAAGATGATTTATATATATCCTTTATTCTACTGGAATATCTAAAAGTTATCCTTTGTCAAAGAATAGAACTCAGTCTTTGCATAGAATCTGATTTTAAGCTATGGAAGCAAAAGGATCTCATAGGTGATTACTATTTTCGATTAGATTTTCTGAAAACCTCAGTAGAGTAGTTATACCTTTCGAAAGGCTGTTAAGCCCCAAATCTTGTATTGCCGTTATACATATATAAAAGAAACACTTCCCTCAGCGAATTGTATTTTATTTTTAATTATACCGGAGGGATTATATTATTAACGATTACTATTTTATTTGGGTAGTCCAGTATTATATGAACTTTGCCACAATTCTTCAACAAGTCAGTGTCATGGACAACTCCCATCCTGATGAAAGACTTCAGTCCAGATCTTCATTTCTAACACAACGAACCTTTGAATGGTGAACGCTGACTCTAATTTCGTAATATTTAAAAGATCGCTATATATTTAATATTCTGTTTTTTTTTAGTTCCTGATGATTAAACTGGGAATCTGCCAAACTTGTAAGTTAAAAAGTCGAACTGCAGGTGTACATATTTAGTGCAACTAGATTAAAAGTAGTCGTTAACTACCTACAATGATTATAATGAATTTTTAGAACATGTATTTGGAATAAGTTAAAATAATATTCTATTTCCAAAACAGAGATAAAATGTTCAAAATTGGGAATCTACAATACTATTAGGTGGAAAGGTTGAACTTCTTTCTACAGGTGTAGGTATATTTAGTGCACCTAGAATAAAATAAAAAGTAGTCGTTAACTACTCACCATGATTATAATGATTCTGTGTAACATGTATTTAAAATAAGTTTAAAAATATTATAATTCCAAAACAGAGATAAGATGTTCAATAGTTTCAGAGGACATATCTTTCCGACACCATCACTACGCCAGTCTGATCATTGCTGGAACTCTATTCCGCCTACTCCTGGCAGATTCTTGCTTCGGACTCATACTTCTGTATGCGTCTATACCGATTCCTTCTTAACTCTTAACTACTCGAAACTTATATCACCTAAATATAAAACTGAGTTTTCTCTTCGACAATTTCGAACTGAATTCCATATTTTGAGGTCGAAATTAATTATGAATATGATAATATATTAATGAGTATCAATATCATCCTTAGATAGAGGTTGCCTCTCTCTGGCCGGCATTCATTGTTCTTAAAATAAATTATTTTTAAAGAAATATTATTCTTATTACAATACTATGGTAGTGTACAAATAATATAATCATTATTTTAATAATAAATACCGGTGAAACACACGATATTACCGCAGAACCGACATTTAATATGAATTTAGAGGCAGATTCATCACTCTAGGATTTATCAGAATAAATGAAAAGATGATTTGGTCTTAGGCAATATTTAGAAAAAATGTGTGTGCGTGTGGAAAAGAAAGGGGATTAAAGGAAGACATGCATTAGCGAAGCAAAAAGTAGACAGAAATATGAATTTCAACAATTTTATTAAGAAAAAAAAATTGGAGAACAAGGTGATTCAAACAACAGTTGGATAGATTCCGGCTCTAAGTAAAAAGTTGATCTGCAACACACAAAACCTCCTGTCATAAAAGTATCAAACTTGTATAAAACACGTAGAATAGTTTATAATGGTAGTCTGCATCAAATATAGCCCAGTTTAGGCTTATAGATAATGTTAAATGTAG
Source organism: Cordylochernes scorpioides (assembly GCA_030710605.1). Lineage (NCBI taxonomy): Eukaryota > Metazoa > Arthropoda > Arachnida > Pseudoscorpiones > Chernetidae > Cordylochernes > Cordylochernes scorpioides. The sequence goes on along the minus strand of CP092884.1, from coordinate 28,048,432 downwards.
GGAAGATCTGGGGTTGTATTTATGAAAGAATAACTTCTGATTCATCAATTGAATGTCCTTAATGAATCACTATTGGATAAATTACCAACTGAATGTTCAATATTGGAACTTGTGGAGAATTAGCTGAAACTTTCAATATATATATATTTTTTATTTTTAGCTATATGAACATGGATCTTTAGATTAACATGGAATCATGGTCATGAATTTTAACCGGTGGCAAAATTTTGCTTTGGTTTATTTCTCTAAATAGTTCACAATTGTTTTACAAGGAAGTCATCTTGAAATAGCAACATTATAGATTGTCTAATGAATATTTTCAGAATGCTATCAAGTCTTATCCTAGGTTGGCTTATACAGAACAATTTTATAGTTTTCTTAGTATATCAATAAGACATCTGTTATTTCCCTCTAGTACTAACAATTCGTCATTTGTGGTATTTAACTTATTGTTTACGCACAGAATCCTCGAATAGCATCAATTTTCGAGTATTTCAGTATTGCATACAATAGGTTGAGATTAAAATATGATTATACAAATATCTTCAGATCGTGTTGTAAAAAATGCATGCACTAAATATATATCCTAGTTATTCCAATTAAATAAAAATGTTTATTAAATCAATTTCTGTATAATTGGTTATTCATATAATTGAAATTATTGTTGAAAAAGAGTTTTATAATTTTAATTATTGTATATTTTCATCACAAAGAAGTCTAACAGCGCAAGTGTCCCTAGGGGGACATAGCGCTATAAATTGAAATAAATAAATAAATAAATTAGGTTTACATTTCGGATTCCTGATATATGTTGTGTTTTCTGATGTGACAAGAAAGGTGTTGTTAATAAATGAGGATACTTACATGGTCATCCCTTGTGGCCTCCCTTGCCTCCTCTCCCGCCACCTTTCCCTCCACCTCCACCTCCCTTGCCACCTCCTCCGCCTCCTTTACCCTTGGGAGCCCCGTACACCATTGTGGTACATCCGGCCAGTACCATCAGTACCACCACCAACAGCCACTGGACCCATATCAATACACATTACAATGGTACATAAGTAGGGACAATGTGTGGCATGTCCTCACATCTGGAACCTAACAGAGATCTGTTTTGTCTATCTATTTTTTTTTTCATATCACTAGCTAATCTTCCTTTCCTCATTTTAAAATCTTTCTTATATTTTATTTTTCACATATTCTAGCTTATTCGCGCAAATTTGACCTTAACTAGCCATTCCTTGATTTTTAAAGAAGCCTGATGTACAGAGGCTTTATTGGACATTTGAGTCAACTTTCGCCACATTAACGAGGTTCAAAAGCCCAAAACGAGTACGTAATTAGCTTTTATATACTTATCAAGAAAATGGGTTGACTAAAAAATGGAAAAAAACATAAATCAAATTTTAGTTAATATTCATTCCGCTAGATGGCTTTTAGCTATCCAAAATGCCCTTTGAATAGTCAGGACATGACTATGTTTCATTCCTTCTTATAAAAAAACATATTTTTGATCAAAAATGTCAGTTGGCTGAACGCCAACCTTTGTAAGTACAACAAATTTATTTTATGTAAACAACAAGCTCAAATCTACATAATGTCAATAGGTTAGAGTTGAAAATAACTTTTAGTTTGAATTAATGTTTAGTTGAAATGTATGAAATTTGATAAAAGAATACTGTGTTTTCACAATAAAAAGAACGGAAATCTCTCAGTTTTCCATCCATAGCCTAGGAGGTTAAAAAATACATGAATTTGATCAATTATAAAAGACAGTTCAATAGGAAGAGTACAGACTGGTTAAGATTCCTTATACTGTAATTACATATTCATATACATAGGACTACGATATATTGTACAAAATCAACAAAACTATAATCTAAGTACCATTTGTCTAACACTGCTGGAATAGTACTTACCAGAATCCTCATTGTTAGAGCTCGAAGAGAGTACTGTGGGAAACCTTAAGTATACTGTAAAAGATGAAATTCTTTCCTTATATAGGCCCTAGTGATGTCCGTGAAAGCCCAGTATCCACTTAGGCTGGAAAGCCACTCGGAAAGCTTTCAAGGACTTTCTCATCAGGAATTTTGGAGGTCCCAATTATTGCGCTGAAATACTCGAATTGTTTCTTAATTTAACCTTCTAATTTTTTTAAATGTCCTCGTCAAATCAGATCCTTGTTGGCAGGTAACTCTTCACAATCATCACTATTATACCTTTTATTGAATAGAAGTTTGGTTTGGGTGGTGTTACAATCAAGACCTGGGATAGAACCCCGTAATGATAACATTTTTTTTAATATTAAAAAGAACTTGCTTCACTCTTATCCACGATTCTAGAACAAACTCGAACCTACCAGTGACTACAAGTAACCAAACAGGGTTCTTATCCTTGGATGTGTGTGAAAAATGAATTAAATGTTGGTTTTTATTTTCTATATATTCAACGAGTGAATGTACCCGCTCCGCAAATTTTTTATATTAATTTATAAATTGTTTTTATTAAACCCCTTAAGATTTCTTTAAATATGACCATTTAAAATATGTCAAATTTACAACGCGATGAGGTAGATATTTTATTACATAATTCTCTAAATTAATTGCTATTAAACTCTAAATGTTTTCTTAAAGGTGCAATATATTACTCTTTTATATGTGCAGAGCTGAATTTAAAAAAATGCCCTTAATCAGATGTTTTCATGAATTTATATCTTTAAAGAAATAATTTTTAATTCGTTACTATATTTGATTAAAGTGTGCTTATAAATATTTATAAGCGATTTAGCGCTAACTTAGGCTTACAAAATAATTTGTGTTATTTTTAAAACTTACACAATACTGTTGGAAAAATATTAGATTCGTAGAAGAGAAAGGAGGCTGATAATGACGATATTATTCTATTAATTAAATGTATTCAATAAACAATAAGGAAGGTCAAGATATTAACGAAACTGAACTTGATAAAATTATTTGTACATCAGCAGCTCGCACTTATCAGTGGCCTGCCTTATCCAATAACCGCTAGCCAACTATAATAATCAAACAAAGCTGTGATATATAGGCAGAGATGTCAATTAACATAGACAATACTAAATTTCTATACAAATCATAAGTGTATTTATCGTAGAAATATTCCGGAATAGTAACTTTCAACAAATACAAAAATTAAAAATTACTTTACTGAAAATAAATAGCTAGAAAAAACACCAACTCCAAGTTTCGAACCGAGGCTGCCATATTACGAAATTAACGTAGTTAACAAAGTTTAAATCAAATATAAAGTTATTTCATACCTTCCAATTTTGAGAAAGTAGTGTTCTTAAATTTTAGTTATTCTCAATAATTATTGATTTTTTATTACAAATATTCTAAATATAGTTTTGAACATATCCAACATTTTTACAATTTACAAAATGTAATTCGATCAGAAAACTTCCACCCAAATTGCAAAGAACCTTTAATTCAAATAAAATTTAAACCAAAAACCTTTCCGGTATTTTATTAATCAAATTCTCAAAGTTTCATGTCTATCAGATAAGCGGTTTGATCAGAGGCACATAGAACATAAATACATACATACATTTCTATATATTTAAAAGACCTATAGGAGCGACCCCCCCCCCCCTGGGTAATATCCTATATCTCCCGAGTATAGAAATTAAAAATAAAATTCAAATATAGTAATTGAATATTTTTATCAAGTTAGAAATGATATATTTCAACCTTTCTTATACCTAATTTCTAGCATTTTAGTGACTTGATGTCTCTCTGGTATCCTAATTTTAAATTATATATGTGGAAAATCGTAGTGTTTGGGCTATGTCAACCTGAATACGTTATAGATATCGTAATATCTTCTGTATGAATAAATAAAGAGAAATTATAGGTTTGTCCCGCATATATATATATGTGATGATGAGTTGCTGTCGACTTATCTGTGATGAGATCCTGTCGACTACTGTAATAAGAGTTGAAGTCCTGGTAGTTCTTGTTGTACTGTGTTGACCAAGAGGAACAGTCAGGATGTAGAGTTTTCCAGTACCTCTCTGCACCTTGGAAGACCTTTAAAAGTTCTCACAAAATACAGGCAGTCGTGGTCGAGGCAGAGTGGAAAGCTGGGGATATCCACACAAAAAACGAAGACACAGTTACACTAAGAAAGTTCCGTTAACATATAAAAGCTGAGCTAGAAGCGCAAGATGGAGACATAGAAGTTTCTTACTCGTCTACATGATAGTTGAGATCGACATAAGGTACGACCGACGTGAGCTGACGCTAAGGGTGAACTAAACTCAACTGACTGAACTGTACTGAGCTGTCAAGCCACTGTAAGGTGATGATTTATAGGTTAAAGACGGGGTGACCTTATGTGACAGGGGCGTTTGAGAAAGGGCGCCTTTACCTGTCCAGGTGTGAGAGGGGTCTCTGCATTCCACCACATGTGACAGTGTGGGTGGCCTGTCGTGGGAACTGTGAATCTACCTGATTTATGACTCCCATCTTTAGACTCTGTTGTTTTGGCAATTCTATGCTCGATCTCTGCTTTAGCTCAACTATTAAATCTATTACAGATTTTATTTATTTATTTATCCACTTTGTACAAATTACATTACATAGGTGATGCAATGACACAGATTAATCATGCGCATAATTATTTATAGATGTGTCTCTATATACAACATGACAATCTTGTTATAAGTTATCTACACAATATGAGGTTGTTGTTTTAAATTACCATAGATGGGCCCCGGGAGTGAAAGGGTTTATCCGGGTTTAGGCGGGTAAAGCCTCTCTAACACAGGTAAGTAATTAAAATTTCTTTTAATTAATTTAAACTGTGAGGGTTAAAAAGGGCTATAACAAGATGATATTTGTTGGATATATAAAAGTGAAATAAAAATGACATTGTGTTTGATTAACAAAAAAGATCATTAAAATAAAATGATGACATAAAAATTCACATTCTAAGAGAATATTGGTGGGCGTTGGACAGGGTTAGTAGTTAAAGAATAAGCAATTGTGAGATTTACACATGCAATCAAATACTTAGGTCCAGGTGCAAAGCGAGGATATGGACTTGAGCGTCTTCCTAAACAATGTTTCACCTGTGATCCTGTATAGGGTAACAGTGCTTTGTCACAATTGTAGTGTTATTGGGTTGAAAGTTGTTGAAGAAAAGTTGCTTATTAATATGATTGAGAAAGGAGTGAAATAGAGCCATGCGATAAGTAGAATTGTAGCGACAGTAGGTGATCTGACTTGACTCGAAATCAAAGGTTGAATGTGGTCCGCTAGAGCTGAAAAAAAAGTTGAAAGTTGAAAAAAGTGAACGCTTTGTGAATGCGTTGGTGATTTGCTCTGCGGATGAAATGAAATAAACTCTTGAAGCTTGTTCAGACCAGAAGTTTGGATTGGTAAGTCTGGGGAACGGTGTTCAAGGAGTTTGTTGAATTACGAAATCAAAAAATAAATTGTCAAGCAGTGCTGTCGTTTTTCTACGTTGATGTGACGCAAAGACTGCAAAGATAGTGATGAAAAATATAGGGAATTGGTTAAAGAATATGATTGTTGAAAACGATTGTTGTAGATGCCCAATAGTGGATGATAAACTTTGTCAGCTAATAAAGGTATTTAAACAAATAAAATATAGTGAATAGAAATATAGATATATGATTGCGGGTACAAAAAGTGTAAGTGGACAAAATTAAACCTGTAATATATAAAATATATAATAAATAATAAAATAAAAATAATTTTTGAAACAATTAGATGTTTTACAATACTAAAATAATATCATGAAAAATAAAAGTAAACTTGATTAAAGGTTTTTTTTTTTTTAAATGTTGGATTAAAAAATTTGTTTATATAATTGAAAGGTAAGAATAAGAATAATTATTCAAGATTTTATACAAAATTTATAATATAATTGAAGGTTATTAATGATTGGATAAATTTTAAGTAGTGTAAAATTGAACAAAAATTGTCTCTTTTGACGAAAAGTTACAGTTGTGGTGTGTGACTAGATTATATCCCTTTGGTAACATCGGTGTTTCTATGACTCTGAAACTGGGAATACGTGAAATGATCTTTTCGTTTGTCCTCAATGCTGGTATGTAGAGAATGATTTCTCTTTCGCGTTAAAAAGTCTATATTAGACTTAACTAAGTTGTTTTAATTGGTGATATCAATTAACATGTAAAATGTTTAATGTAAGTTGTGTTAAAGGTGTTGGTGAGATGTGTGAGATTCTCGAGGAAATCTAAATGAGTAGTGTGATACATGTGTTCAAAAATGGCGTCATGAAGCTAGCGGTCAAGATGACTGCTTGAGGGGGGAGAGAAGATATTCTCAAAAGATAGCAGTGATCAAGGGGAGTGACTGACGTCCAAAGGGCGTCCACTTCCTTTTCTTCACGGAAATTCCATTCTTGGGGTGGTCACACATGTGGGATGGTTCTCCAGGCCTGAGATTCACTTGAAACTGACTTTCTCCTTTTGTTGAGTTGGCAATTTTCTGCTATAATTGAAAGATATGATTTTCTCGGTGTTTGTAGTTGTTGTGTTTCGAAGTTAGTTTAGAAAAAATATTATTCAGTGTTGTCAGGTTTAGATGTGTGGTGAAAGTTCGACTTTCAACGTGGACACGCTTTGAGTTGAGATGTGGTGTCACAGGCGTGAAGGCGTCTTTGGCCTGAAAAGTGAAAAAGTTTTGTGGTGTGGCACTGTGACACGAAGTGAGAAATGTGAATGAAAAGGTGTCACGTGAAGTCTTAGTTTGGTACAAATCTAACCTGTTTAACCATAAATAACAAATTTACTAAAGTCATGGGTGGTTGTTGTATGAAACACATCGAGAGAATATTTGACTGTTAGTGGATGTTGCACGCTTAATGTGAAATTATTTTATTGTGGCGACAATATAGAGCTAAGTGGAGCTTGTGTGGCTCAAGATTTGGATTTGTGTGTTAAGTCGCGCACTAAAAATTGTTGCCAATTGGATAAAGTGATGTGTAGTGTTGTAACGTTTGTTGGGAGAGATGTGTTGTTGATTAAATATGCATGTAAAAGGAAAAGACGAGGGAGTGTATTTATGCTCGAATATTAACGATTGTAATAAGTTTGGCGGTCTGTGACTTAATTTAGCTACTGGCGGTGAAGTGGAGTGAATCTTTATTCTTAACTTGTTTTGGGAAAGATAGTTGTTTTCCCTAGTGGTGTTTTTGAAGATATTGTATCTTCTGATTTTTGCAATTAAAAAAAATGCGTTTCACCTATGTTAATTTATATTTAAAATTTGAATATACTTTTTAAATTATTGATTATGATAATTAAAATGATTCTTATAAAAGGGCAATGTCGTGAGAGTTACCAATAATTTGAATTGGGCGCTTACTTAAAATGGTGAACATTACCAAATTTTAAGAATTGATAAAGATATTGGTCTTTTGGTATAAAGATAACTAATAAGTAAAACAAAAATAAGTTGAGAATTATGATGAATGAGATTTTTTTTTAAATAATAATAATGAATTTTTTTTTTTAAGTTGTAGATTTGGATAATGCCATTTTTAGATAAATTTAAGAACGACATGTAAGATTAGTAAAAATGGTAAAAAAGCGTGATGGGCGAAATTTTTTTTTTTTTAAGTAAAATTGAGAGTAATAACTTGAAATTTATAATCTGATTAAAAATTAAAGTAAATTTGATCAATGAAAATGTGAAAGTTTTAAAAATTGAATTAAAAAATGGTATAAAAAAAAAAGGTAAAAATTGATTTTAAAATGCTTAAAGTGAAAATATAAATACAAAATTTATAGGGAATCAAGTTTTGAACTTGAGGATAAAGTTAAGGTAGGTTTTTTTAAAAACTTACAGTTGTGTGAAAGTTCAGTCAGGAAACTTGGTCTTGGCTTGTATTCCTGCTGACGTTGAAGACGCTCTATGTAGAGCTTGTAGACGCTTGTAGCTTCTGTGAAGTTGATTGTGGCTTGTTGCCTTGAGCATTGTCTCGACGATGCCAAGTCGAAGGTGTGGAACTTGTCACAGGGTTTGGGCCACATCGCTGCTCGGTTTCCATGACTTGCGGGAATATCGGGGCTGTCGTTGGCGCGGTCAGCTTGCTCCCGACGTTGGCGATCGGTTAGCGGGTATGCGGAAGTCCGTTGGGGCGGCGTTTCTTCCGTAAATATCTTGGGGAGAGATTGCTTGGACGTTTCGTTGGAATGGTCGGGCTTGTTCCTCCATCTTTGCACTTTCTCGCTTCTATCTGAACAGTCTTCTTATCTTCTTCGTTGTGTCATTCTTCGTTTTGGTCATCCTGTCGGCTCAAATGTGATGATGAGTTGCTGTCGACTTATCTGTGATGAGATCCTGTCGACTACTGTAATAAGAGTTGAAGTCCTGGTAGCTCTTGTTGTACTGTGTTGACCAAGAGGAACAGTCAGGATGTAGAGTTTTCCAGTACCTCTCTGCACCTTGGAAGACCTTTAAAAGTTCTCACAAAATACAGGCAGTCGTGGTCGAGGCAGAGTGGAAAGCTGGGGATATCCACACAAAAAACGAAGACACAGTTACACTAAGAAAGTTCCGTTAACATATAAAAGCTGAGCTAGAAGCGCAAGATGGAGACATAGAAGTTTCTTACTCGTCTACATGATAGTTGAGATCGACATAAGGTACGACCGACGTGAGCTGACGCTAAGGGTGAACTAAACTCAACTGACTGAACTGTACTGAGCTGTCAAGCCACTGTAAGGTGATGATTTATAGGTTAAAGACGGGGTGACCTTATGTGACAGGGGCGTTTGAGAAAGGGCGCCTTTACCTGTCCAGGTGTGAGAGGGGTCTCTGCATTCCACCACATGTGACAGTGTGGGTGGCCTGTCGTGGGAACTGTGAATCTACCTGATTTATGACTCCCATCTTTAGACTCTGTTGTTTTGGCAATTCTATGCTCGATCTCTGCTTTAGCTCAACTATTAAATCTATTACAGATTTTATTTATTTATTTATCCACTTTGTACAAATTACATTACATAGGTGATGCAATGACACAGATTAATCATGCGCATAATTATTTATAGATGTGTCTCTATATACAACATGACAATCTTGTTATAAGTTATCTACACAATATGAGGTTGTTGTTTTAAATTACCATATATATATATACTATTTCACGATTTTACAATGAAACTTTTAAACTCTTATAGATTTAGGCCTCAAGGAACACTGGTTTTAAAGCCCAGATGATACAAATTGAACTGATGAACGGCTAATTTGCATATTGCTTCTGCTTCATAATATCTATAATATCAGGACAATCTGGAAAAGGCTCTTCTTGCACACTATATACAAAAAAAGTCACCTTTATAATTTCCAACCTGGCATATGAATATTATATTATGCATTAGCGCGCCTTCTGTTATATGAAATAAGAATATTTTATATGGAAATCATTCCAATATGAAAATAATTTCCTATTCTACTTGCTTCGCAATCGCTCTCACAAAATTCGACCTAACCGAAAGAATTACTATAATAATATCAAGCTTTATATATACAAATTATTCCGATAAGCGCCTAAGAATTTACGTTTCCACAATATGTGATCCCATATCCCAATTAAGCATAACATTAATTGAAGTTAGGTCTGGGCGGGAGCGACTTCGGGCCTAGCAGCGATAGCTAGTAATCCTTGCCACCTCTTTTGCCTCTAGGCCTGGCTAGTACCTTGAGTTTGGTTTGGCAGAGCGTGGACTGTAACTAGATAGGCCAGACCTTTTCCGCTGATTACTACCCCCGAATTAGAGCCATTCGATTTCTGAATACCTACACCTTTTTGAACGACTACTACTTTTTATTTGTCCATCTAGCTATTTTTATACAGTCAAAATTTACATATCTAACTAAACTAATAACAATATTTACATAAGAAGAAAAATTGTAAGTATATTTATGTGATAAGAGTGAACTAAGTCGCTATCATAATTTCCAGCTTATTTTAATATTTTATTCGCTTGCACACGTTTCCACAATATTTGGCTTATTATCCCAATTAAACTATTAAAGACCATATAAAGTTAGGCCAGAAAGAATCAATGTTATATTTTTAAGTATGGCATATGTAAATTATTACGATGAAATAATGTTTTGCATATTTTATCGGCTTCACTCACTTTATACAATATTTAGCTACTCAGGGTGACACTTTTACACGATATATGGTTAGGCCTAGAAAATATTCACAGTTATAGTTTTAACCGCGCAGAATAATAAAATAAATCTGATGGCAAGCTAATTTTCATTTTTGTCTAAGTGTAAGCATAAACACATCGACAAAAAACGGAGTGGAAATTCACATTGAACTATTTCCTAAAAGAAACAATTACTTCAATTAGGATAAAAAGGTATATTCAGTTCGTGCATCTAAAGGTTGCGAATGGCCTGCGCCATCAGTCCGAATAATAATAAATTATTAGTTTTTTAATTATTCCATAATATTTGCAAAACAAAACCGTTTCTTGAAAGTTTCAATTGCTCGATCATTAAATGCCTTTTTTTCTTAATTCATTAACAAGATCCCGTTGCAATTTCACTTTTATACTATTTATTTTTTCAAAATGCTTCTACAAGACTCTTTGAAGAAATCAGAAAAGTTGGGTTTATGAAGAAATCAAGCCCAACGTCGGTAATAAGAGAAAATAACCAACACAGGGATATTCGATACCCTTTATGTACAAAATTTGAACTGCTTTTTACATTGGAAGTACTTTTCTAGCATAGCTTTATATTTGTTTGCTGCGTTTTTTGTTTGAACAGGAAAGTCTGGAAAAATGTGTCTGACAAATAAGATCCTGAACAAATAGAAATATATATTTGAAAATAAATAATATATATAACATAAATATAGACTGCTTTGGATGCTCTGAGTAGCTTATTTGAGTGTATTTTAAAGCTATTGTTTATTTTAAAACAAAATTGCATCAAAGACGGGTATTAGAAGTATTTGTTTCTATGAAGATCAACAGAATAAAACTATATACTCATGTAAATACTGAGTGCTTATAATAGTTTGGCTTTTCTCTCTCTGGTCTTCCTCTCTATTAACAATTTCAAAACTCTGGCAAATGTCCAAGCATGCTGATTCTCCTCTAAATCGTCTCCCGTTGGAAACATAATTTTGTATATACGGGGGTAAATGAACCATTTGTGATTTGTTTTCTTGCTGGAAAACATGTTTAACCCTTTTTGCATTCAATCGCTTAAACTCTTTTTACAAATATTTTACTCACACTCTGTTGTATAAAATATATTTGCCAGTATATATAAGGATCTACGTTGTATCAGCGTTATTTGACATTTACACACCAGTAGAAGGTCCATGAAGTATCAAAAGCTTGAGAGACAGGCTCTCAATAAAAGAAGGTTTTGGCCCTCACATTTTCTTCACCCTGTCCAAAAAATTCTCTGCGCCTCAGAGATATTAATATTTTACTTTTACCCAACAAATTTTTAATTTTTTTAGCCCTGTATTATACAAAATTATATGGCCAACGTGAGACGATTTAGAGGAGAATAAGAATGTTCGGACATTTTGTCTTAATTTTAGAATTGTTGAGAGAGAGGAAGACCAGGAAAATAGAAGCCGAAATGGATTTATTTAATAGATTCGAGATAAGAGCATTCAAAACCATATAAATACTAGCTCTAGAGAGAAAACACTGAGAGGACAGTAATACTCCCAGCTACCAACTCAAGGTTTATGGAAAATAAAGATAACCATTATTAATTTTATTTTTAATTAATACTTTTATTTATAGCCATTAGAAGACATCTATTAATAAATCAAACGTGAAACTATCATTAATACATTTACGATCTGTTAAGAACAATGTTCATTTTAAAATTCATATAAAGGAAAATTTCAAATTACATATCATCAAAATGTGTGGAAGATTGATATTATAGTGAGATACAAACATGCCAATTTGAAAATGAACCGCCAATTCAAGAGGGAATTGGCCGTTTAAGTATTGAAGACAAAGAACATTGCTAGCAGTGGGATCTTTCCAGGTAGGTTTATAATAGAAGGTCGAAGCACTTGTTTCACCCTTTCCTGGTCACATCAGTATGGCCTTCAACACTTCTTCCCGACTAGATGGAATCACGTGATCTTCTGGTGGATATAAGAACAGTAGCTTTGCTGTCCTGGCACTGTGTCTTGATACATCTGCTGAGATGAGACTTCTGGTATGTACCTACTTCTTTTGTTTTCTTTTAATGTTTTATTGGTATAGTTTGGTCTTGTACTGTGGTACGTCTATTAAAATTATATTCCTGGCATTCTATTCCTTAATTTTTTCCTGTAGAATCCTGTTATGATTTCTTGATAAAATACTGTAACGTCGTATATTGGCTAGATTGTGGCTCAAGGTAATATAAACTGTGTTAATTTTTCCTGTAGTTATTTTGAGCATTTCTTTATGCATTATAGGTTCTGAACCATATTGCATCAGACGAGATGAGGCTACCGTGATATGTACCACATTTTTCAATTTTCCTTAGCAATTGACACGTAATTCCTGATACAGAATTGGTACAGTACACGTTAGATAATATAAAATTCTTATTATGGAATTTCATTCCATTCTTTCACTTCATATCCGTAGGTATGTATCTATGCATCTTATTATCATATTTGTAGAATATTCGCTGACAAGACCATGTTGTGTAACCAATATGACCAAATATTTGTGGTGATACCAATCCCTCTGAAACATGCAGTAGAATGCTGGGAAGCTTCTAAGAAACAGATCTCCATTGGGGTCCATATGTAAAGACATCACACATTCATGGTAAACGGTTTGCGGATTTCGACAAATTAGAAAGAAGGAATCATATATCGCCGCAACTCTTTTTATTATTATAGCGGTTAAGGAAGCTTTCGGGCAAGCCCTTCTTCAGCTAATTATATTGTACAAACAAAGAGAGATTATATATCGTTTTTAATATAAATCAAAATAAACGAAAAGAAATTTACCACCCCCCTATCGCCCTCGTTTCAATAGCACCGCGTGGCCACGTTATGTCTGATCCTAACTTCAAATGTAATATGGTACAAAAATATCTTAAAAGAAAGTTACGTAATTGAATAAATATAAAGAATCAACTATAAACAGTTCAAAGGATTTTAATCCTTTCAATTTCAATCCTTTTTAATCAGATACGTCCGGTCCTGCTCCGGAAATATTGGGCGTCTCTCACTTTTATAACTTCTGCGGTCACCAGATACGTCCGGTCTCGGTCAGGAAGTATTGACTGTACAAGTTATTTATAATTGTGCCCGCTTTAAGCCTACTTCCTATGTCTTGTTGCTACTTTCTGTCCTCCAGTTACCTTATTCTTTATTAAATCTTTGAAAATCATACATTGTACATGCATAGTGGGTCGGGGTGCATACAATTATATACAAATTATGACATATATATATATATATATATAAATATATAAACAAGGTCTTCATTGGTGGCGCCCACCGCGGGAAAGACTCCGCCACCAATGGACTGCGAGGGTTCTTTCCCACAGAGTGGGCAGGTCGATAAGATGGCTGGCGTTTCCCACCTCAAGACCAAGATGGTACTTGTAGACAGTAGCCTTCGCCACGCTGGTCAATTTCATTGCCTCAGGATGGAGGCCAACACCAAAGAGCCAGGCCTGCAAATCCAGGGGCATTTCGCAGGAGGCGAACACCTCCCAGAGCAGGGGTCGCACGGCTCGGCAACTCCAATATCTGGGGGTCAGCGACCCGTCGCTGGACCCACAGGCGGCACAGTTGGCACGCCTCGAGGCAGGATGGGTTAGGGCGTGGAGGGCAAGCCGGAGGGCGACATCTGCGTCGTGCCCCGAGAAGCAGTTCCGACGCAGGTCGACCCAGGGGATGAGCGGGGCATATCCACGGTAGAGATCTACCGCGCAGCTAGCAGGGCAACAGGACACTCCTGATTGTCCGAAGAAGCCTGATGTTTTCGTCTTAATATTTATAGAAGGTATTATTTTATTCAACATATAGCCCTTTCTGAATAGAATTTTATTTTTAATCATTATATACTCAAGATTTCGTTATCAGCATAATTTAAAAATAGATATATATTTTTTTGAAATTTCACGTGCAGAAATGAGTAACTTAAAAAAAAAATAGATTTCGATGGTATATATTCTTTATTTCGACTAAGAGCGCTATGTCCCCCTAGGGACATTTGCACTTTAAAGATAAAATATATAAAAATAGCATATTAATTTACAAATGAAAAACTATTTTTCACAAAAGAGATTAATTTTATATTGAACAAATAAAATAAAATCATTATTGTCTTTAATTACTAACCTACTATTGTCTCACTGGCGGTGGGTTCGCCACGTGTTTCTTGAAACTCTTGGGTTTTCCGTCTTTGTGTGTGCGATTGGGGGCGTCCTTGCCGAGCGCATCATGTAAAAAAAGTACAAAGATCAGAAACACCTCGCCTTCGCGCGGTTCCCTGTGTCAACCTCTGGCCTCAGAGGTCTCTGATTCGTCGGCATATTAAACAAGTACTGGTTCAGGGTCCGAACGCCAAGGAAACGGAGCTAGACCATAACGGTGGGCGCGAAAGAACATACCAAATGGCCGCTCTGTGCATGGAGAATGCATGAGTTCCTACTAACTGGAAAACTGGATGTCAAGGGCGCAGCTTCGGCTGCAAGCGCTCAAGCAATACTAGCTTAGGTTGCCATTCGATCCATTGATGTCTTTACTGCAATGGAAAACAAAATTGAAAGGGCTTTGCTCATCAGTGGTGAAACATCCCAGCGGTTTGCCCATCTCTATCTACCACATCACTCTAACATTAAATTGAGCTTTAATGCTTATATATCCAGTCCTGTTGAATAGGTTTTGGCAAATTAAATTATTTAACTACAAACATATCTCAATAACATTTTGTGGATGTTGCAGAGGATACTGACCTCTCTAATCAAGTGCTGGTGATTTCAACGAAAAGTTTTGTTTAAAAATTGAGTTACGAATAAATGATTTTTTTTACTCTTCAATTTTTCTCTTACATATATATATATTTAAAAAATACAATATAACGCGGCTGATGATTGTAAAACGAAAATTAAAATTATACCGCGAATGTTTCTTTTAAAAAATCGAAATTTTTATTTTCAAAGAGAAATAGCGACATTTCTAACTTTGAGGATGAGGTATGGAAAGGTGAAACATGAAGAGTAATGGAGAACGGAAAAATAAAAAGTGTCCAGGGGCGGGAATCGAACCCACACCCTTCTGCTTACCGGGCAGGTGCCTTGTCCACTCGGCTACCCTGGCTACCCTGCCCGGTAAGCAGAAGGGTGTGGGTTCGATTCCCGCCCCTGGACACTTTTTATTTTTCCGTTCTCCATTACTCTTCATGTTTCACCTTTCCATACCTCATCCTCAAAGTTAGAAATGTCGCTATTTATCTTTGAAAATAAATTTCGATTTTTAAAAGAAACATTCGCGGTATAATTTTAATATATATATATGAACAGGTCTGTGTGATCATATGCATATGGCAATCATTTATTGAAAAGATAGATATATACTCTTATTAGGTAGTGCTGAATGTTAATGTATATCAAACACTTGTGTTTCAAATTATACTAAATTGGTGCCATTTCTTACTTTTGAAAGTATGCACTCGTTGCGATTTTACCTTTTATATAAATTTTACAGAATTCACTGAAAATTCGCGCTCAAAATGAACGAAAACCAAAAACTCACAGGAGAGTTTGGCTAATATCCAATTGATGGAAAAAAAGAGAAGGAGAAAAAAAAAAAAGGAAATAGAAATGAATAAATCTGTGAATCTAAATATTGTATTTGCTGTAGCGATAGGTTGGTGGTATTCGGGAGAAAGCGAACGGCAAGATCTGATGAAATTAACATAATGAAATTTATTCCAATATGTAAATATTATATATTCTTCAATCGGAGCAATTATCTTGAACTAATCTGCTGATCACCAACCTTTTTTACCAACTTTAGCCTTTTTACTTTCTTCAACTTTCACCTCAGACTTTTTATTAACTTCTTCAGATTTTCAATTTCTTCAATTTCTATAAATAATATATAAATCTTACTTTATAACAAAAATAAATATTAAAATAAAATTTTCTCAAATGTTCTGAATATTTCACTATAAAAGGATTAAAAATGTCAATTAAAGTAAAATTATTGTCTGCAACAGAATATTAGGAAAGGTGTAATTCAAACTAATGAACTTCATTTATTTTTCTTTTTTCAAGAGCCATATGTATTGAAGAGAAGGGTCGTGTTTGATATGGACTCTCACATAGTATTTTTCCATATCGGAAAACATTTATACAATAACAATATAACACTTGATAAAACATAAAAAATATATATTTTTAGTAAATTCCACTAATAATTTGTACATCAATCTCTTTCAATATACCGTTGTAATATAATTTTTTACATTCCCCCAAATAAATGTGATGACACACATTTAATATTTTAAAGATATTTGATAGACACATCCAAAAATACTCTGTTAATCCTATGTGGAGATTATAGCTCACGCCACCCTATTTGGTTTGATAAAACAATAAACTCTAACGGATACAAAATGTAATCCATCATTATAATGAATACTGTTCAAAAAGTATCGCGACTTTTGAATTTTCGCGGGTTACGTATATTCGAATTTCGATCTATTTGTGGCTTTATGTTGGTACTCATGTGTGAAAAACGAAATTAAGTGCGCGGATGCATTCCGAATGTTGACTGTGGTATACGGAGAAGCTACCTTGGACCGAAGCAACGTTTATCGGTGGTACAAAATTTTCTCAGAAGGCCGAGAAGATGTGAACGACGAAGAGCGTGCCGGACGCCCGAGCACTTCAACAACAGATGAAAAAATTAATAAAGTGGAGAAAATGATATTGGCCAATCGTCGAATCACCATTAGAGAAGTTGCTGAGGACCTAAACATATCGATTGGCTCGTGCCATTCGATTTTTATCAATGATTTTGGCATGAGACGGGTCGTCGCGAAATTCGTACCAAAATTGCTCAATTGCGACCAAAAACAGCATCGCATGAACATTGCTAATGAGATGTTGGACTCTGTCCGCAACGACCCAAATTTGCTCCAGAGGGTCATAACTGGTGACGAAGCGTGGGTTTATGGTTATGACGTGGAAACCAAAGCTCAATCATCTGAAAGGAAGCTGCCGCATGAACCAAGACCGAAAAAAGCGCGCCAAGTTCGGTCGAATGTGAAAGTTTTGCTGACAGTTTTCTTCGATTGCAGGGGCGTGGTGCATCATGAGTTCTTGCCACAGGGTAGAACGGCCAATAAAGAATATTACCTGCAAGATATGCGCAATTTGCGCGAAGCAATCCGCCAGAAACGCCCGGATTTGTGGAAGAACAAAAATTGGCTTTTGCACCACGATAACGCCCCTGCTCACACATCGTTGCTTGTGCGCGACTTTTTGGCCAAAAACAACACACTAATGATGCCGCAGCCACCGTATTCCCCAGATCTGGCCCCCTGTGACTTTTTCTTGTTCCCTAAACTGAAGAGGCCCATGAAAGGACGACGTTACGCTACGCTTGACGAGATAAAGACGGCATCGAAGGAGGAGCTGAAAAATATATTTTTTTAAATGATTTTTTGAAGTGCTTCGAAGATTGGAAAAACCGTTGGCACAAGTGTATAATATCTCATGGGGATTACTTTGAAGGGGACAAAATAGGTATTCATGAATATATAAATAATTTTTGAAAAACACAAAAGTCGCGATACCTTTTGAACACACCTCGTATGTTAACTACGCATAATTACAACAAAAACTATACAACACAACTGAAAGTCTTTCTAAAAACGATGATAACCAAAAGTAAAAATATCAATGAATAAAAATAAAATATATATTTGAAAATATAGAAATAATTGAGTTTTTAGATTATTTAATATATTTATAATTAAAAAGGCACACATATATTGAAGAAAAATAGTTGTATAGATAATACAAATATTAGCAAAAGTAACATTAATATTTAATGAAAAATTATTGATCTTTACAAAATTTCTCTTTCTGAACAAAAATCAATTAAATTGAAAATTGAAACTAACAATGTAGAAAAATATACTGATATTGAAATAGTAGTTGACAATTTAATCGATATAATTTTAGAAACAGCATATTAATCATTGTTGATTGAATCTTTCAAATTCACCTTAGATTCTGGAATCAAGTGGTTGAACAAAGAATTTGAACAAAAGAAAAAGCATTTTGATTATTCGAAAAATGTACAAGTATAAGTCCATGTATGTATATTATCTATCTATATATATATAAATGAATGTCTGTGTGTGTGTTCTCTATAGATTCAAAAACCATACATCCAATCGCCGTGAAATTTTGGGATATTATTAGGTATATCCCCGGAAAGGTTTTCAAAAAATAATTTCTTGAATATCTTGAATATCCTTAGAGTTATTTGCAGATTTGTAGATTTAACTCGCAAGCAGCGCCACCTTGCGACGGAGATAGGCTTAGGTCTGCCCCACTCCCTGTAGAGAAAATGTAATCGTCCGGCCGCCGGCTGGATGGACAGTCCAAGTACCCACCAACCAATCAGAGGGGTCAAGATGTCCTGGCGCGCGGGGGCAGAGTTGGTGACACAGCTGTGCCAAGTAGACATGAAAAAAAGGCTCGGCGGGAACTTCGTCCATCTTCCATAAACGACCATGATTTTATTCAACTTATCGAGTATTTTCAAGGGACCGGAAAAAATGTTCACTAGATAAAACGATGATTTTGTAATGCAGAAAATTAGGAAAGCCAAAATTCAGAATGACACGTCACACAGGGACCGGGAAAAATGATCACTTTATCGAGAGATTCAAATATACGAGTTTCAAATTATCAAAATATATCTATTATTTTCGAGTATTTTTCAAGGGACCGGGAAAAAATGTTCACTAGATAAAACGCTGATTTTGTAATGTTGAAAATTAGGAAAGCCAAAATTCAGAATGACACGGCACACAGGGACCGGGAAAAAATTATCACTTTATCGAGAGATTCAAATTTACGAGTTTCAAATTATCAAAATATATCTATTATTTTCGAGTATTTTTCAAGGGACCGGGAAAAATGTTCACTATATAAAACGATGATTTTGTAATGTAGAAAATTAGGAAAGCCAAAATTCAGAATGACACGGCACACAGGGACCGGGGAAAAATGATCACTTTATCGAGAGATTCAAATTTACGAGTTTCAAATTATCAGAATATATCTATTATTTTTTTTATAAGTTTATAGAGAATTGTTTTAACAAATGTTCGTTAGACAAACCTTTACTCGGGTAAAACCCGGGCAAAGCCGGGTACATCCGCTAGTATAATCTAAAATTCAATTTTTTTAAAAAACATATGTTTTATTTTCATTCATTGACTGTTCTACATTTTTGACCATAGATTTAGAACATACCACTTTAATTATTGTTGTAAATATATATATATATGTATAGTTATCCCTACCTATTTTTAAAAATCACGATTATAGAATTCATTCTATAAATTCTATATTGCTGTTATAAATAATTTTTAAGTGTAAATTTACATCAATTAATTCAAAATAAAAGCTACTTGAAAGGTAAATAACAATTTTTCCTTTTTCACGACTGCACCTTCAATTCCATACTCTCTCTCTCTTTTTCAACAACAAAACAAAAAATAATCATAACAATTTAAGTAGACAGGATTAACCCCTATTTTCTATTAAAAAATATTATATATTAAATCAATTATCTAAAAAAACTAATACAAAATGCCGCCAAAACAAGAAAAGGTAGAACAAGCTACGATGCAAAATACAAATACAATGGGAATACCAAAATTAATGGTCAAAATTTAAACATAATATCTTGGGCAAAACTTTCAACAAAATATGTTTGCAGAAACTTCTTGATGAAGATTTCAAATTAACTAATATATCAAATTATCTCGAGGGTGAAGCATTCAGTTATTATATAGAAGAATTACAAGATATGGATAATTGGGGGGATTTAGAACGAAAATTGATAACATATTTTACAATTAAAGATTCAAATATATTTAGTAGGTTTCTAAATTTAAAATTTAATGATAATAATGATCTTGAACAATATTTAAAGGAAAAATCTGCCTTAGCCAAAAAACTTAATCTTGAAAAAACACTCTTACTAGAGGCACTTACAGATGGAATGTCAAACCACCTAAAAAATATCTATTAGCTGCAAGAGTACAAGAACCTTTAGATTGGTATAAAATTACAACCCAATTGAAATGCACCACAAATCAAGAAGAAGAATCCTAACAACCCTATAACAGTACAAGAAATAGGCAATTTACTCCAGTAAGAATTAACCGCAACTTCTCCCAAACTAATAAATTCCAACCATTCCCAAGGACAGCAGCAGCAACTCACCACCAGCAAGAACCCCACAAATCCATAAACTTACCACCATACCCCTGCAAGATATTGTCGCGATGAAAAATAATTAACTAGGCCTTCGAATTACTTTAAATATTTATTTAATGAGTTATATGAGAGATTTTAAATATAAAATAAGAGTTACTATTTACATGAGCCAAATCGACCCAGCCGTTAGAGCAAGAGGGGAGAACTGAGATCTTTTATCCTTTTCTGTCGCGCCACTGTTTACCCCGACCGGTCGGTCCAGATAAGAGGGAATACCAGGAAACTCTGTCCTCCTGACATCACTCCCTTCACAAGAGAAACAGCGTCCCGCTGTTTACTAGTTGGTCACATGACCCTGGGCAATCTGTTATTGGACTTCGGGGTCGTGGTAGGGCTTCATTCTCACTACATGGACGATATCTTGTTTTTTTTTTTGTCTTCTCCTAGTATTCGTCACGCCTTCTACTTGATAATTTACACTCGATATTTTCTGATCACTCGATAGGGTCCGTAATATCTCTTCAATAACTTCTCCGACAAGCCAACGGTACGGACTGGGGTGAACACCCACACCAAATCACCTTCCTTGTACGTCACCTCCTGATGCTTCTTGTCGTAGCGTTCTTTGTCTTTGCTCTGAGCCTGCAGGATGTTAAGACGGGCTAACATCCGTGCGTCCTCAGCATTGATCACAAAATGGCCCACATAATCTTCTGCAGTTCCTGCCTGCTGGTACGGCAGTATAGAATCCAGCGGTGTTTCAACTTCTCGGCCGTGGACGAGGAAGAACGGGCTGTATCCTGTTGTCTCTTGTCGAGCGGTATTGTAGGCGAAGGTCACATATGGTAGGATGCTGTCCCAATTTTTCTGATCAACGTCAACATACATCGAGATCATGCCAGTTAGGGTCTTGTTGAGTCTTTCTGTCAAACCATTCGTTTGAGGGTGGTACGCCGTGGTGAATCTGTGAATTGTTCCATTTAGAGTATTTATTTCTCGTATGGTCTGAGACATGAAATTTCTTCCTCTGTCTGTGATGATTTCTCGAGGAGCGCCGTGCTTGAGTATGACGTCTTCAATAAGGAAGGTTGCTAATTCAGTAGCTTCCGCTGTTGTCGCGGCCTTTGTTATCGCAAATCTGGTGAGATAATCAGTCGCGACTATTATCCATCTATTTCCCGTGTGAGATATGGGAAATCTTCCCAGATAATCAATTCCTATCTTTTGAAAAGGCGAGGTATTTGGCGGTATTGGGACCAGTAGTCCAGGGGGTTTCTGAGGCACGCCCTTTCTTTGCTGGCATTCTTTACAATGAGCAATGTATTGGGAAACTGCCCTATAAAGTCCAGGCCAATAGAATCTCTTTCTAACGCGGTCATAGGTCTTGGCAAACCCCAAATGACCGGCCATTGGAGTGTCGTGGACATCTTTAAGAATTTCGTACCTCATCTGTTTTGGGACTACTAGCAGCCATGGTTTGCCCTCAGGGTCGTAATTTTTCTTATAGAGAACGCCTCCAATCATCTGATACCCTTTTAAATTTTCATTGGCAAGTTTTTCACGGATCCCAACCAAATGAGGGTCTTTACTTTGTTCTTCTGCAATGTCTTGGATAGAAGTAATGTGCCCTTCTATCTCCGCGGTGTCATCCAAGGGGCTTCTTGACAAACAGTCAGCGTCTTTATGCTTCCGTCCGCTTTTGTAAACGATGTTTATGTCGTATTCTTGTAGTTTGAGGGCCCAACGGGCTAAGCGGCCGGATGGATCTTTCAAGCCTACCAGCCAACATAGCGAGTGATGGTCGGTAACCACAGTAAAGGGTCTGCCATATAGGTATGGGCGGAATTTACCAAGGGCCCAAACAACTGCGAGGCATTCCTTTTCTGTAGTGGAATAATTATTTTCCGCTTTGGTTAGTGTTCGCGAGGCATAGGCTATAGGTCTCTCCGTGTCATTCTGGATTTGAACAAGAACTGTCCCTAAACCATAACCGCTTGCATCAGTATGGACATGAGTTTCCGCACCTTCTACGAAATGTCCTAACACAGGCGAAGATCCCAATTCCTGTTTGAGAATCCGGAAAGATTCATCTTGTTCTTCGCCCCAAATGAATTTTTCGTCTTTCTTTAAAAGGCTATTCAAGGGTCGAGACTTGTTAGCATAACTTTTGATGAAGCGTCTATAGTATGAACTTAACCCAAGAAAACTTCTGGTCTCACTGATTACGGGGTTTTGGAAAGTGGACAATGGCTTTCACCTTTTCTGGGTCTGGCTGCGTTCCAAATTCATTAACGACGTGCCCGAGAATAGTTATTTGTCTCGAGGCGAAATGACACTTTTTATAATTCAGGCACAGCCCCCGGCCCGCTGAATGCATCTCAAAATTTTGTATAAACGTGTTAAATGTTCTTTAAAGGTCGATCCATAGACTACAATGTCGTCTAAGTAGCATAAACACATGTCCCATTTCAATCCCCGTAGGACGTTGTCTATCATTCGCTCGAAAGTTGCTGGTGCATTGAATAGACACAATGACATGACATTACATTCATAAAGCCCATCTGGAGTGATAAATGCCGTTTTCTCCCGGTCCTTATCGTCTACTTCGATTTGGCAGTAACCCGATTTCATATCCATAGTGGAGAAGTACCTGGATCCAGAGAGGGTGTCCAGCGCGTCATCGATACGAGGGAGAGGGTAAACATCTTTCTTTGTAATTTTGTTTAGACGACGATAGTCGACACAGAATCTCAACGAGCCGTCCTTCTTCATCACTAATATAACGGGAGAGGTCCATGGACTTGATGATGGCAGGATGATTTTAGTCTCCATCATTTTCTCTACTTCACTCTGAATGACACGTCTTTCGGCGGGAGACACTCTATAAGGACGCTGTCTGACAGGCGGATAATCACTCGTATCGATTTTATGTTTTATTTCGCCAGAGACAGGGAAGCTCTTTTTCTCAAAGTCGAATATATCAGCAAACTCATTTAGGCACGTGAGTAATCTGTTTTTCTTTGATTCCTCCAAATCAGTAGAAATCATTAAAATTAAACATTCTCTCACATCTGGGGAAGTTACTTCGTCTTTTCCAGCTATTTCAGAACAAGCGTCAAGATTAGATATGCTCCCTACTTCTAGATCTTGCATTGTTCCTACCTTCATGTCCGAAGGTATCACTTGAGACTGGTGAGTACTGTTAGTCCCCCATAACACCGCTCTGCCATGTAAGAACCTAACGAGGGAAGAGGGAATAAAAAGTCCTTTTTCCAACTGCAGGCGTTTGGAACCTGTAACGACTACATCTCTGCTGCCAAATACATCCTGGTTGGTGACAACTATCTTGCCAAAAGATTTCGGCGGTTGGACACAGTCCATAGCAGCACAAAGTTTCAGGTCTTTCCATTCGTAGAATTTTTCAGCTTCGCTTAAATACAATTTGTTTTTCCCACAATCTATAATGGCATCTGTGGCTCTGAAGAAATCCCAGCCCAGTATAACATCGTGGCTACATTCAGCGGCTACTACAAAATAGAAAATAATATCGAGTCCTTTGATTTGAACTTCTAAAGAGCACTTACCAAGGGTCACGATAGGCTTCTTGTCCGCGGCTCTTAGAAGTGGTCCATTTTCTTTAAAAACTGGAGCCTTTATAGAACGTCTGAAAGCTTCGGAAATTACTGAGTAATCAGCGCCGGAGTCCACAAGAGCTTGTACATTTCGTCCTTGTATGTTGACAGATATCCAGTTCTTTTCCATTGTAGCGGCTATACGGCAGGGAGGATTTTCGTCTGTGGCGGCCACACCTCCAGAGGGCCCGCCATCTAGTTTTCCTCACTGCGGCGACTGGGTGAGCGGCTGGGACGGCGAGCAGGGGATTGTGAGGTTCTTCTGGGAGCTTGGAATCTTCCGCGGTGGTGATATGGCGACGGGTTTCTTAATCTTCCTTGGGATAGTTCGCTTCCTGATTCGCCCATGGTGTAATTTTCCGTTCTTGGTCTTCCGAAATCGACTGTTTCTCTTCCAAGTCTGGCATCCGCAAAAGCTTGGCGTCTGTCTCTGCAATAACGTGCAACGTGGCCAGGGCGCCCACAGTGGAAGCAGATCGGTCTGTCATTTTCAGTACGCCACTGAGTCCTTTGATTATTTGGTGGCCCTTCGGTTCTTCGTCGGTAACCTTGATCGTTCTGGGGGAGGTATTGTCGCCGAGGGCGGAAGCTCTCGGGCTGACGAGGGGCAGAGATAGGAGCCAATGTTTGCTGGATTTCACTACGGATGACATCCCGTACGTCGGGAGGTGGAGTGTCGATATCCTGGGCGGCAAATGTAGAAGGAGGAGCCATAAACTTCTGAACCTCCTCTTTTACTATTCTTCTAATCAGGGCTTCTAGGTTCTCAGGTTCAGCGGTCGAGATGGTGGTCACATTGGGCAGTCGGTTGAACCTGGGCGGTGCAACACGCATCCTCTTGAATGCCTCGAATCGGCGGCAGAACGCAACAAATTGGTCCACCGTGCTGATGTCCTTCCCAACAAGTGCCTGATACACTTCCTCCGCTACGCCTTTAATCAGGTGGCTCACCTTTTCTCCTTCCGACATTCTGGGATTGCTCTGTTTACAAAGAAGGAGGACTTCTTGTATGTAGCTCTCGACGTTTTCCCCACTCGTCTGCGCTCTAGTTCGAAGAATGTTCTCGGCTTTTCTAGCCGTGTCTTCCTTGTTCCCAAATATTTCACAAAACTTTATCTTAAATTCCTCCCACGAATTCAAGATTTCCTCGAAGTTTTCGAACCAGCACTTCGCTGTGCCAGTGAGGTAGAAGATGACGTTGGCCAGACACATGGAGTCATCCCACTTGTTGTAACGTGCCACACGCTGGAAGTCGCTCAGCCAACGCTGCGAATCTTCCCCACGTTCCCCTGAGAAGACAGTGGGATCTCTCCACCGATGGCAGAATGGTCGGTTTTCTTCTCTCTCCATTTTCTTCCGAGCAGGAAAGGCAAGCACTGTAGATAGCTCTGGTTGCAATCCTTGAAGACGACGACTTCGTCTGGTGACTGTCTCGTTACCCGGCGTCTCCGCCACAAAATAAATTCCAACCATTCCCAATGACAGCAGCAGCAACTCACCACCAGCAAGAACCCCACAAATCCATAAACCTACCACCATACCCCTGCAAGATATGTTCTACAAACCAGATGAATTTCCATAGGGAATACCCACTTAAGAAGATTACTCCTCCAAAGCCCATAAACCCAGGTAGACATTATTATTATTCTCTGTTCTTATAAATCAAATATCTTTACCCTGTGTACTTGATACTGCATCATCCATTTCTATTATCCCTTTAAAATACTTAAACCATATTTATTATAAAATATTAGATAATTCCCCAAAAGACAAAATAGGTCTGGTAGAAGGATTTAGTTACCCATTATACAAAATATTAGTTAGGCTTACCTTAGGAAAAATTACAAAGTATCAAGAAATGTTTGTTTTTGTGATAGTCCAATAGAATATCTTATTTAAGGCTTACCAACATTTTATAAATTTAGATTACAAATAGATTTTTCAAAAAAACCTTCTTTTCCAAAATTATATATTTTTGTATTCTTTTAAACCAAAAACTGATAAACATAAGTCATATGCTACCACCCTATGTATTCCAGACCCAAAATATGTTAAAAAATTCATCTTTTTAAATATAAACCCATTGTATAATTTCAATTCTTTTGATATACCAACTACAAATGTTAAACTTATAAGTTCTACTTCAAATCCCATTATTGATTCTAACTCATATCATAGTACGTAGAATCCATGCCCTATTGTCAATTATAATTCATATTTAGACCTTAGTAAAGTAGATATTAACCCAAATTTCTCTAATCAAACAATTTCAGATATTCTGCATAAATATAAGAATGTTTTCTCTAAACATTTTTGCTATAGGATGCATAAGAACTAACCCAATTTGCATATCTCTTCTAGATAATATTCCAATAGCACAAAATCCACATAGGACATCTTTTTACAATAATACTGAAATACAAAAACAAATAACTGAATTATAAAAATATGATATTATTAGACCATCATCTAGCCCCTACAGTTCTCCTGCATTATTAGTGAATGAGAAATCTGATGCCCCAAATCACCCCACAAGACTCTGTATAGATTATAGAAAACTCAATCAAAAAACAGTTCCAGAACATACCCCAATTCCACTTATAGAACAAATTATAGATAGGTTATCACAGTCAAAAATATACACTATTCTAGATGTTAAAAATGAATATTAAAATAGATGAAAAAGATAAATATAAAACTTCATTTGTAACACACAATTAGGATGTTATGAATCGAATAGACTTCCATATGGTTTAAAAAATGCACTTTCACAATTTGAAAGAATTATGGAGTCAGTTTTCACTAAACATAACACATACAGTATGCTTTAAATTATTTTGATGCTATTATTGTACACTCTAAAACTTATGAAGAACACATTAAACATTTAGATGACATATTAAACATATTTGAACAAGAAAATATAAAACTCAATCTCAATAAATGTAAAATTTTACATAAGAAATAAAATTTTTAGGATACACAATTAACTCAGGAAAATATACACCCAATAACACAAATATTGAGGCAATTTTGAATTAAATAGACCATACAATATTAAAACATTACAAAGATTTTTGGGCACAATTAATATATATAATAAATTTATTCCCCATTATGCACAAATTAGGGCACCATTAAATGAACTTTTGTTTAAAAATGCTGCTTGGTTATGGAGTGCAAAACATGATCAAGCATTCCAAACCCTTCAAAATGCACTCATTTCAAAACCTGTACTTTATATTTATGACCCATCAAAACCATGTCATTTAATCACAGATGCCTCAGGTCTAGGAGTAGCAGGAGTCCTGAAACAACCTGATGAACAAGGCATTTTACACCCCATAGCTCATTTTTAAAGAAAACTTCACCCATATGAGCCGTATTATACTGCTCCCCAGAAATTGAAACATTAGCAATAATTAATTCAGTACAAAGATTTTATACATATCTACACAACATACATTTTACATTGCACACAGATCACTTGCCTTTAAAATGGATCAAAAATGTTAAAAACCCTAATGGTAGATTATTTAGATAGTCCTTAATTCTATCTCAATATAGCTTTGACATAAAACATACTAAAGGATTAAATAATATAGAAGCAGAAATGCTGTCAAGAGCACCAGTATCATTTTACCTAACATATAATGAGTTAAAAGAACACCAATCAACAGAACAAATTAACAATAGTAAAATTAAAATACAAAATGGTCTATTTATGATTAACAAAAAGGGTTTTAAAAGAGCTTATGCACCACAAACACTAACATACAAATTATTAAACAAAGTACATTCAAAGCATGGACATATTGGAACAACTCAAATGACTAAAATAATTTCCCCACACTATTATTGGCCACATATGACTAGGGATATTGCTAATTACACAAAGCATTGTGAACCTTATCAGTTTTTTAAGTCTAGGGATAACAGAATTGTTCATGGACCACTACAACAGATGCCAATAGCTACACACCCCAATCATATTTTTTCTTTAGACACAATGGGAGGTTTACATAATTATGGAACAACCAGACACAACATCCATATTATGGTAGATCATCACAGTAGATTCCTTTGGACCTTTCCTACAAATTCTGTTTCAACTGATTCATATATAACTTGTTTAAAAAAAATATTCCAAATTAATAAATCTGAAATATTAATAACTGACAGAAATGCAGCTTTTCTTAGCAATGAATTTAAACAATATTTAGGGAAAAATAATGTTAAGCATCTACTCACCAGTGCCCATCACCCAGAAACAAATGCAAAAATAGAAAGATTAAATTAAACTATCATAAATAGGTTAAGATGTGT
This sequence comes from Cordylochernes scorpioides, assembly GCA_030710605.1. NCBI lineage: Eukaryota > Metazoa > Arthropoda > Arachnida > Pseudoscorpiones > Chernetidae > Cordylochernes > Cordylochernes scorpioides. The sequence continues at coordinate 28,019,955 of CP092884.1, read as the reverse complement.
GAATATAATCATAATTTAAAAATCCCTTGGACAAAATATATTCCTAATATTACTGAAAATTATAATGATACAATACATACCATAACAGGCTTTGCACCTAGGTTCTTATACTATGGAATACAACCAGAGTATATAGAACATGGCACAGAAACACATACACTAATAGAAAAAGCAAGAAAATTAGCTTTTGATAGAACCATAAAATCCCATGAACACAGCAAACAGCTTTATGATATTAAACACCCAGAACCCATTTTTAAAGAAGGAGATCAGGTATTAGTAAAAACCTTTATTTATCCAAACACAGGTAAATTAACACAAAGATATATAGGCCCATTTACAATTTTAAAACAACTTTATCGAGTCACATATGAAATAAATAAACCCAAGTTACCTCAAAGAAAACAATCAGAAATTATATATTATAATAAACTTAAATTATTTTACCTAGAATCAGATTTTATACTTCAAAATAGCACTAATTTAAAAAAATGACTTAATAGTAAACCAAAATTCTAACACAAAGTTAATAGATATTGATGATTAACCATGGTTTTTACAGGAAGGCCATATTTTGGATATGGACAATGAAGAACAAATATCAACCCCAATTCTTAAGCCTTCAAAAATTACTTAATGTAATTAGCATTTCATTATTCAACCATTATTAAGAAATATCTTTATATATTATTTCACATACATTTAAATGTTTATATTTTAGAAACAACTCATTTTAAATAATTTTGTGTAAATTTAAACATTTCTACTGCCATTTAATATTTTGAAATACAAGCATGATGACATAATTACTCATATTTTAAATACCTTTTTTGGCTTCATATAAATTTTTATGTCAACCTATCAATATTATTTTTTGTATATAGTTTTATTTTAATTTCATCTATATATATATATATATATATAAATGAATGTATGTGTGTGTGTGTGTCCTTTATGCCTGACCAAACCACTCATTGGAACGCCATGATATTTTGAGAAGTTATTTAGTATAGTACTGGGAAGGTTTCTGAAAAATAATTTCTTGAATATCTTGAATATCCTTAAAGTTATTTGCAGATTTGTAGATTTAACTCGCAAGCAGCGCCACCATTGCGACGGAGATAGGCTTAGGCAGGAAGTCTGCTCCACGCCTGATGACCTTGGGTCTTTCAGGGCTAATATATTAAGTAAAATTAATTCAAATATTAGTGCTTTATAATGGCTATCTCCTTGAGGTTACCGATTTAAAAGTTTATTTTCTAATTTTAGATTGTATAAGAAACATATTTTATTTTAAGTATTGTACTTTATTTTAAAAAGTTTAAATAATTTTGCAAGCCGATATATACAATATATAAAAATCAAAAGAAATAATGAGTATCGTTTAAATATAAAATTCGAATAAAAATAAATGCGATACTAAAAATTAAATAACTTATATAGAAACTTTTGCATAGTTTTGTCCTGTAAGCATACCAACCGGGAAAAAATGCTCACTAGATAAAACGATGATTTTGTAATGTAGAAAATTAGGAAAGACAAAATTCAGGATGACACGGCAATTTATTTGAGACAAGAATAATGATACTATTCCTTTATCTTCCAATTACCGAGGGAACCAATTAATATTGATTTTATTCAACTTATCGAGTATTTTTCAAGGGACCGGGAAAAAATGTTCACTAGATAAAACGATGTTTTGTAATGTAGAAAATTAGGAAAGACAAAATTCAGGATGACACGGCACACAGGGACCGGGAAAAAATGTTCACTTTATCGAGAGATTCAAATTTACGAGTTTCAAATTATCAAAATATATCTATTATTTTTAAAAATAAGTTTATAGAGAATTGTTTTAACAAATGTTCGTTAGACAAACCTTTACTCGGGTAAAACCCGGGCGAAGCCGGGTACATCCGCTAGTAATCATATAAATTATTTATAAACCAACTTTCTTTTGTTTATTTTGAAAAAAATATGGACATCGATTTTTATTGTTTAATTTGTAATTATTTCTATAGACATTTTGATTTCGTTTAATTAATTATTTTTGTAATTGCCATTTTTTTTTTCAAATTCTACCTTCTTTAAAATCTTTTTCAGAGGGGGGAAATATTATATAATCTAATATGCAAATATTTTATTTTTTAAAAAACATATTTTATTTTCATTCATTGACTGCTCTACATTTTTTTTACCATAGATTTAGAACATACCACTTTAATTATTGTTGTAAATATATATATATATGTATAGTCAACCCTACCTATTTTTTAAAAATCACGATTATAGAATTCATTTTATAAATTCTATATTGCTGTTATAAATAATTTTTATGTGTAAATTTACTTCAAGTAATTCAAAGTAAAAACTACTTGAAAGGTAAATAACAATCTTTCCTTTTTCACGACTGCACCTTCAAATTCCTGCCTCTCTTTTTCAACAACAAAACAAAAAATAATCATAACATGTATAAGTACATGTACTTGTATATTATCATAATAAACATTTAGTGTCAATCAATTTAAAACCCGTCAGAAATAAATATTTATTGAGATTTTATTTCACAATAACTATTGAAGAGATTTGAACACACTCGAGATAAAAAAAACGTGAACAAAATTGCCTCAGTTTCCTTCAAAACAACAACAACAAAAAAAAAAAAACAAAAAAAAAAAAAACAGATGACCGGCGTCATCAAAGACAATCCACTTTTAGAAATCCCAGGTATCAGAGGACTAATAGGGGATATGACCACCCCTCACTGCCAAGCGACCTTTGCACCGTCGTCTCATGCCGGAATTAAGGCTGTCCAGGAGTTCATTTGGGATCAAGGCCCATTCTTGTTCAAGAGTAGTTGTCCTGGGTGGTTCTTGGCGGGGGCTGATACCCTCCTCCCCAGATAGCATGTTCTATGGGATTGAGGTCGGGGAACCTCGCCGGTCATTCAATTCTGTATGTGTCTTCGTATTCCAGATATTCATTAACCAGACTGGCTCTGTGTGGTGGTGCGTTGTCATATTGTTGCATCATGGCTAATGAATCTATTTTATTTTTATTTGTATTATTATTTTTCATATATTTTAAATTAGAATTTATATTTTATATTTATTTAATCTATTAAACAGAATATATGTATTATAGAATCATCATTGGAATTTAGGTATACTGTGTGACTTCATTGCTCTCTTTGATGTGAGAAATAAATAAAATATTCTGGAGGCTACTTAAAGTAGAGTTGTCTCATTATTCCCTTATATAAATTTGTAGGATGGTTGAAACACGCTCTGGTAAGATGCAAGACCCGGCACAGGAGAGAATCAAGGTTGAAGAGTCTGCCAAGCCGCAACCTGGTGCAACAACATATAAATACGAAATATGGGCCAACAGCCTCCCGGAAAAGCCGGACATGGGGTTATAGGATGTCGTCCCGGTATATCTGGGCATTCAGAGTCCCGCCGTCGAACACATGGAGGGGCCCATTTGTCATGATCCCTGCCCAGACCATCACACCCCTTCCGACATAGACCACCTTTTATACGACGTTTGAGGAATGGTAGCGTGTTTTTCTCCAGGTTTAGGGTAGTCGGGAATCATCATTCCGGCTGAAACTGGCTTCATCTGACAACAGAACCTGACTTTTTAAAGAACTTGGCAACTTCCGGCTGTGGTTGTCCCAATTTGTTCCTCTCGATCGCTCTTCCGCCTGATATGTCATCCCGATGGTTATTTGTAGCCATTGATTATTCTATCCTTGGTAAGGTATCTGGTGTGAATACAATAATCCAATATAAGTTTGCTCTAATCCCTGCTCTTCGAGTGGGACACGTGTTCAACCCCCAATCACTTTATTATATGTAAATATTTTATTCTTTTTAAGGAGAACGTTCGAATTTACCTTTATGGGTATTCCGCCGTTATTCAAGCATATAAGGAGTGGTTTATACTTTAAAAATCATACTCCCTTTAGTTTTGTCCACGTGTATACCTTTATAACAGAGTCATGCTACTTTCAACTGTTCTGTAAGTTACTTCTGTTTTTTTTTTGTCTTTTTTTTTTTGCAATGAAACCTTTTGATGGAAATCAGCTCATTTTTCCACATTCAACTATCAAAGTCAGCATTGTCTAGTGGTGTATTTTCACTGCAAAGGTGTATATGAGAATGTAAATATGTTTTATGTGAAATATCCAATAATTTTATATTATATATATATATATATATATATATATATTAGATAAAATTATTAATTAAAAATAATAATCAACAATTATTCAAAACATTTTATATAATCCATACCATAACCTCCAAAAACTAATAGCCAGGATGGAACTAATGCCGGGTGATTTCTCCGAAGTTCTGGACCCCCAATCTAACAAAAAAACAGAGTCAAATGTCCGTCTATTTGGACCATTAAAAAAACTGGAGAATCTCTTACGTCCTCCAATATTACTGAGGCCTTTGAGTTCCTATCTTCCTCGCCCCTTGGACCCCGAGTAAGAATCATTTGAAAATTAAAATAGATTGATTGATCTTCTGAATTATAATACACAGTTATTCATGTGTCCAAGATATTTGATATCTTTAAAATTATTGAAACTTCTTAATTTTTTTCTCACTTTTCTCTAACTGATCTAGCGCTTATAATTTGGACATATATAACTCATACATTGGTTGTTTGGGAGAAATCAGATAATATTGAATTATAGTGAAATAAGCTAAATATCAGTTCTGATAGAAAACTAACGTTTTATATTTGCATAATAAATAGAATATCCCAGAGTTAAATAAAAAATTAATAATATCATTAGTGAAAAAAAATATTTTAGGAATAAAAATTCGAAATCATAGAATAAAACAAATTGAATTTCGCTTTTCATATAGAGGAAATAGTTAGTAGAACTCGAATATTAAAAAATATATTTTTTCTCTCTTTGCAGTAAATCTTGGGGTTTGAGCTTTCAAAAAAATTAAAACATTTTATAAATCTCTGTTCATATCAATTTTAACATACGGTTCAGAAATATGGTTCACATTTTAAAATAAATAATCAATACAAAAATTAAATTCAATACAATTTCGGATAGTACTCTGGAGTATAAACGACATCATACAATTGTGTTCATTGTTTGGCTAAAATGTATTTGATTACACATTATATTGAATCAAAAATATGAAAAATGTTCAACTTGACTAATATATAGTTCGAGGATAAGCAAAATACAATATTGATATTCTTTATATAATGAAATCTTATATAGACTTAAAAATGTCGTTCCTATTGAATAATACAGTTTATACATTCAAGAGTTTCTCAAACCAAGATATTCCGAATTATTTTTAAATGAAAAAATATAGGGATTTTAAGAGTTGTCTGAAAAGAACTCAAGCATTGGGTAATCCGAGTTTTTTCTGTGGTTGTAACGTTCATGATTCTATCAATTTTAATTCAAGTGCTCCCAGCATTTCAAGACTACAGACATAATAACGGTATTATCAGTACTGATCCAAGCGGACTAATATCTAGCAAAGTCTAATACATTAAATTCAAACACTTTTCTCACTTTGAAAATAATTTTAACTTTTGAGCATAATTGATGGCATAATATAGACTATATTTGTTTCAATATTTTGATTTAAGTTTCAAATTAAAATTAATTTGCTTATCGGAAACCTATATAAATCATAATATAATTTCCTTTATATAGGTTTAAATATATAATTAAATATTTTATTTTTATTCTCTATTCCTCTCTCACTCTTTTTTTTATTATTATTTTTCAAGTACCAGTGTCCTTAATGGGACATTCACGGTTTGTTGTTATAGTTGTATAGAGTTGTAAAACATATCATATATATATATGAATAAATATTAAAATCAAAAAAGCATATACTGGCCACGAGCACATGAGCTTTTTAGGTGGCCAAATATCAAGGAAGAGGCTAAATCAGGGGTGGCGAACCTTTTTATATTAGAAGGCCAATTTTCATTTGACCATTTTTGAGAAGGCCGCATCCATATATATATATATATATATATATACCACGAGCACATGTGCGTTTTATGTTTTTTCATATATATATATATATTTTGAAGATTTGGCAATCCATAATTAAAATTATATTTATAAAAGATGCATATATTGGATTTCTAATTATTTTATTGTTCCAATATTTCGAGGGGCAACTCGCCTCTCTTTTACGAGGATGTTTTTGTTTTTCACTAGAACATGCGCGCGCGCGTACACCACTCTCGTTCTACAAGGCCAATGAAAGAATTGTATCTTTGATTTAACTATTGTATTCAGTTTATATACAGCAAATAATTATATTTAACATTATATATTATTATTTTATCTATGAAATATATAGAGATTTATATACAACAGTGTAATTGTAAAAAATAGTGTGTTTACATATTAATTCTAAATTTAAAAATATTGAAAGTAAAAATAAATGAGTAAATTAAAAGTATATATATATACATAGTTATTTATAAATAATTAAGATATGAATTCTTTATAAATTTCTGGAAAATCAATTTTTCTGCCGAAGATAAACAGAGTATAAACAAAAAAATTGATTTTCCAGAAATTTATAAAGAATTCATATCTTAATTATTTATAAATAACTATGTATATATATACTTTTAATTTACTCATTTATTTTTACTTTCAATATTTTTAAATTTAGAATTAATATGTAAACACACTATTTTTTACAATTAGACTGTTGTATATAAATCTCTATATCTTTCATAGATAAAATAATAATATATAATGTTAAATATAATTATTTTCTGTATATAAACTGAATACAATAGTTAAATCAAAGATACAATTCTTTCATTGGCCTTGTAGAACGAGAGTGGTGCGCGCGCGCGCATGTTCTAGTGAAAAACAAAAACATCCTCGTAAAAGAGAGGCGAGTTGCCCCTCGAAATATTGGAACAATAAAATAATTAGAAATCCAATATATGCATCTTTTATAAATATATATATATGAAAAAACATAAAACGCACATGTGCTCGTGGTCAGGAGATGCCTTCTTTATTTTTAATATATATATATGTACGATTTAATTAAAGTGATTCATATACAAAATTAAAATACATAATTTTCTTTGCAATTAAATAGTTTATTTAATAGTAAATAAAAATTTAAATACTTACATTTACTATATTATATATATTATATAATATATGACATCGTATTAGATATTTTCAATAAAATAATGAAAGTAATTGAAAACTGCGAAACAAAAATTATAATTTTGAATTTGTGAAAAGGCCATAACTTGGGCAAGAAAAGGCCGCACGTTCGCCACCCCTGGGCTAAATCAACGTTTATTTGATTTCTGTTCCCTTGATGGCGCGTGTTCTCGTGATCAGGACACATCTTTGTTTTATTTTAATACCAACACCTGACCTTTTTTTCTAATTTTTCACATAAATATATATAATTTATGTGAATAAATATAAATAATAAATAAAATTCACAATGAAAAATAAGAAACCTATTATTTGATTCTATAGAATCTCCCCAAAACACTTCTAAAATATGTACTGATTTCTGGAGGTGGTGTCACACATCAGGTTCATGCATTTTTGCGATCAAATAGTTGTTAGTAAATAATGATAGATGAGTGTTCTTAAAAGTATTTGTTACGTTTTAATTTAACTTATAATTCTGATGAAATAATGATACCCCTGAGAAAAGTGACAGCAAATCACTGAAAAGTCTTTTGATTTTCGCTGGCCAGCATGCATAGTTAAAGCCCCGATATATTTATTGTAACTAGTGCAGACAATCTTTATGCTCAATAATACCTCAATTATAGCATTCAAAGCAGTAATAGTTGACTAACACTTGATAAATCCCTGTTGTCTAGGGCTCTAAACAGATTGTTTTGAATATAAAATTGAAATATTTTATTTTTGAGAAACAGAAATCTTTGTAAATTCTTTGAAAATTTTGATAATAAAGATATCGTACTGTAGCTTTTCGTTAATTCATAACTGACTTTGCTGTGTTTGGCAATTATTTTGAAGACTGTTGTTTTCCTTTTTTTTTAAAGTGTATTTTATTTGAATGCATTTATTGAATAATAAGTTTAATATTGGGATAATATATTTCACACACACACACACACAAAAGCCTTTATTAAGACACACAGGTCTTACAGAGGATTCTCCTTGGGGTTACAAAACGGAGAAACCTATGAAAGTGGGAAATAAAAAATGGAGAAAGATTATATACATTTGGTAAATATATACAGATTATAAGAAAGAATAAAAAATAAGAAGAATAAAAAAAATCAAAAAAAGAGAAAAAAAAAATTTTTTTTTGGAAATATGGATGGGAGAAGTGGAGAGCGAAAAGAGGAAAGAAAACAGGGGATAATATATTTCAATGGAAAGACATTTTTGATCATATTATTACTAATATAACCCACACCAGGTGATTTATCTATTTTAATTTTGTCAATTAAGTCTCTTGATTTTTTAAAGAATATTACATGCGTTGGAATTTGTGAATTTCGGCTTTATATTTCCTTATTGAGGTAAGATGAGCATTATCCAATATAATTGTATCATCATGAATTAATTTATAAGATCTTTAATTAGTTTTTTCTTAGAATATACTGATACATGCTCTATTATTGGAAGTTTATTTTGTAAATTAGCGGAACAGTTTTTTAGGGTTTTGTGGGTGTTTCCAAACGGATTATTAGATTCATTTTCTTCTATAAATATCGCTAACTGTTCCTCTTAGCTCTTCTGATGCTATTTTTATATTCATTTTTGATGCACTTGTTTTCATTAGCACTAATTGCGTTATTTTATATTCAAAATCTCTCGCATATTGAAAATGCTTTTTCTTTTGTTCTAATTCTTTGTTTCACAACTTGAGCCCATAATCGAAAGTGAAGTTGGAAGATTTCACCTCCAGTCATTGATATGCAGCTTCTTGATTTATATCTGTTAGTTCGTCAACTACTATTTTAAAGGTCAGTATCTTTTAAGACACTATATCAATTCTTACAATTTGCTAGATTATTTTTAGAAGTTATTTTCGCAAAGAGCGACTAATTTGATTTTTTGCTCTAAATTCCCATGTAGCTTTTGTTGATTCGTATGTTAACTGAATTAATACTAATCTCAAATAAAAAATGTACACATTGTTGGAAATATTAGTTAATTCAGAAGTGTACTATTTAATTAAGTAGTTTTGATAAATGTTTTTTTATTTCATTATTGTGAGATCGATTATGTTTTATTTTGAGATGTAGGAGCTTTGTTATTGTGAATAAAAAATAGTTTAATCATTAATAATGGATTTTATTTTCTATATCCATTAGAGTTTATTTATCGAACCGAATTGGGTGACGTGAATAAAATTCTCCACAGTGGACTAAAGGAATAATTTTGAATGTGGCTATCAAATTCCTTTAAAATATCAGATTTGTGTGATCACACATTCATTTAGAGGAATGAAAATATTGCTATTCCCACGATAGATTTTGGTGTATAGAGATTGATGTACAAAATCGATTTGTGAAGCTATTATCCTTTTTATTTTTTATTTTGTCAGTTTTCAAAACCTTATTCCATGGTTAAGATTTGTTTTGATGGTTGAAATATTTTTTTTTTTAACTTGTGAAAATTGGTCTGTTTACTGATATTTCCTGCTAAATAATCTCTAATTTAGGTTTTTGCTATTATTTATATTGATTAGTCCTTATTCATATCAAAAAGAGAAGAAACTCATTTTTTAAATTAATTATTGTTGATAAAAAGGACATGTCATTTTAGTTAGGTTTTTAGGCTTGTTCAAAAAGGTATTAACAAAGTATTAAAATATATAATCCAATTTTATATTTATATAATTTAGAGTTGAATCCATTTCATTTTCTTAGTTCGAATAAGAAATTTTTTTTAAATGTATATTTATATGGAAGCGTTAAATTTGCATAACGGCGCAACTGGCGCAAAATTAAATACCGAGCCATTTTACGATATAATTTGGATGGCTGTTCGGGCATTGAAGAATACCTGCAAGAAATGGCTCCTTTACCGGGAAATGATTGTCCACGTCGTACTACCATATTCAGGGAATACCGTGAGTTTCACCTAGGAAAATATGGCATAAAAGACGCGCCAAGGTCAGGATACCCAGCTTAGTCAATTATTTAGGAAAACTTCGCTGCCAATAAATTATTGTAGGCTGATCGACAGATAACTTATCGACAGACAAAGGAGAGTTTAGACATTCCAGCACCAGCAATTCATTCCATTTTGCACGATCATCTAAAAGTGAGTGAAGTTTGTTCCCTATGGATTCCCCATTCTTTAACAGATGAGCATATGACTCGACGTGTTTCATGGTGCCGAGAGATACTCAACATCTCAACGTTATGTCAATAGCATCATAAAAGGTGATGAATCTTGGCTTTATTATTTTAATGTGCCTCCTAAATCCCAGAAAAAAGTATGGATCCTTGTGTGTGAAAGTGAAAGCACGCCTGTGTCTGTACGAAAATCTAGATCCATGCAGAAGAAAATGTTTGCCGTCTTCTTTACTGCTAAAGGATTTGTGAGTCGCGCAGTACTGGAAACTCAAATGACAGTCACTGTCAATTAGCACACTGAAGTATGTCTTCCTAAAGTTGTTCAAGCTATCAAAAGGTTAGGCCAAACTCAAGGACTGATACATGACAATGCTCTAGCTCACCGTTCGAAGGTCTGCGCCGATTATTTGCACGTATGTGACTAAAATATTTGGAAAATCCTCCCTGCAGTCCAGACCTTGCACCTTGCGATTTTGCCCTCTTCCCTCACGTGATGAACAGTCTAAAAGGTAAACGCTCTTTCTGCGATAAAGACCTTTTTAGGACATGGGATGACGAGTGCGCCCAGCACCCTGAGGAAACGCGGAAAAGTTGATTTGATGACTGGTTTCGAAGGAGGGCGAAGTTCATTTATTGTGGTGGGAAATATTTCGCAAAATTTAGATATTAAAGCCATACGACAAAACTTTCTTAGTACCTTATGTATAATAAATTAATATGGTAAAATAATGAGGGCAGAGAGTGTATTTCATAGAAATTTTGCCATATTCGGTTTAAAAAAATAGAAACTATATAAAAAAAAAAATATATATTTTTTCAATTTTATTATATAGTCTGAAAGCTGATTTTTGAGCAAATTCTTTTCCTATTGAACTAATGTGTAAATAACTTCTATACAGCTACTTCTTCAAAAAGTCCGAAGATCTATGGCGAGTCAGCGAATTGGCATGGCAGCTTGCCGGCTTCATGGTACCCAAGGATAATCTCATCCTCGCCCTGGGAGTCAAACAGCCCGCCAGGATCACCAAAGTTCCCACCCATATTACAGTGTACCGGGAGCCTATCCGGGATATTTTCAGACCGGAGATTCCGGAAATCCTGAGAGCGCAATCCTCTCCCCCAGCTGTTGTCTTACCACAGGAACCTGTGGAAGAAGAGGCGCCGGCTCCTCGGTAATTGTTCCTTCTATTATATACTTACTTTACTTTTTAAAATGACTTGATTGATAGAGGCCTTTATTTATATATATAAATATCCATACATCCCGGGTATATATGTAATATGATGCAATTGTTATTACACTATAATATTTGTTGTATTACACTGTTGTAGGATTCTGTCGACTTAACCGTTCTGTGGCAATATCGTTGCGGAATTTCTTGTTGTTCGATTTGAATGGTGAGGATTGGTTGAAGCGCAGTCGTTGAGTGGTAAGTGAAGCACACAGTTAGGAATAATCAGGACACGTGATTGGGTTTGAAAATAAAAGGCAACTGGGTTGGAGGGAAGAAAGCTTGAGAAGAGCTGAGCGATTTGGCTTATTAATTAGTTGATCACATGGCGATGATTGGATTTAGATGAAATGAGCGGAGAGAGAGATCTCTAGAGTAGATGTTACCTTGTTGGAAGCGAAGGAGCCACTGTCCGAACTCGGCGAGAGCCACTGAACAACTGTAGGTGTTGTTCCTATGAGAGCGAAAACGTAACTGATCATTCTTGCTTTTCGATTTAACACCAAGACTCAGTTTCTCTCTGATTGGTCGAGAGATGTCACATGATCTTTTCCTATTGGTTGACCTACTTAAGGTGCTGTCTTCTGATTGGTCGAGAGATGTCACATGATCTTTTCCTATTGGTTGACCTACTTAAGGTGCTGTCTTCTGATTGGCCCGCGGCTCTCCTTGATGAAAGATATGGCCTGCCTGACAGGAAGTGTCGAGTGCCATTTCCACTTTATTTACTTCCGCGTTATCAAAATACGTCCTGCTTTGTCAGGAAGTATTGAGTGCTAGCTTTAACATTTATAACTTCTGGTCACTAGATACGTCCTGTTTTTCCAGGAAGTGTCGGTTTAAACTTAGCTCGCAGGGACCCGGGGTCAGAAGGTTAACTGCGACGTTATTAATAAATATGTTCTCCTCTAGATTTACTTCCTATGTCTTTTGTTACTTTCTTTCCTCCAGTTACCTTATTCTTTTATTAAATCTTTGAAAATCATACATGATACATACATAGTGGGTCGGGGTTGCATTTAATTATATACAAATTATGACAGATGCGCCCCCTACATGTGAAGAATTCAAGAAGGGGTTAGCCTGAGAGAATTCTGTAAGGTGAAAAATAATTTTGTGGGAAAATTAGTTGTGGGTATTGAGTCTATATACAAGCATTGGTGGTGACATAAAAGTAAGATAGAATGGTGTTGATGATATAGGTTGAGTATAATTAATAGAAATCAAAAATTTTTAATTGTAAGAAATCAATGAATGCTATGGTACATAGTGGGCTAAAAAAGGAAAATGTGCCTAAACGAATTCTACTCGAGATAAGAAAGGAGATCGAGGGAGTTCTATTAAGGTTTTTGAAATCAAAATAAAAACAATATAAAAATAGTTGAATGAAATCAAAATTGAATGTTTTTGGTTGAAAAAGAAAAATTGTTTTGTTGCATGGTGATAAGGGAAAATGCCTAGTTACTTTTTTTGCTCGAATTTGGAAAAGAATTCGAGGGAATTTCATAAGGTCTTTTGAAATCAAAATAAAATAATATAAAAGTTTTTTGAGCGAAATCAAAGTTGAGTGCTTGGTTGAATGGTGAAAAAAAAAAGGAAAAATGCCTAACCATATTCTATTCGAGATTGGGAATGAAATCGAAGGAATTCTATTAGGTCTTTTGAGAAATCAAAAATAAAAATAAAATAAAAGTTTTTTGAGCGAAATCAAAGTTGAGTGCTTGGTTGAATGGTGAAAAAAAAAAAAGAAAAATGCCTAACCATATTCTAGCTCGAAATTGGGAATGGAGACCGAGGGAATTTTATTAGGGCTTTTGAGAAATCAACATAAAATAAAATAAAAATAAAAGTTGAATGAAATCAAAGTGAAGGCTTGGTTGCACAAAAAAAGAAAAAGCCTTGTTGTATGGAAAAAAGAGAAAATGCTTTGTTGCGTTGGTGAAAAAAAAAATAATTGCCTAATTACTATCCTACTTGAGATTGGGAATGAAATCGAGGGGGTTTCATTAGGTCTTTTGAGAAATCAAAATAAAAATAAAAATAAGAGTTGAACGAAATCAAAGTTGAGTGCTTGGAAAAAAAGAAAAATGAAAAATAAAAAGGTTTCAACAACAAAGGGTGATTTAATGTTTTTAGTTTAATCGAAAGCCAGTGAGTTTTCGTTGATAATTGAGTTGTGGCAGTATAAGCTAAGTGGTAAATAGAATGATAATTGATAAATAAAAATGATAATATAAACTAATTGAAAAAAGTGATAATTGATGATTAAAAGTGCTAATAAGTTGAATAAATTGATAAATTGATTAAATATTTAAATTTTAATTGAGGGAAAATGATGAAAATGATTAATATGAACAATAAGGTGTATGGGTTTGACCCTTTTGTATCTACATGCCCTATAAATTTCTTGTCTTTGTGTGTATTGTGAAAAATGTTAGTAGTTTTTGGTGTAAGAAATGTGTGTGTGAATTCTATGTGTTGTCGAGATCCTAAGGTCTGTGGTATTTATGTGTAGATGGAAGGTGTAGCGTTTTTTTTTTTTGAAAGTTTGTAAAGTATTTGATCAATTATGATGGGAGTATGAACTCATTTAAATGTGTGCGATGTCTTGTACCTTTTTTTTTTTTTTTTATTTCCGAGTGACAGTTGATTTGACTACATTGTAAAAATCGATACGTAGTTCGAATTGGGATCCACAATTGGTGGCATAGAGGAATCTGTGGCTGGGGAGAGCGGTGACCTAATTTGGATGAGCGGGGCCTTGTAATGAGATGCCGGAAGCGGGACGTGTCGGGGACGCGAGGTCCGGTCTAAACTTATCCACCCACTATTTGCACGTAATTGGAGTCATGGAGTGGGGGAACTACGTTTCCTGTCCGCCTAATTGCTATTTGCCTCTTGTTTTTGGAGTGTGACTTCTCCGGCATTGGTTGGTCATTTTTCAGTTACTGCTATCTTTTCGGAGTTTATTTAGATTTTCTGCGAAGATGGTTCCTAAAATTATGAGAAGTTTTATAAATGTTTGTCCACAATGAAGAACTGCTTGTCCAAAATTAAAAACTGCCTCTTGTAGTTTGAAAATTTTCTGAGCGGGCATGGTATAGATAAGCAAGTAATTGATGACTAAAATTGGGATACAGTTGTATGGCAGAAGTAATAAACAAAGGATAAAAATCAGATGAAAGATAGGATATTGCCCCATGTTCGTCCACATTTTTGTAACTGGGGACTCTGAAATATTTGCTTGAACCTTATGAATTGTAGAATTTGAATGATTGGTAGGTTCGCATTCCTCCTGTTTGATATCTTTAGGGAGTGGTGTGATATGATTGAGCTGGTTGTCAGGTTTACAGTTCTCCTGTTTGATCGTCAATGGTTTTATTAGAGATATGTCGGCGGTAATTGGTTTAGGTTGAGATGTGTGATCGTTTCTCTGACGTGGGTGTGGTAATTTTGACATTGTTTGTGTTGTGTGTACGCTGTGCTTTATGTACGAATTTTGTTTTGCTTTGGTGCCTGTGTCGGTATTTTTACGTGAAGGTTGGTTGTATTCATCGATTCTTCTAGCGAATCGGCAGGTGGGGCAGGTTTTTACCTGTTTTGCGATGTCTTGTGTCATGTTCTGCCAATAATATTGTGCTGAGATGAGCCTCGTCATCTTGGAGATGTTTGGATGGTGGTGTTGAGTGTGTACGGACTTAAGGAGTCTGGTTGTAAGTGAACTTGGGACTATAGTTTTAAGTACTCCTTTTCGGGAGATGGTGCGCAGTTTATTGTGATCTATAGTCACGCGAGATTTTCTCGGTGGGGAAGACTGTTGGCTCTGTATGAGTGGCGCATCTAGAAAGCCACAAAATGGGATACGAGTTCCAACGCCCGTTTCATATTGTTGTACTCCATTTATGCTACGGACCTCATATTCGTATCTTGACAATCTTAACCTCCATCGAAACAATCTGCCTGACGGAGCTTTGATCTCTTTCAACCACTGCAATGCGGGATGGTCAGAAAATATTGTAAACTTTCTGCCATTTAGACAGGTGCGGAAATTATCCACACTTTCCACAATGGCTAGGCATTGTAGTTCCAAGTCCGAATAATTTCGCTCGTGACTACGCAGAGATCGGCTGAAATGTTGAACGGTGTATGTCTTCCCATCAGGGTAGACTTGTTTAAGAACGCCTGTAATGTTGAATGTTGAGGTGTTACAGTACACCTGGCATGGCAGACTTTCCTGGTAAAGGTGTAATGTGGGGTGTGTGGTAAGATTTTCCTTCAGGTTAGTGAACGCTTTCTGGCATTCGTCATCCCAGACCCACATGATATCCTTTTTTAGAAGGTTGATAAGTGGCGTCCGCAAGCGGGCGTGGTCTGGAATGAACTCTTTATAGACGTTCACAGCTTTTAGGAAAGATCGTAATGTTTTTCGATTGTGTGGTTGTTTGGTGGCGTGAATTTTTTCTATGTTTTGTGTAGACGGAGTGATTGTATTATTCTTAACGGTTGTGCATGCGCTTGTTTGTCGTTGTTGTTGTCTTTTGGCGTGCGTGTTGCGTTTGTTGTGCGGGTTGTGCGTGTTTGTTGCGTGGTGGCGTATGGGTGCGTGTATGTTGTGAGGTATATTTGCGTGGTAAGTGGGTGAGCTGTGTCGGTGTACGGACACTTGTTTGGGCATTATTGGAATTGTAGATTGAAGTCGTGGTGGCTTTATATGTGGTGGGCATAAAGTATTGGCAATTGGGTTGAGTGAAAAGTTGTGTGGTGTGAGATTAGAATGGTGGCATGTAAATATTTGGGGTTTGGGCAATGAATGCAGGCAAGGGTTTCCATGTGTGAAAGCTTTGGGTGCTGTGCGAGTCCTTTGGGACAGGTTTTGGCCTAGCCCGTGCTTGCATTCATTTGACACATGTTTAAAGTGGTAGATAGTATTAGACAATGGGACGCCAAGTTGGAAAATAGTGCCGCGATTATAATTTAGCTTTAATTTATACTGATAAAGGGTTTTTAAGGTAAGAACTCCAAATGGCAAGGATGCATTTACCACGTGGAAGTTCTCTCTACGGGTTATTTGGCCTATTGTCAGAGGGAAAGTTAAATGTCCTATTATTTTCGTAAAACTATTTAGGGTGGATAGATCAAGGGAAGGTTTTTTAATACTTAAGTTGGGAAGTTGTGCTTTTAATCTATTGTATAAATGATACGGCAATATGTTCGAACCTGCGTCTGGTTCAATTAGAAAGGTACATGGTAGGTCCTGGGTCAGATACAAGTCCAAAGTCAATTTGATGGTGTCATTGGGTGGATTGCCTACCTTAATCTCGAAAGGGCTCCACTGTGGCGTCTTCGGCTTGGGTTGGCTGGCTTGGAATGTCTGTTGGACCGGATCGGGACCGCTTGCACTGTCCGCGCAATTGAAAGGGAAATTTAGTCATTTGTACTGCTTCCATTCGAGTGGACCGCGTTGTCGGTACACTGGGCCCGTGTCGCGTGGCTTGCTTCCGGGTGCACGGGTACGGCATGGCGGGTGGCGACTCCTCGGTGGGCGTCAGGTTGTTCGGACACGTACCGGCGGTGCGGGCGGCGGTTGCCCCGTGGGTGGCGCTCCGGAAGACCGCTTCCAGTTGCGTGGATCTTGCCCCTTGTAGCGCGGCGGTCAGTTCTAAAATTACCGTCGCCAGGGTGTGTCTTGTCGCTTCGTTCGTTGTCAGTTTCTTTCCGCTCGTTGCCAGTTTGTTCTCTCTTGGTTTGTCATTGCCTTTTGTTTTGCTGGTGCCTGGGCTAATTTCCATAATCTTTATCCTGATTAAGCTCTATAATCTTTATCCTAATTAAGCTCCATAATCTTTATCCTAATTAAGCTCCATAATCTTTATCCTGTCGACTCTGTGTAATATGATGCAATTGTTATTACACTATAATATTTGTTGTATTACACTGTTGTAGGATTCTGTCGACTTAACCGTTCTGTGGCAATATCGTTGCGGAATTTCTTGTTGTTCGATTTGAATGGTGAGGATTGGTTGAAGCGCAGTCGTTGAGTGGTAAGTGAAGCACACAGTTAGGAATAATCAGGACACGTGATTGGGTTTGAAAATAAAAGGCAACTGGGTTGGAGGGAAGAAAGCTTGAGAAGAGCTGAGCGATTTGGCTTATTAATTAGTTGATCACATGGCGATGATTGGATTTAGATGAAATGAGCGGAGAGAGAGATCTCTAGAGTAGATGTTACCTTGTTGGAAGCGAAGGAGCCACTGTCCGAACTCGGCGAGAGCCACTGAACAACTGTAGGTGTTGTTCCTATGAGAGCGAAAACGTAACTGATCATTCTTGCTTTTCGATTTAACACCAAGACTCAGTTTCTCTCTGATTGGTCGAGAGATGTCACATGATCTTTTCCTATTGGTTGACCTACTTAAGGTGCTGTCTTCTGATTGGTCGAGAGATGTCACATGATCTTTTCCTATTGGTTGACCTACTTAAGGTGCTGTCTTCTGATTGGCCCGCGGCTCTCCTTGATGAAAGATATGGCCTGCCTGACAGGAAGTGTCGAGTGCCATTTCCACTTTATTTACTTCCGCGTTATCAAAATACGTCCTGCTTTGTCAGGAAGTATTGAGTGCTAGCTTTAACATTTATAACTTCTGGTCACTAGATACGTCCTGTTTTTCCAGGAAGTGTCGGTTTAAACTTAGCTCGCAGGGACCCGGGGTCAGAAGGTTAACTGCGACGTTATTAATAAATATGTTCTCCTCTAGATTTACTTCCTATGTCTTTTGTTACTTTCTTTCCTCCAGTTACCTTATTCTTTTATTAAATCTTTGAAAATCATACATGATACATACATAGTGGGTCGGGGTTGCATTTAATTATATACAAATTATGACATATATTTATTAAAATTTTAATTTAAATAAATGTGTGATAAATAAAATTCTCCCTGAGGAAAAAAAAAGAAACTCTTCCCCCAAAATTTTTAACTTTTATTTATATATTTTTACTGAAAGGATTATATTAATTAAATGAGTTCTATTTTAATAATCTTGACAAAACATTGGGGGAAAGGCGAATAATTAAAATCTTAATATAAGACTGATTATTATTATTAATTATTTTCTACATAAAACCATTCGATTAGGTGTCAAACCTTTATATTTAAAACGTTTTAAATATTCGATATTTGTTTTAATTTTAATCTATAGTACATATTGTACAGACCATGATTTTCATAATGAGTATATGTTAGCGACTTTTTTATTGTACGTGCACCACATGTTTACATTTGTGTAAAGTAGTTTTTTCGAAATTTTCACTTACAAGTGTGCCAGAGCCCCATTCAGTTACTTTCAATCACTGTTGTTTTTGGACCTTTGCAAGAATCGGGGCCCATCATAGTAATTTTTTGTATTATAAAAAAGCATCCAATGTGAGATTTGAATTCGGATCGTAGCTGTCGAAAACCGATAGTTTATATAACGTGTCCACCAACATTTGACATTCGTAAAACTTCAGCGATTTAATCGTAATCATATAGATATCAATAGGATTATTGGGTTATTTATTTTTAGCAATCGAATTATATTTGGTGTAAAAGACAGAATCATATATTAAAATGACACAAATACAAATATATAGTATCGACAGAATAAAGTGTTGATATTATTTCGTGCCGTTCCAGGAAGAAAGGCCGCTTCAGGCGAGCATTGAAACGAGTTTTCAGGCTCATCTGTTGTTGTGCTTGTTGCCCGAAGCACGAGGATTAGGTAAATATCTGACTATATAAGTTTATTTATGTAAATATAAAAATCATGTGTTATTAATATGTGTGAATTACAGTTTTTTTTACAACATATAATATTTACTTTTGTTATATGTGTATATTATATAATCTAAAAGTGCAAATATTTTATTTTTTAAAAACATATCTTTTATTTTGATTCATTGACTATTCTAGATGTTTTGATCATAGTTTTTGAATATACCACATTAAATATTGTTGAAAATAAATTTATTTAACTTACCAATTTTTTTAAAATTCACTAATATAGGATTAATGCTGTATATTCTATATAACTGTGAAAATATTTAATATGTAATTTTCTTCAAGCAATTAAAAAAAAAAACTACTTGATAGTAAATAATTATTTTATATTTTTCTTGTATCACGACTTAACCTTCAATTCTTTATCTTTTCAACAACAAAATATTATATTCATACCATGTATTTATTAGCAGTTTTCATACTGATTTAGTATATCAATTGAATGTATATACTTTTTAGATTCAATGTTTATCTCCGAGAGAATTTTAGATATATTTTAATAATAAAGGAGAACTCAGTATTTTTATATATCAAAATGAAAATTATATCCTAAACCTTCATTCAACCTATTGATTAATATATGCTACTATTCTACATGCTAGACATATTGTTTTTTCGTTTAACAAATTCTAAAAGACCAATATCGATAAACTCCGAATATCATTTGTTTGCTGAAAGTTTATTCAGAAAAAAATAGCCACATCAACAAATAAAAATTGCGTAGTGGTGAGGGAACATGACTTACCGTTTATCGATAGAAATGGCTCTGGATCGAAACCCGTATTGGTCACATCAACCAATAATGGAATTCCACTGAGGAGAGTGACAGCAGGTCACTGACACGTCGGGAGTTAATCATTGGTTGATGTGGCTATATTTTTTCTGAATATCGATAAAGGTGTAGAAGTACTAAACTTGACCATAAATATATTATATATCTCTTCTAACAAACCTTCTTTTTGTTTCACAGACCTCATCCGAGAGATGAGGTTTCGGCGCCCTTGCTAGCCCAGGAGTAGCAGAAAATAATGTACTTCCGGAATGGGCTGAAAAGCAAGGGCCCTAGCAAGCGTCTTCTACAAGGTCAGTGCTATTATGAAGGCAACTAAGTAACTTTACCTAAGTTTTTCCATACAAATACACAAAACTTTATGATATTTTATTCATATAATTGTAAAAAAATTACTTAGGTTTTATTTTTGTTTCGACAAAATATTATAATATCAATATTTATTTTTAATATACGTTCTAAAGAGAGAGAGATATTGAGATTGAAAATTCTTCATTACATCGTTCATATATGGTTATATAAGGTTAAATATAGAATAAATATTTATTTTGTTTTCAAAATGATAGGAGTATGATAGGATGTAAAGAAAAAATATGTTATCGTCCTTTAGCGTTATTTTTCTATATATATTTATTTCACAAGAAATCCATTATAATTAAGTAAACCTACCAATACTTTAGTGAAATAAAAGTACAATTAAAAATGTAAGGACCATTTAAAACCTTAAATTCTTGTATCTTCTACATCGTCTGGAAATATATTATAAATTGATCACAAAAATTTTGAAGAAATATTGAAATTATGTCTAATCCCGACAACCTTGAAATCTTAAGTTTTGTGGACTTGCCTTGTTAGCAGAATCAAGCGAGTGTGCAAAATTTAATAATTATACAAGGCCGAGAAATATTTTGAAACTTGATCACAAAATTTGAAAGGAAATATTGAAATTATTCCGACCACATTTATATGAAACTCCAGTCGCTCATTCTGCCAAGAAGACGGCCGAGCCTATTTTTGTTTGAAAGTAAATTCTCTTCAATCGTCCATTCCCGACCTTCCCGTCCACCTAGAAGCCAGAAAATCTCTACACTTGGATTGTTAGTAGGATTGCACTAGTATATTAAAGACCAGAATTCTACGTAGCCTTAAAATATATAAATATAGATTTAAAAAATTGAAACAAAATATAATTAAAATACTCCCCATTAATATTTTTATATTTTATATTATAAATATGTGCTAAATCTCTCTCACTTATCATTCTGTCACTCTCTAGTGTTATTTATACAGATGATATTTTGTATAATATGTAATAGCTCTGTTATTATTACTACATTCTAGCGAAGAATAAACACATTGAGAATCAATGTATTTAGTTCCATTATGAGTCTTCTAAAAAGTCCTGTGGTATTTTAAATCACATTGTACAATTCAATTCAGCTCAAACTTATTTTATGTCCTTTTGTAACTATCAGTCAGTTAGAAATATCCACTAAATTAATGACGGTATATCATATTAATAATTTTAAGTAACTCACAATTGAAGACGACTTGGTAATAAAGGTGACTAGAATCTGATGGAATATTTGATGTTTCAGGAACTATCCGGAAATAATAGATTCAAGACAATGTAATAAGCAGTACCCCAACATCTTCTTATGGTTAGGCATCATTCTTCCCATCTTCATATGTGCCGCATGAAATACTGTCTCAGACTCTTCCATTGAAAAGAGAAACAGATTATCCATAATTTGAAAAAAATAGGAAACCTAATACAGTATCATCTACATTGGCCTTAAACAGCTCACCACATCGACGAGAAGAGACTTCAAGAAAGAACCGTCAATGCCACTTGGGTGTCTTACAAAATCTCTTTCTGCATTTCTAGAATTATTGATCAACTTAGCCAAGGAGAAGATGAAGAGCCGGAATTATGCTTTGAATCCAACTTCTGGTACATCGCTGTTCCTAGAATCGACAAAGGACCTGTTTATAGCCGATATTAGATTGCAGAGATAAAAATAGAGCAACCGATTACTTATGAATTCCTCAAACATACATTGATGGCTACATTTGGAATGCCAAATTTGGCAAATCGGAAAGGCCAAACTAAGAATCCTTAACTGACAGTTCTTCTTTTATCTAGCAATAGCTCAAATTTTCCTCGGACTGCTGAAATGGCTAAATAACAATTCTCGTGAAGATGCTACATCCGGGCCTATTATCCAGGATGGCTAACTGTGATGTTGTCTGTCCTTATTGTCAAGAGATGGATGGAGACGCAACATCCGCTTCGCCTGGGATTGATGGATCCTTTTACGCGCCGGAATCCTATCAACCGCACTGAGAAATGAATTGGATGCTATTTTGTACACGCCAAAATGCCTCCAGCTGTCCTGGTATTAGGGATGGAAAGGGTTATACATATCTTTCTCTTCATCCAGTCCCTTTCTCCAGACTCAAGTCGCCTGCTCTGCCAAAAGATGGACGGGCTCTAGTACCCAAAAAACTACTCGACTTGTTCTTTTTTCGATGAAATTAGTTTTTTCAAACTAAAGAATGGATTTCTGACAGCTGTCTATCTATTTTAAATGGATAGTTTACTGAACTCGCAGATCCTGTGGTCCCAGTCGGCCTAAATGGGTTCTTCAACTCCCAAAAATGATATCGCCTATCTGGAATGCCGCAGTAAAATGACTTTTCTCCTTGCGAAAGGGCTGACACCTGTACTCCTACTCAGAGTAAACGCGTTCCTGAGAAATTAAGCGAGGTCTTTCAATTGTTCTGTTGGAAAATATGAGCTGGTTTCTATCTTCAGAATTCGCTTTCTCTTGTCATTTATAGCTTTCTTGAAGAAATTTCTGTCGCTGTAATAGTGCGACTACATGCTCAGATTGTTGGAATAAACAACGTCTTGTCCATTTCGGAAAGACATTTGACAGCTGGGACGCCGAATTTGAGGATTCCCGATCGCCTTTCGCTCTATTTCTGGATCGCGTCTGGATCAACCATTTACAGAACTCCCCTGAATGGTATTTTTTTTATATTAAAAAAAAAATTCATCTAATTAATCGACATATGGACTGTAATCGAGCATGTTTAACCATCATTTTGTGTTTAGGGGAAAGAATCTCTGAACCAAGATGGATAGGGTTCTGAACTCACTAAAGTTCTGCCACATATTCTGCTAATCGTGATGAAATGGTACTTGACTTCGCCAAGGTGCTGTCTTCTGTCGCGTTAATGGGTTGCACAAGTTCCTTTAATGGCAAAGGCTACGTCCCCTTTCAGCGATTTCCAGCCTGATACATTGGAGCATTTGGAGCGATCCTCAAAAGAGCTTCTTTGAGAGGTATACAGTTTTTATATCATATACACTTATACTTTCACCAGCATAGTAAACCTCCATATAATCATTTATCGAAATCTGTGATTAGGAAACAAAGGATTGGCTAATGGACCTGTTTCTCAGACAGTTTGGAATAAGAAATATACTTTTTTATTATATATATATATATATATATATATATATATATATATATAAACTTAAAAGTTAAATATAATTATAACTCCTTATACACCTATAGGTATCCAAAAATACCTTTTTGACAAAAAAACTGGGTGACAAATTTACTTCGATATTAAGTCTATAGGTCTTTGAAACCCTTTTTTAATTTACAAATTATAGTTTTAGATAACCCAATATTGATAGGAATAATAATACAATTAAATTAAAATTCATAAAATATAAAAAAAAGTTGTCACTTTCCTTTTTTTGTTAAAGTTTTTACATATTTTTATTTATATTTAACAAAAAAAGCAGTTTGCCTCAACTAAAATCAGCTTTATTTATATTTTATTCGTATCAATATTCAATACTAGTTTAATATGCGAAATTCGAATGGTCAGTTGTGTGTGTTTCATTAGATTATATTCCTTTTTCTAGAAAGTATTTCTAATGCAAAAAATTAAATTCATATGTTTTTTATATACAAATTTTTTAAAAAAGGTATATGAATTGGTAAAATTGTGTTTCTTATTCTCATTAAAATGAAATTAATTCAGCTAAACTGAGAATAAGAAGAAAATTGTTTCAACCAAAATTCGAAAATTTGAAAATAAAATTCAAAGAAAATTATACACCGGTGTCCAAAATTAAAGTAACAAATACCTAATGTTAATTTTCAAAAAATATATAGAATTATTTTGAACAAATATTTGTGAGCGGATAGACAAACTATAACAAATAAGGTTGACAAAATACATTTAATATTGAAATTTATTTTACAGAGTTATGCAAATTTATGTTATTTAATTCAGAGGTTGACGAATATTTGATGACTTAATAGGGTGTGTGGTCAGCTGTTAGACAGTTAGAAAGCTGTCACAACGATATTTCATGCCGTTTATTAGGCTTTTAAAGAGATCTTGAGGCAACAAATCCCATTCTTCAACCAAGGCAGTTTTCAGTTCTTTAGTGGTCCTGGATGGGGGTGAACGAGATCCAATTCGTTTCCCCAAGGCTTCCCAAACATTTTTGGACACTGGTGTAATTATACCAAGTTTTTACGTCGTTGAGAATATCTGAACACATGTCATTTATTTATACAATTATTACATCACTAGACGAATGGCCCGGGCAACGCCCGGGTTTTACCCGAGTGCGCATATATTTTAAAAACGTTTTAATTCAAATATTATTCGTTACAATTATAAATTGGCGCCATGGATGTCACTCTTGTGAAACGTCCCGTTCCAAACTGTGTGTTTTTTAAATGTTTTAATTAAAATACTATTCGTTACAATTATAAATTGGCGCCGTGGATGTCTCTCTTGTGAAACGTCCCGCCCCAAACTGTGTGTGTCTTGAAAATATAAAAATGTGAATTTTCATAAATATTTCATCATGTCGATTTTCTTTTTGCATTTCACCTACTAAATCGATAGAGATAATTACATTTGCAACATGAACTTAGGTATATTGACCAAATAGAAAACTGCATAGTAATAAAGATCATTTTTTTAAAGGCACCATATCGTTTTTTTTTTCAATAAAATCGAAACAAAAATTAACGATAAATAACGACAATTGCCTTAAAAAGAAATTGCCTTAAAAAAAAAAGAAACATTCGCGGTGATTTTGTCTTGCATTCGTTTATACAATTATTATATACGAATGACCCGGGCAACGCCCGGGTTTTACCCGATTAAATGCTTTTATTCAAATACTATTCATTACAATTATAAATTGGCGCCGTGGATGTCATTCTTGTATAATATATAAATGAGTTTTAAAAATTGTAAAAAAAAATGCATCGGCCGGGAATCGAACCCGGGCCGCCCGCGTGGCAGGCGAGCATTCTACCACTGAACCACCGATGGTTATGAAAAATCCCATCCGTGAGCTTCAAACAGACAAACAGACAAACAGACAGAATAAGGCAAATATATAAGTAGATAAATATATATATACATATATAAAAACGAAAGAAAAAATAAAAAGATCAGGTGTTGAAATCAATATTAAAAATGGCATATCCTGACCAGGAGCACTTGTGCTTTACAGAAGGCAGAGCGCCATCTGGTGGAACAGAAATCAACTAAACATTGATTTAGCCTGTTCCCTGATATTTGGCCAACCCAATTTCTTGATAAATCAAGAAAAGCCATCCACGAAGGTGGATATATATATATATATATCTTATAATATAAAAAAATATATTTTCTGATTGTATTTAATTATCTTGAGCATTATACTATGTTAGTTATTTGCTGGTTCTTTTATAGGACTAAATGGTATTGGTGATGCAGTCGTGGTTAAATTCTTGATAGAATAATAATAAAAATGGTTTTGATCAGTAATTGCTTTTATTGTGATAAAGGAATATATAAAAACATAATTTGGTAAAAAGTACTGCCTGGCTTAAGGCGTAAGAATTAAAAAAATGAATAACTTATTTACATAATGTACAAAAGGTTTGAGCCGACCAACGGGGAAGTTGTTGTTGTTGTTGTTGAGACTAATTGGCCATAAGAGAATGGTCTTCTAGTCCGTCAACTGGCTGCACCAAGCAGACCGATCAAGATGCACCGCGGCGATGAACCAAGCCAGCGGCGAGCCACCAGTGCTGCAACGCAGGTGAGTGTCCCCGGGTAAGGGCGTGAGAGAAGAAGGTGCAAAAGAGCTGAAAGGGGAAAGAAAAATAAAGTAACAATAGTAATAATAATAGTAATTAAATAAATCGAAGAGAGAGAGGAAGGGAAGTTAGAGAGAAAAAAAAAATTATTGATAAAAATAATAGAGAAAAGGCGAGAAAAAAAAAATTAAATGTGCATGTGAGACAAATGATGGTCTATGGGGAACAAAAAGAAAATTGTCCTATATCTGGTGGGAGTGCCCATGATTAAACTATTGAAACTATTGAAAATAAGAGAACCAAATCAAAAAATGGGTAAATTTAAATTAAAAATTAAAAAATTCACGGCGGCCAGCCAATGAAAATGAGCGGCCGTCGAGCCACATGACCCAGCGGTGACGTCGCGCGATTAGTCGACCAATCAGAGAGCGGCGTCCAATTCCGACCAAGCTCTCTAGCTCTTGGGTAACTAGAGACGGCCCTGTCGAAATCCGTCCGCCCAAGAATGGCAGACCAAAGAGTTTGACCTCACACGCACCAAGTGCATGCACGCAGAAACTGGTAACAGTACCAACTCGTGATTAGGAAGAAACAGAGTCAGAGACCTCCTCTGAATCCTTCTCGCGGATCCGTGGTTTCAATCTGTCACTAGCCAGGAGAAAATCAACGCAGGCATGCCAGGTTGATTTACTGTGGATGAAGTCGCGGAGTGATCTTGGCGTATGACCAAGTTCCTTTCCAGCGATAAATAGCAGGCGAGTTCTAAGGGAATCGAGACTGTCACACTCGAGCAAAATATGTTCAAGAGTTTCCTCCGCCCCAGAGTCGCAGTAGGGACAAGTGGGATCGTCAATAAATCCCATTTTGTGGGAAAAGCTGTCTGTCCAAGTGTGTCCGGACAGCAAACCTACAACAGCGTGCACGCTGGGAACAATGAACGCATACTTTTTGTCTAGGAGACTCATTGGAGTGAGGCCAAAGCGGGTGCAGATGGGGCGAGTGATGGAGCTGAATCTGCTCTGCCAAGCCGCCCACGCCAGTTTGCGCGCTGTGGATTCTAGTTTCGACAGCGGCGCGAGGCGGTAGCAGCTCGGGAGGTCAGATCCAGCGCCAGACTTCGCGAGCGCATCTGCAACGTCGTTGCCGACGATCCCGCTGTGACCTTTGATCCAGCGAATGGAACATCTATTCCCATTGCGGTTCAGTTGTGAAATCAACAGCAGAGCCCTGTTAATCAGGAAGTTGCCTGTCCTGCAGTTAAGGACTGAGTTCACAACCGAAAGATTGTCCAGGAGAACCTCAACAGTGGTATCAATGGGGAGCTCCGAAGCGTTCTCAAGTGCTTTGATCAAACCAAATGCTTCAGCTTGGAAAACTGAACAGTAACGTGACAAAGGATAACAGACACGCAATTCATGAAAGTTGTCATTCACACACACTCTATATAAACCTGCGCCAACTCCATCATTGGTCTTGGAGCCGTCTGTATAGTAGGTGACCTCGGGTGGTAGTTCAGGAATATTGCTGGGAAGGAATAAGAAAGGTGGATAAGGCAGAGGTTGAGGAGATGGGGGAGGTTCAACCGGAAATTCAGCATCCACGTAACCATATTTTTTAAGATACAGTTGCGTTTTGACATCAATTTCCAGGTCAAGAGGGAGAACACGAGATAAGGTGATAAGAGAGGAGTTGTTTGTTGTTCTAAAAGCACGACAAGCTAAGATAAGGAAAAAACGTTGCGTGCTTAATAAGAGCTTTCTGGAGCGTTCAAAAAGATTAGGAAACCATACTGGGGAGGCGTAAGCCACCACGGGAATAACAACCTGCAAGTACAGCATTCTCAAGGCTCGGAATCCAAAACCGAAGTTGAAGTTAGCGGCTGCTGACAGGCGCGGTAGCATGCCGCGGACTTTGGAGCAGACCTCAGCAACGTGCTGGTGGAAAGTCAAACGGTTGTCGAACCTCACACCAAGCACCCTGATGGAGTCGCACCATTGAACGACCTGGCCATTGCTGACCAGATCGCGTCGCGGCACCCTAATGCGCCCGAGAGGTTTTTGCACAAACATAGCCTGGCATTTGCTCACACTGAGCTCAAGTTTATGTAATCCACACCAGTCAGAGATCAAATCGATGGCGTGTTGTGCCTTAGACAGTTGACCGTGCCTCAATCCCGAGATCACAACAACCAGGTCGTCTGCGTAGGCCTGTGGAAATACACTATTCTTGTACCCAAGTGTGAGCAATTCATCAAAGACGATATTCCAGAGGAAGGGCTCGAGAACTGAACCTTGTGGACAACCTTTGGAAACGCGTCTAGTGACAGTGCATCCATTTACAGACAGTCTGACAGAGCGATGGGCCAAGAACGAGCGAATTAAATCGTGAACGTTCTTGGGACAGTCGCTTTTACGCAGGGCCCGCAATATACTGGAGTGCAGTACATTATCAAAGGCACCTTTGACATCAAAAGAGAGAAGAATAGCAGATTTAAATAAGTCTAGCGACCGGGAGAGGGTATTTTTTAATTTTAAGAGTGCGGCAATGGTTGATTTACAGGGTCTGAAACCGAACTGGTTTGGCTGGGCTTTACACATTCTCTCAGCCCTCCACGACAGCCTAGCCAGGATTAGACGCTCGAGAATTTTACCTAGACTAGGCAGCATCGTGATAGGCCTGTGAGACGCGAAAAAGTCCTCACCACCTTTTTTGGGGATCAAAATTACATCGCCCAATTTCCAGGGAGCTGGAAAGTGGCCAGTCACAAGACACCTGTTAAAAATTTTCAGAAAAAACGGCCGGAATTTTTTAATTAACTTAACACAAAGAACAGGTGGCATGCCATCACTGCCTGGGGAAGAAGATAAGCGAACCTTATCCGCGGACAGCTGCAACTCGACTTCTGAGAACGGGGGATCGTTATCAGAAATTGACTGCAAGGCTCTATGTAAATTACTATGCCCTAACATGGAATCGGGCGGGACTCGGCCGAAATAGTGCTGTAATACGTGATCTAAGGTGTCCCGCTGACTGTCAGTGAAGCCGGCGCCTACCGAGAGGGAGGAGAGAGGTTTTTTCTTGTGCTTTCCTCTGATGAATTGGTAAATACCGCCCCAAGGGTTGACTTCGCACTGCGAGCAGACTCTTCTCCACTCCTCCTGCTTAGCTTTCCTGATCGTAGCACGAAATCTGTTATAAAGCTTTTTGTGAAAGACTTTTAACACACCTCTGACGGCTCCGCGGGCGCGTCTCCACGCACGCTCGGCCTTCAAAGTAGCCCTTTGGAGCGGATTAAACCCCGGTTACCACCAAGATGCATTTTTTATTTTGCCAGGTTTATTTGGCTTGGAAGGAATGGTCTGTATGCATGAATGAAACACTTCGTCACTAAGTAATGTAATAACATTATCTAGTTGAAGTGTGTCACTCACGCTATCTAACAAAAACTCTAGATGAAAAATTTTTTTTTTTAAAGTGTGAAAAAAAAAAATTCCCAGTCGGCGCGGCCAAAGCTGAAGTTTACTTCGCTAAAGCTATTAAGAATGACTTTATTATTATTGCTATTGGATGGGGGATCGAAATTGATGCTAAAAACGAGGCGTTTATGATCAGATAAAGCCTGGTTGATCGCGTTCCAATCAGCGATCCTGTCAACGAGGCCAGCAGAACAGCAGGTCACATCAATGGAAGAGGACGAGTTACGTTCCTCCCACGTGATTGTACCGTGCTCGTTGACCACATGGAGCAGGTTGGCATCAAGGAAATTCTCAACAGTTTCTCTTTTAGTGCAGGTTGAGCTAAGCAACCGCGCTTTATCTGACCATCTGTAAGATTCAATATTTAAATCGCCGCAGAAAATTACCTCGTGATAATTAATAGATTTGAGAGAGATGTCTATCCTATCTAAAAGATCGCTAACACAACATGATGGCGAAAGATACACAGAACATAGGAGGATGGACAAGTTGTTGACTTCACACAGGACAAACACAGAGTTCACACAGGACAAATGGGACAAATGGATGAACTTCAGGCTCGGATTTGCCATTATCACCGCAGCTCCCAGTTTGTTTGTATCAATAGAACCATGGCAGATTCTGTCAGAGGGAACTGGAATGGATGGTAAACTGCCCTTTGCAACTGGGAGCTCTTGTAATAATAGCACATCCGTGTTTTCGTTGAAACATTCATTCCACAAGGAGGACAGACAATAAGGTGAGCGTCTTACATTTGCTTGAACACACTTGAGCACGTTCATCGCACCATTGAACTAATAAATTGCTCCTGGGCGTCCCGCATGTGCTTGCACGCCATTGAGTTAGCGCTGTGCTTGCCACCGCATCTGTGGCATTTCAGAGCGGCCTTGTTGTCACAGGCCTCGGTCAGATGTGCCCCAGTGCAGTAGCCGCATTTGGCCGCCTTGGTACACTTCTTTCCGTTTTTGTGGGTCCTGTGTTCCAGGTTGCCGCAGACACCGCAGGGAAAGACGCGCTTAGCCCTTGCGAGTCTCAGGGAGAGGTAATCTAGAGTGAGCCTACCGCGCCCGAGCAGGGCAGTCTCAATTACCTTATTCACCTCAATTATCGCGGTGGAGGAGGAACCCTCTTTTCTAATCAGTTTTACCATCCTGATGTCGTCAGCGCTTTTCAGCAGCTTTTCGACAGCGGGATGGCATCTGATGTCAGCCACAAGCTGCTCCTCGGTTTTCTCTCCAGGAATACCAAAGATCGCAAGCCTGGGCTTGAATGTTGGGTTCGTTTGGACTTTAAGGCCGCCAATATTGGCGGTCTTGACGTTGTCAACAAACCACTTTTTTTCAGAGGGATTTATGAAGTGGAGGACCAGTTTTTTGTCCCCACCAGTCACTGCGGCGACATCCAGGTTTTTCAAACTGGGAGTCTGAGCGATCTTCGCCCTTAGCTCCTTAACAGAGAGAACATCAGAGTCCAACTTTACATGGTTGGCACTATTACGCAGAGTCTGCGCGTAGCTGGGCCGAGAAGGCTTGGTCAGCTTAGCACTGACATTGACTGGCGGCGTGGTTTTCGTCACAGAGGGTGTTATGAGAGTTGACTTGGCAGCGGGTTTTGCTGCAGGAGCGGAGATAGCCGCGGGAGCGGGAATAGCAGCGGTAGCAGCCTTGAGCTTATTTTCATAATCCTCACGGAGTTTCTCCGTATAAAGGTCACAGGCTTTGAGTTTTTTGGAAAGGACCCCAAAGGCGGACTTTTGCAGTTCTGCAAGGATACCATTGAACCAACGGGGAAGAACAACAAATGAGTTTATATAGTGGAAGCGTGACCTCTGGCGGTTGATCCAGCAGAGTATTTGTATCTATGAAATATATAATTTTTTTTTAAATAAAATATTTTAATATAACATTTTAAATAATCTATATATATATAAAAATGAATGTATGTGTGTGTGTCTGTCCTTTATGCCTGACCAAACCACTCATTGGAACGCCATGAAACTTTGGGAAGTTATTTAGTATAGTACTGGGAAGGTTTCTGAAAAATAATTTCTTGAATATCTTGAATATCCCCTTAGAGTTATTTGCAGATTTGTAGATTTAACTCGCAAGCAGCGCCCCCATTGCTACGATGATAACAAGTTTTTTTATCTATAAGTTTTATTATCACTAAGTTTATTATCTTAAAGATTATTTATCAAAAGTAAGATTATCTCAGGATGACACGGCAATTTATTTGAGACAAGAATAATGATTCAATTCCAAGGCAAAGATACTATTCCTTTAACTTCCAATTACCGAGGGAACCAATAAATATTGATTTTATGATGTACTAGAGCGCCATCTGTTATCAAATTATAAAACTATTTTAGTGGCGTATTATTCTTTTTAAAATAAAACAATTTCTACTGTCCTTACTGCGATGAAAAAATTAAAGGGAGGGCCTGGCTCATCAGTGGTGAACCCTCCCAGCGGTTTCGCCAGTTTAATCTACCATTAAGTAGATTAAACTGGCGAAACCGCTGGGAGGGTTCACCACTGATGAGCCAGGCCCTCCCTTTAATTTTTTCATCGCAGTAAGGACAGTAGAAATTGTTTTATTTTAAAAAGAATAATACGCCACTAAAATAGTTTTATAATTTAAATATTGATTTTATTCAACTTATCAAGTATTTTTCAAGTGACCGGGAAAAAATGTTCACTAGATAAAACGATGATTTTGTAATGTAGAAAATTAGGAAAGACAAAATTCAGGATGACACGGCACATAGGGACCGGGAAAAAATGTTCACTTTATCGAGAGATTCAAATTTACGAGTTTCAAATTATCAAAATATATCTATTATTTTTTAAAATAAGTTTATAGAGAATTGTTTTAACAAATGTTCGTTAGACAAACCTTTACTCGGGTAAAACGCGGGCGAAGCCGGGTACATCCGCTAGTACCTTTATATAACATTTTAAATAGAATATTTTAATATAACATTATATTATATATACATTTATTTTAGTAGTTACCTTCATTAAATATATTAAAACTTTGTATATATATTGAATTTTATTTCCTAACATGTTTATCTTATGGTGACATGTCATTATTAATAACCTGCTAGCTATTAATTATTAAACCTTCTCTCTTGATACAATGTAATATTTTATTGTTAAGAAAATATAAGGATACATAAGGCCTGTCATAATATTTGTTCGCAGGTTTTATGCCACGATGGGTAAAGTCATCTTCCACCTTCAGGTGGATTCGACTCAAACGTGAATGAAAAACGAGTATTGTGTGTGTGTGTGTGGGAAGTGAAACCTCGAACCTATATATAAGAATGGACGAACTAGTGCTGTTATCTACCTGACCTGCTAGCTTGGACGACAGAACTCCTGTAGATGCAATGATCCTATCATCTGAATGCTAATGGAATGGACGATAAAACCTGTCGGCTATAATGATATAATAATTGGACAGGATCATGTATTTGAGAAAGTAATGCCATCTGTCATACTATCGGGGTGAACGAGTTCTGATTTCGCGAAAGTTCTACCACCTGTTCTACTGACGCGGTGAACGAATTCGGACTTCGCGGAAGTGATGCCACCTGTCCCACTGGCACAGTGAACGAGTTCATACTTCGCAAAAGTGATGCCACCTGTCCCACTGGTACAGTGAACGAGTTCTGACTTCGCAATAGTTCAGCCACCTACACTACTGAAACAATGAACAAGTTCTGAGTGATGCCACCTGTCTTACTGGCGCGGTGAACGAATTCTACTTCGCGAAAGTTCTGCCACCTGTCCTACTGGCACAGTGGACGAGTTCTTACTTTGCAAAAAAGATGGCACCTGTTCTACTGACACAGTGAACGCGTTCATATTTCGCACGAAAGTTCTGCCACCTGTTCCACGAGTTCTGACATCGTGGAAGTGCTGCCACTCATCGTGCCAGTCGTGATGGACGCGTTCTGCCTTCGTGAAATCGTTGCCACTAATCGTGCACGTCGTAATGGACGAGTTATGACATCGTGAAAGTGCTGCCACTCATCGTGCAAGTCGTGATGGACGAGGTTTGATTTCGCGAAAGTTTTACCAGCTGTTCTACTGGCGAAGCGAACGCGTACTGACTTTGCGAAATTGTTTCACCTGTTCGATTAACGGAGGTGGATCAGTTTTTACTTGGCGAAAGTGATGCCACCTTTCTTACTGGCGGGGTGGACAATTTCTGACTTCGTGAAGTGCTGCCACTCATCGTGTAATTCATGATGGACGATTTCGGACATCGTGAACGTGCTGCCACTCATCATGTAAGTCATGATGCACGAGTTCTGACATCGTGGAAGTGCTGCCACTCATCGTGCCAGTCGTGATGGACGCGTTCTGCCTTCGTGAAATCGTTGCCACTAATCGTGCACGTCGTAATGGACGAGTTATGACATCGTGAAAGTGCTGCCACTCATCGTGCAAGTCGTGATGGACGAGGTTTGATTTCGTTAAAGTGCTGTCACTCATCGTGCTAGTCGTGAAGGACCTGTTCTGACCGTGTGAAATTGCTGCCACTCATCGTGCAAGTCGTGATGGATGAGTTTTGATATCGTGAAATTGCAGCCACTTATCGTGCAAGTCGTGATTGACGAGTTTTGACTTCGTTAAAGTACTGCCACTCATCGTGCTAGTCGTGATGGAAGAGTTCAGACATCGTTAACGTGCTGCCACTCATCGTGCAAGTCGTGATAGACAAGTTTTGATTTCCTTGAATTCTGACAACCATCGTGCTAGTCGAGATGGACGAGCTTTGATCTCGCTAAAGTGCTGTCTCTCATCGTGCGAGTCGTGATGGACGAGTTCGGACTTCGTGAAATTGTTGCCACTCATCGTCCAAGTCATGATGGACTAGTTCGGACTTTGTGAAGTGATGCCACTCATAGTCCCAGTCATGATGGACAATTAATGACTTCGTGAAAGTGCTGCCACTCATCGTGCAAGTAATGATGGACGAGTTCGGACTTTGTGAAAGTGCTGACACTCATCGTTCGATTCATGATGGACAATTTCTGACTTCGTGGAAGTGCTGCCACTCATCGTGCAAGTCATGATGGACGAGTTTTGACTTTGTGAAAGTGCTGCCACTCATCGTCCCAGTCATGATTGACAATTTCTGACTTTGTTGAAGATCTGCCACTCATCGTGCTAATCATGATGGACGAGTTCATCGTTTCGAAACTTGTTGTAGCCTGTCCTGCTAACGAGTAACTGTAGTGGCTGAGCTCTCAAAATATTACATACCATTTTGATGACCAGGAGAACTGGTTCCTCTTTTTGCGAGGTGCTACAACCTGTCCAAATACCTATGAGTGATGGCTTTTGAACTCTCAAGACCTGACCTGATAGCAGGAATGGAATGATCTTAAATCCACGAAATTCCTGTCGTCTGACCTGCTAGCAGGTATAAATTGGTGTATGTACTCGCGCAAATGATGTCACCTTTGATGCTGATTAAGATGAATGGGCTCTTTTCTGTGAACTCGCGAAAGTGCTTCTACCTGTTTGTGGGCCGTTGTAAACGGGTTTATATTCCGAAAATGCTCTGTTACACGTCTTTCTAAACAGAATATATGAATTCCTCGATTGCAAATGTCCTGCCACACCTGTACTGCCACCCTCAATGATCGAATTTCTATTCTGGAGAAAATAATACCACACATCTGTGCTGCTAATCAAGATCAATACTACACTTCTAATCATGATAGATGTGTTCCTGGACGCGTCAGAATTGAACCTGTCTTGGTATCAGGAATCAAAAGGTTACTTTCTTCTGTGCTTCTCTCTGGACCGAATTTATTCCTATATTCAAAAAGGAGAAGTCTCCTGCCATTCTGGATAAACAGGTTCCAAAAATCCCGGAGTTCCTGTGACCTGAGAAATAAGCAGGCTGTATAGTTCTTGAACGCCTGGATCGTCATTAGACAGACTTGGCTCTTCTTTCTTTAAGGTATTTATTTTCTCTATAGAACACCCAACTATCAATAAGAATAATAGACGAAATTCATCAAGCATCTTTGCAGTGTATATAAATTTAAATTGTTTTGACTTGGGACCTTATTTTCTAACTGCATTATATATAAAAAAATATTTTCCTATTTTTCAATTGACGAATTAATAATATAAAGAGAAAATAGATATAGACAGAACTTACATATTATTATAGATAGAAAATTGTCTCATCTGACCTGCTAGCCGAGATTGTCAGATTCCTGTCCTCACGAAAGTTCTGTCACACGACCTGCTAGTCGAGATGGTCAGCTTCCTGTCCCCACGAAGGTTCTGTCCCCTGGCCTGCTAGTCGAGATGGACCGTTTCACGCCCTCGCCAACGTTTTGCTATTTGGCATTAAAGTCTGGCTGGATAGCTTCAGGTCATCCCGGAAATACTGGCTAACCGGAGTCTACAGTTTCCTTTTTTTTTTTTTTGCGAAGGTAAATTTAAGGTAAAAAAATGATTACACTATCCATTATGTATCACCCTATCATTAAAAAAACCTCTTTAAACATAGCTTGATAATTTAAAACTTTATGTTAGCAAAATATTCTAGTCTTGGTAATGGATAAAAAAAATGTGAAGCATACCAAATAAATCCTTTAAGAGAGTTACCGAGACATTTTCTTGAGACATTAAGAAAGGCCACACGAACTTCGAATGAAGACTAAAATAAATACTAAAATGACAAATTATCTCCATCAGGAATATATTACCAAAATACTCTTTTTTATTTTATGTGAAGATCCCTTCAAATGTAATATGATATTATCAAAAGATAAATGATATTAATAACTGCATAGAGAAACAGAGATTTTTGATTGCAGGTCCTAAGCCATGAAGTAAATAAAGTCCATTTACGCATGACCTAATAGCCACGACTTGGAGTTAATCCAGGTCTCGAGACGATGCAGTAGCCTGATCTGCCAGCTAATGTGACTAGTTTCTGGAAGCGTGACAATCCCCTCGTCTGGGTTTACAGCCAAGATTGATAAATTGCTTGTCCTTGGTAAATAACCATCACCTAGCTTGCTTGTCAGGGTGGACGACTTCTTATTCTCGCGATTGTACCATCACATGGCTTATCACCATGGCCTGATAGTCCAGGTGATCGGCTTCCTGGCCTCGAAAAAGTACCATCAACTGGCTTGAGAATAAGGGTGGTAGCCGGCTTCCTTTCTTTGCGAAATTACCATCAACTGGCTTGCTTGTCGGAGTGGGCGGCTTACTGCTTTCGCGAAAGTATCCTCCCCTGGCCATCTAGCCGTAATGGACGGCTTCTTATCATCGCGAAGGTTCTGTAACCTGATATTCTAGTCAAGTGGAAGGCTTGATTTCCTCGCGAAAATGCTCTGCCTGGCCTGTTAGTCAAGATGGACGGATCCCTGTCATCACAGACGTTTATTCACCTGGCCCACTATTCGAAGTGGTTGTGCTTAATCATCGCGAAAGGGTTGACCTTTATACTGATTTTCCGAATTAACAAGTTTATATCCTCAAAATAATTCTACCACCTTTCCTATTGACCGGGTGGAGACACAAATTTATAATCTCTTTCTAATACTCTCACTTGTCTTGCTAGTGCCATATCGAACAGGTTCTTAACTATAAAATTCAGCCATTTGTCCTACTAGCCCTTGAAATGGTTTCCTGCGACGCACACATGCTTTCAAAATTCCTTATTGCTGACGTAAATGAGCTTCTTTCTCCAGTATGTGCTGAATCTTGTCAAGCTAGCTGGAGTGAAGGGATGCTGTACTCCGAAAGCTGCAATCTGTTCTGCTGCCCAGAATGACTAGTTACCTCTACGAGTAGAACGATTTCACCCTTCTTGCTACATGAGGAGAAGGATCCTGAACCTTTGAAAGTGCTGAAACTTGATAAGTTAGCTTGTACCATGAGTATGATGGTGCTTCATCACCTTTCGCTTTTCACTGGGCGGAAGAGGGCATCTAGTTTGATAATCAACGTAACCTCGTGATTTCTCTTTTAAAAAACTCACCAGTATGTTATGCCGATATTAAACCAGGATTTTTTATAATCTGAAAAATATTCATCTAGATGGATGGTATTTATTCCAAATTTATGGCAAAATTCTGAAACCTGTCCTGCAATCTCATCGAACGTTTACTGTCTCATGAAGGTACTGCCACCTGTTCTGGTAACCAGATTTAAAGGGTTCCGCACCCAACAAACGTCATATCCCCTGATATGCTAGTCGGGGTAGAAGGATTACTACCTTCGCGAAAGTCTTTCTCCCTATGCTTCTAGTTGGGAAAGAGAAATAATTTCTTTGTGAAATGCTACCGGATAGCCTGGGTATTGGCCCTATCCTCCCATAATATTGTCACCTAATCTGCTTACTGGGATCTATGCCCATCCTAGCAAATTTATTGGCACCTAACCTGTTCACCGGAGTATTTCGGCCATGAACCCACGAAGGTACTGTCCTCTGACTAGATTGCTGACGTGATGACTTCGAGGACACCTGACCGAGCTCTACGCTTGACTCACGGCAACATCTGGAACGATCCTCGAAGAAACTTCTCTCAGAGGTACTCAGTTTTTCTTTCAAAGGCACTAATCAAAATCTCCAGCATAGTAAGCCGTATAAAACGGATCAAAATATCAGTATAGACCTATATATATATGTTATATAAAGGTATTATTTAAAATTTTATATTAAAATATTTTATTTAGAATTATGTTATATTAGGGTGTTATTTTATTTAAAATTATATTTCATCGATGGTTTTTGAATTAGGCTATGTTTGCTTGTGGAGATGGATATGTTTGATTGCGGAGAAGGCTATGTTTTCTTTTGGGATGGCTATGTTCGCTTGAATTGGGCTAGGTTGTCTTGTTGAATTGGACTATGTTTGATTTAGGTAGGCTATGTTGGTTGAGGTAGGCTATGTTTGATTGAGGTAGGCTATGTTGGTTGAGGTAGGCTATGTTGGTTGAGGTAGGCTATGTTGGTTGAGGTAGGCTATGTTGATTGAGGTAGGCTATGTTGGTTGAGGTAGGCTATGTTGGTTGAGGTAGGCTATGTTGGTTGAGGTAGGCTATGTTGGTTGAGGTAGACTATGTTGGTTGAGGTAGGCTATGTTTGGTTGAGGTAGGCTATGTTTGCTTGAGGTAGGCTATGTTGGTTGAGGTAGGCTATGTTTGATTGAGGTAGGCTATGTTGGTTGAGGTAGGCTATGTTTGGTTGAGGTAGGCTATGTTGGTTGTAGAAGGCTATGTTTGTTTGGAAATTGCTATATTTGGAGATGAATATGGTTGGTTGAGGATTTTCATTTTTTAAAATAAGATTCTTTCTCTTTTGGCATTTTGAATGAATGAAAATAAAATATATTTTTTTAAATTATAGAATATATATATATTGAATAGTGAGCTCATATCGCATCATTTAACAAGCAGCGATTATTTTGTGATTATGTGAAAAGGTATTAACGGATTAATGATTAGAATAGACTGATCTTCGTAAACTAAATGCAGTGATATTTTGAAATACAATGAAAACTTAGAATGTGAGGTTGGGCAGATATATAATAGAGTAAAATAATTCATTTTACAAATAGATATTCAAATGAACTATTTTTTTACATTTCGTACTATAAAAATGCTTATTTATGTTTAGGCGATGTTACCGATGTACTACTATATGAAGAATGCATGCGATCCCATTACACATTTTAGATATCATTATCTTTCAATGATAAGAAAGGAATTTGCCGACCCCTTGAATAGTAGTTTATTTACTGGAGTTCTTACAATTCTTGAAGCTGAAAACATTATCAGCTAATATCGTGATTTGTCTTTTCAAGCTCATCAAAAATTTTATATGAGTAGTTTTAAATTAATATCTTTTATTTATAAACTTTCAAGGACAGACTTTTAAGAATTGAAATCGATGCTTCTTTGCAGAAAGGCCGAGCTCCTTCCCTTCAAGTCTAAGTTGAGACTGGACCATATCGTCCCAAATGTGCGCTTTCCACAATCCTGGTAGGTTGGATTTTCAGATAAGAAGCATCAATTTTAATAGGAAAGGTTAGTTGAATTTGTTGCAGTTATGAAAACTTTCAATTCACATATAGTGCATAATTTTACTTGGTTCATTATGTCTGAGTAAGTGTCAGTAACCATAAGGAGAACTGCTTCCTCTTAATATCTACAATAGTCTCAGATCAATACTTTATTTTAATCAACACATCTGTTGAGAGCGTTTGTGGGCCTCACCTGAATTATCCCATGAAATGTTCAACACAACATTAAAGTAAAGAATCCATCTTCTATCTCCATAATCATCCATTTAAAAAAAGACAAATTTTTATTAGGCCTTGATAGAAAATTTCAAACTATATACGAGTGTGAATATGTCTTCAGATAGAAAGATAGGTACCCAAATATTCATTAGTCAAATAAATCCAATCTTTTTAAGATTATCGTGATCGTAATTTTTATAAGGTTTAATATTCCCTTCAGTTCATAGCCTTTTTGTAATTTAATGTAACAACTTAGAACCTATTTGAAAATAAAATATTCCTTTTCCAACAATATATAAAGTATATAGGCTTATTTGAGTACGTTCTCTATTTTTATTGAATAAAATAATAATTAAAATTGTATATTCTGTAAGAATATTTCTCTCTGGATTGTTTCTATATTCACCTTAGCACTGAATCGATGATACTATACTAAAGAAGAAATACAGCTATTTCATCTGAGGCGAAAAATCAATTTATCATCTTTAATAATAATTCCAAAACGTGTGCCTCAATGCTTGTCTTGGATTCAAAATCTCAGTAAATTCTTGATGACCTTATTTTGAGACGAATATATTTACAATTACAATATTAATTGTCGCTTATCGATTGAATTTGTTATTATTATTTCTAGTAATATTTTTATAATATATAAAGTAACAAATAATATCTCTACAGACGTTACAAAGGTTAAAAATATTATATGAGTGGGTTTGGTTGATCATTTGTTACTCCTCTCAGCAGGTTTCATCAAATCAATACCCAGATCGCTAACAATTATATTGTAAATTATTTTTATTATATATCATCTTCACATTTACAAAAGAAGAGAGCTCAGGGTAGTTCAGGGAATCTCTTTATACCTAAGATAATAGGTTTGCACAGAGGTTTATACATATAGTTATAAGAAAATGCATCAATAAATAAATTATTTCATATTAAAGATATTTTCAGCAAATTACAATTATATTTTATATTGTCACATCTATCGATAATATTTTAAATTATTTGTACAATATATTTCTTATGATACATTATAAAACATTTATTTCTTAAAAATTTACTTTATAATAGGGAATGAAATATTTATTTTATCTCTTATATATATATACATTCCTAAGAGGTTCGAGAGGAAAGTTCATTCTTTCTCATTACTACATCAATTTATATCATAATGGATCAATTAAATTCAATGTTGAAGATTAATTAATTTAATTTCAATACAAACATTAAAAATACAAGGTTATAAGACCAAATACAAATAAATAAATAATATGTGAATTATTTATTTATTTGAATTTGGTCTTATTACTTGTGTTTGTAATCTTTAATCCACAAATTGTGCCATATCAAAAAACACATTCATAATTATAGTAATTTGTATTGTTATTCATATTGATTAAATATTCTCTCTCTAGAAGGTTAATATGATGATATTAAAGTGTAGGCGAAGAGAAGACATACGTTAAAAGTCACATATGTGTTAACAGGTGGTACAAAGTAGGAAAAAAGTCTGCCTCCAACTGACTTGGGAAGAACGTGGACAAGTCTCGAACCAAGGCTGTTTCCTGACCCGCTAGCCAGAATGGATGGAATCCTGAGATGGTGATTGAACTATTGTCTGACCTGCAGGCAAGGAAGGGAAAAATCCTGAAGAATTCGAATTACAGTCGCCTTCTCTACTAAACGAGATGGGCTGGTTCTTGTACCCTCGATAATCCCGTGACTTGTTGGTTTAGTCAAGAAAAAAGGTTTAATTTACTCGAGAAAATGCTGCCAGCTGACCTATAAAAATGGATGAATCGGTTATTGAACTCGTGAAGTGGTTCATCCTGTGCTCCCAACCGAAGTCGATGGGTTCTTCAACTCGCGATTGTGTCGCCTAACTTGCAAGCTGCGGTATTATGTTTTTTCTTTGCGGAAGTGCTGGCATTTCAACTCCTTCCCAGAGTAAACATATTCAAGAATTTGATAAAGCGCTTTCAAA
Source organism: Cordylochernes scorpioides (assembly GCA_030710605.1). NCBI lineage: Eukaryota > Metazoa > Arthropoda > Arachnida > Pseudoscorpiones > Chernetidae > Cordylochernes > Cordylochernes scorpioides. The sequence continues at coordinate 27,977,867 of CP092884.1, read as the reverse complement.
TTTTCTGCCTGGCAATATGAACTGGTTTCTTCTAGAATGTACTTGCATTTGTCATTGCTAACTGTACTGAAGTACTTCCATTCTTCGCGAAAATATGCCTACTTATTCTTGATAATTGGGAGGATCAACTTCCTTTCCTCTCGAATGGGCTATTATCTAATAGCTAGGACGGCGAGTTTGATGACGCCCGATCGTCTTTCGCCATATTTTTGGCTTGCAAGAACATCAGGATCTTCCAATTAAAGATCCTCTCTAAAAGGTATTTAGCCTTTCTCTCAAAACTTTCACCTATTCAACCTACATGATGGGCTGTAATCATAGCATTTTCAAACCAGTATTTTGTGTATTTAGGGAATAGAATTTATTGATCAAGATGGATGAGTTCCTGAACTCATTGAAATGCTGTCGCATATTCTCCTCACCGTGATGCAATGTAACTTGTCTTCGCAAAATAGATTTCCCTGTCGCGTGAAGCGGGTTCCTCTCCTGGTAAATTGAACGTCACCTGTCCGCGCTTTACGCCTTAAACAATTGGATCATCTGGAACAGTCGGTGAAGGAGCTGGTACCTCTGAGAGGTATTCTGTTTTTCTATCATATATACTTATACAGCCACTAACTCACTAGCCTGCGATCTGACAATTTATAAAATTATTTTGTGTAAATGAGGAGAAAAGGATCGACTTATGGACCTGTTCCTTAGGCATTTTGATAAACTAAATATTATATATTTAAAACGAAAATATATATTTATATAATATTAAATGAAAAATAGTTAATAAGAGAAATTGCACACCTATATCTACACATATATGCATTTTTAAACAACAAATAGGTGATAAATGTTCTTCGATATGAAAATATGTTTATGAAAACCCATTTTAATTTTAAAATTATATTTCTAGATGTCCCAATTTTCATGCGAATACATTTTATTGAATGTCATGAAGTGATAAAGATGGTGCTCATTCTTTTAACCCTACAATTTCTTTTATTTTCAATTCTATTAAACAAAATCCACAAAAGCAGCATGCTTTATTTATTCGCTTCAATATTCGGTACAAGCTTGATATATATGGCAAATGATCAGTTGACATTATAAAATATTCCTATTTTTCTCTGAAAATCTATATATTTCAGAAATATTTAGTAATTCTAATGTCTAGAGCCTGACATGATCTAGGTCTCAGAAGCTGTCCAGTATTCCCATTCAAAACTGTGTTTCCGCGACATTATAACGAGCAGGTTTTTTTTTAAATCATGTACGGTTACACTGAGAAGTAGGAGAAAATTATCCATAAATTTAAGATATTTGCAAAATATTGCATCGATATTTCCTCAAGGAAATAAAATATTAACGCGAAAGATGGTCATTAATGAACGGCTGTTTCTATCTGCGAGCCTTATGAATCCTCTTTTCCTTTAAAAATACAATAACATTGTCGTAATATTTGTTTTCAGGTGTTATGGGACGAAAGGAAAAGTCAGTCTCTACCTCATTTGATAGAAACGTGGACGAGAAATAAATCCTATTAAAATATGGAATCCCGAACCACTATCCAGAGTGGACGAGCTTTTAAACTGTTGCTGTTAACTAACAGTTCTGCTTGCCAAGACGATCAAACTCCTGGATATGTAATAGTTCAAATATCTAACCTGTCACCTGTAATAATACAAGAATTTGACTGGAGTGCTGTCACCTGTCCTCCTGGTGATATGATGAACAAGATCTGATTTCGCAAAAGTTCTTAAACCTGTCCTACATGCGGGGGTGAACCAGTTATTACATCGCGGAGGTGCTTCCACCTGCCATACTGACGAAAAAAACGAGTTCTGACTTCGTAAAATTGCTTCCATCTTTACTACTGGCGGGGATGGACCAGTTCTTAATTCGCGAACGTGCTTCGACTCTTCCTACTTGCGGGGTTGAACCAGTTCTGACTTCGCGAAAGTGCTTCCGCTTCTCCTACTGGCGGAGATTGGCAAGTTCTAACTTCTCTATAGTGCTTATACTCGTCGGGTTAGTCATGATGTATGGGTCCATGTGTCAGCAAATGTACTGCTCACGAGTAACTGTGGGTGGCAGAGCACGCAAAATGTTTCCTCTGGCTACTCTATTTACGAAAGTGCTACGACATGCCTTGTGAGCCGAGGTTGATGGATTCTCAATTCGCAAAAGTTTCAAAACATGTTCTGCTATCGAGGATAAATTTATCCAGAAAATCCTGGAAATGTTGCTAGCAAGTGCGAATGGGTGCCTGTCCTCGGGCGAGGCTGTCACCTTTGATGCTAACTAAAATGGCTGGGCTCCGAAACTCGTTAAAATGTTTCTACCTGTTTTAAATCCGTTTTAAACGGGTTTCTATTCCCGAAATTCGCCGTTACATGTCCTACTAAATGGGATGAAGTGATTACAATAATTTAAAATTATCTTACCTCACATTCACTTCTAATCGCGATGACCGAGTTTCTGTTCTAGTGAAGAATTTTCAATCTATGCTGCTAATCAATAAAGATCAAAACACACAAGAATTAATTAATACTACAAATTTGATCAAGGTGGACGGCTTCCGATCTTCGCGAAAGTGCTGTCAACCAGGCCTACCATCCGAGATGGACGACTTCCGATCTTCGCGATTGGGCTGTCACCAGGCCTGACATCTGAGAGGGACGGCTTCTGAACTTCGCGAAAATGCTGTCACCAGGCATTAATCTGAGAAGGATGGCTTCCGATCTTCGCGAAAATGCTTTCACCAGGTCTGCCATCCGAGATGGAAGGCTTCCGATCTTCGCGATTGGGCTGTCACCAGGCCTGACATCTGAAATGGACAGCTTCTGAACTTCGCGAAAATGCTGTCACCAGGCATGCCATCTGAGAAGGATGGCTTCCGATCTTCGCGAAAATGCTTCCACCAGGCCTGCCATTCGAGATGGACGGCTTCAGATCTTCGCGAAAATGCTGTTACCAGGCCCGCCATCCGAGATGGACGGCTTCCGATCTTCGCGAAATTGCTGTCAACCAGGCCTACTATCCGAGATGGACGGCTTCCGATCTTCGCGAAAGTGCTGTCATCAGGCCTGCCATCCATCCAAGATGGACAGCCTCAGGTCTTTGCGAAAATGCTTTCACCAGTCCTGACATCCGAGATGAACGGCTTCCGATCTTCACGAAAGTGCTGTCACCCGGCCTGCCATCCGAGATGAACGGCTTCCGATCTTCGCGAAAGTGCTGTCATCAGGCCTGCCATCCGAGATGGACGGCTTCAGGCTTGAAGTTGTGCCTGTGGTGATGTAAACTGTACTCAATGGATTATTTTTTTTTTACAGAAGTGGTCCACAGACAAAACAGTTCATCGAACAAATACCAAGAATCTAGCAGAGCTATCGACCTCAACTTGGTGAACGAACATCAGAATCAAACCAAAAGATGCTTCTCTCAAAGGTATACTTCAATTCAAATTATTCACTATCTTGATTGATTATAGCATTTATAAAACAACTATATGGCAAAATAATTACTCAGGACTTGATTCTCAAACAGAGTGGCAATCAAAATAATGTATTAGTTTCTATGTGTGCCCAATCTATAGATAACAAATCCAATTTTACTTTCTTCTACAAGAGATTTAATATTATATCTCTCTCAATTCGAAACGTCATAGTAAGGACAAGTAATATTCGTCCTTATGAAAACTGAACTATATCACGAAGTATTCATGACCTTTAATATATATGACTGAAGCAGAAGTACAAATGTGATTTTATATAATTAAATGAATTTTAAAATTTTCCACACAAAATTGAAATAAAATTAGTGTTAATCAAATATACTGTAGATATTTATATAAATTATATTTAATATCTGATTCAAAAATTTCCAAAAATTACCTCAATTTTATATCAATAAATATATTTGTACATTTATATAGCACATAAGATAAAGTTATTAACAATTTATGGAAAACGCAGATGGTTAATTGATGCCATACACCAGTATATAACGGACTAACTGACCACCAACGGTTCCATCCTAGAATGACATCGCATTGCTTGGAGTATCGTCAGTAATACCAGGTTTGTTGATTCCATTATTCTCTACTATATAATAGTGTTTATTTCCTATTCCTAATAAATATAACACTAGACTAGAATAATTTTAAAGTTTTTGCATAAGAACAACTGGTTTACTTTAGACGAAATTTAAATTTTAATGAACAACTTTTTATATAATGCGGAATTTGATCCCAGGTATTGGCTGTCGAAAATTGACGGTTAATCCTGCTCGATGGCCCACCGACCCCCGTTATAAAAAAAGCTTATAAAAAGCTTAATTATATTTTCAGTTAAATTTAGGCAGATAACACAGGTCAACAAAAAAAACTTTTTTTTTTTTGCCGGAGAAAACCTGATGTTGATTCTAATGTAACTTTTCATGCTGAATTCAAAAATGAAATCAGAAGTTTTCCATCACCCATAGTTCTTGCAGGATAACCATTTTTCCTTGAAATTGGTATATACAGTAATAATGCAGAAAATGTTACGTAACCATTTTTTAAGTAAACATCATTACATTAGCTAGCGTTTTATTTTTGACAAGAAGAGTTGATATGTGGAGCCAAAAGCTTTATTTTATTTGTTATTAATTAAATTTTTCTCTTTAAAAATCAAAGATATTAATTTAAATAACAAATTGTTAAATTTTTAATTAAATATGTTTATTTTATAATGCAATCTGTTTTGCTTTCAACTCAAAAATAACGACAAGCTCTGGAATACTATTTGCTGAATAACAATTTTAATATATATATTTAAATTGAACCTAACGATTTGTTTAATATATTTGCATCAGAAGTGACAAGTAAAGTTGATTTGATCAGTTTATTTTTCTCTATCGATTTGATTTTATAAATCGTGTACCCAAGACTGTTTAAATATGCCGAGGCGTTGCATTAATATTCCTGATATTTTCGGTTATATTTGTGGGGAATTAACTTTCAAAGTTCAAAGGCGAAACTTTACACCGCTCATCAAAAATTTCTATCAACTTTATTTTGGCTGTAAAGTTGGTGACCAAGGTAAGACTTGGGCTCCTCATCATTGTTGTGAAATTTGTGCTCGACGTCTTACAGGGTGGATTAAAGGTGAACGTCATATGCCTTTTGCGGTTCCAATGATATGGAGGGTACCTAAAGACCATTCTTCAGACTGTTATTTTGTTTGACAAAGACTACAGGTATTACATCCAAATCAAGACATACAGTTGAATATCCAGATTTTCCTTCTGCTATGAGACAGGTTCCTCATAGTGATATTTTACCTGTGCCACAGCCTCATGAAAATGTAATATTTAGTGACGATGATTCAGATAGACGAGAGCAACAGTCGGATGACACGAATTTTGAAGCAGGAACTTCATCTGAACCTCATTTGTTAACCCAAGGAGATTTGAACGACCTCGTACGTGATTTAGATTTATCCAAAAAACAGAGTGAACTTTTAGGCTTTTGGTTAAAAGACTGGAATCTGCTGCATAAAGGCACAATAGTATGCTTTTTTCGCAAGCTTCAAGATGAATTTCAAGACTTCACAAGAGAATGATTTAGTATATTGAAATGATGTTGTTAGTCTAATGAAAGCGTTTGTTCATGATACAGAAGAGTGGCGTTTATTCGTTGATTCTTCAAAAATTAGCTTGAATGCTGTTCTCCTTCACAACGGAAATAAGTTCCCATCAGTGCCAATAGCACATGCATCCAACATGAAAGAGACTTACGAAAACATGAAACTCTTTTTGAAAAAGAAAGAATATGAAAGATATGGTTGGAAAATATGCAGCGATTTGAATGTCATTGCTCTCTTGCGTGGATTACAGCTTGGATATACAATATTTTGTTGTTTTCTGTGTGAGTGGGATAGCAGAGATAGGGAAAGGCATTACATTAAAAAAAGCTGGCCAAACCGTGAAATATTTACTCCAGGACATAAAAATATTGTAAATCCTCCCATAATCGATTCAGAAAATATTTACTTACCACCATTACATATTAAACTGGGATTAATGAAGAACTTTGTCAAGGAAATGGATCGAAATACCAGTGGATTTGCCTACCTAAAACAAAAATGTTCTAGCATAAGTGATGCGAAAATTAAAGAAGGCATTTTCGTTGGACCTCAGATTCGAGAATTGCTGCAGGATGGAAATTTTCAAAATAGTTTGAATGAAGTTGAAGCAGCAGCATTGAATTCCTTTAGAAACGTTTGCAAGCATTTCTTAGGAAGTGTCAAGGTTGAAAATTACCGAGACATAGTGATTGATCTGTTGCTTTCCTACAAGGCACTGGGATCTAACATGTCTCTCAAGATCCAGTTCCTGCATTCACATCTGGATTTCTTTCCAGACAATCTTGGGGCAGTTAGCGATGAGCATGGTGAGAGGTTTCATCAAGATATGCATGGAGAAGCGGTACCAAGGTAAATGAAATCCCGGTATGCTTTCTGACTACTGCTGGACACTTAAGAGGGATGTACCACAAGCAAAGTATAGAAGAAAATCCACTGTCACTACTTTTCAATAAAATAAATATATTTCGTTCATATAGACCTATATATTAAAAACATTTCCAAATTTCAAGTAGGTGTATCTCAAAAATCTTGCGTGATAGAAAAACCCCAACGGTATATTTGGAATCAGCACAAAGAGTTAAATTTAGATAAGATGCTGTTTCTTTTGGGACAAAGAAAAATAATTTTTGATAAACCAGTGTAATGTAATAAGGTTTATGCAAAAATTCTTATGTAATATTTTAGATTTTTTTGCTGTATTTATCCCAATACTGAAAAAAAAGACTGTCACGCAAAAAACATGGGTGATGGAAAATTTCTGATCAGATTTTTGAGTTCAGCATGAAAAGATACACTAGAAACACCATCAGTTTCTCTTGGGCAAAAATGTTCTTGACCAGTGTAATTATAACTAAAATGTTCAAAGAGAAGAATATTTTATATTACATGAGTGTTTGATATACATCTTTATTGAGAAATGTAGAATAGAAAGTATCATGTGCTATATAAATGCTTTTTATACAGGAATTATATCAATCTTTGTATATACTTTATGAAGATTTAATATTTACTGAATGTATATACGCTGTGTATCAGTGGCCGAAACATCGGGCCACCTATACGAAACTCATGACGTCGGCGATACTGTATGGACCGCCCTCACAGAGGAGAAGACCTCATCACACATCAAGGGATCTCTCTCTTAATGAAAAATGTCAAATCTCTGGCGTTGAGAATAATCTCATTAAATCTCCGCCAGAAGCACAAAGCAACCTATTTATTCAATCTTTTTTTTTTCTCCCTTTTTTTCCTTTTTTTTTTGCACTCCCAACTCTCATATAATCTTAATGAAATAGAAAATAAAATGAACATTTTATTGTTCTATATTTATTTGACTTTTTACAATTAGACACTTCCCAAGGATAACAAATAATTGTTAATTTTAAAAGATAATCAGATAATTCTATTGCTTCCTTATCATGTTGAACATACAACTATGATGAATGATATGATTTTTTACATTTGAATACTAGTTAACATATTTTGAGAAAAATGGAATAATATTTAGATTAACCTCTATTCTACATATTCACAGATGATAAACAGTCGATATGCAAATAATCTGTTATAGTCTAACAACGTCGACTTGTCGCAGATCTTCATTACAAATGACTGTGGTTATCTGGTGTTGGAGCCATTTTACACCTATTGTTGAGTGAAATCAATGCCAGATCTGTAACTTTGTACTTAGGTATTGGCAGTCTATTTATAACTTTAAGGCTGTCAATATATAATTCTATAATTGTAATGAAATCACCCAAAGTTATTTATAGAGTAAGTTAAATTTTAATTCACCGCTTAGAATATCAGAAACAAAAAGAAATGAAGTAGGGCATTATCGCGTTTAATATTAAAGAAAATTTATAATCATTACTTAAAATACAAATGTCTATGATAATATATATAGAATATATAAAATATTGTAGCTAGAGAGAGAGAGGAATAATTCTACCAATCGGCCCAATATTTGATGCTATTCCTCTTGCGTTCCAGATCTTTCAAACTTGAGAAATAAAACCAAAATTCTATCACAAAACAAACAGGTAACTTCAACCTAGACGTCAAATAAGTTGAATATAAGACTGTTCTAATACAATAAATCATAAAATTCCCCAACGCATTGACAATCGCCCATGCCATCGCTTGGTGGTTTCTATAGACCCCTCATTCTATTCTATTTCTCTATTGAACGATATAGAATATGATTTTATCATTTTCCTTAGCTTAGCTTAACAGAGCAAACCAGAATGGAACATATAATTATAAATTGACACTAAACAACATAATAATTAGTGCCATAGCCAACACGGTTACTATAGTGTGTATGCCTATAATGATAGGGAAGTATATTATAAAAATCATAGAAATGCATATGAATGGATAATGCTAGTAGAGAGGTCGGATTTATATATATGAGAATAGATATGTACAGATTCTATGAGATGAACTGTGTTCGTAATAGAACATTTGATATGTGGAAATAGGACAGTAGTATTGTTGGAATCAGATTATAAGTTTCTAGCAGGATAGGGTAGATGTTTGGATCAACGCAGCAGAGTTGTTGAGATCAGAGCTGTGGAGATGCTGGAATAGGAGAAATGAAGATGTTGCGATCAAGGTAGGGATATGTAGATTTCAGAAAAAAAGATATTTTCTGATCAGGGAGGTGGAGATGTTGGGATGATAGCAGTGTGAATGTTTCAATTTAAACAGTAGTATTGTTAAGAGAAGGAGAGAGAGAGAGAGTATAGAGAGAAATTCCCATCTATTCGGTGGATATTTGGAATTAGGAGAAGATAGATTTTGGGATTATTGTAGTTGGGATTATGTCAATGAAGATGATGGGATCATTGTAGTGGAAAGGTTTGGGTCAGAATGGATGAAATGTTGCGATTAAAAAGTATAGATGTTGGAATCTGAACGAGAGGATGTTAAGATCAGCACAATGTGTATGTTTGGATAGTAAGATAACCTAAATCAATATCTAATCTTTTAGGTACAGTTATCATCATGTTTTTAATGTATTTAATAATGATGCCTATATATATAGTTCTATTTTGCATAGTTAGTAGAAGCTTGTATGTATGTAAATACCTAACGTTGGTGGATTCAAAATTATCATTATTCTCGAGTGAATTTCGTTTGGTGAAGTGCAAGACGCCTCAATAAGGTACAGGTGAGATGAAGTGATCAGGTCAGAGGAAGTATTTAGAATTTTAAATTAATTTAGATATCAGATTTTATATAAAATATCCCGAGCTATAGCGTTGTTTACTTTAGCACTAACATTCAGATATGTGTAAACTATCAGAGTGCAACAATTTAAAATAATATTTTGCCGATGATTCTTGGATCACTGGGATGGAGCAATTTGCAATGTGAATTATGATACCGTTTAGTTTGTTGAAGGTGTGGTGATGGAGTCTGAATATGATCTAAACAGAATTTGATTAAAAATCCTTTTATAATATTCAATTTGATTTTCTTATTTTCTAATTGGAGTTTTATTTTATGTTTAGATGGGTATACTTGTCGCGCCAATTTGCAATTGAAATACATAGTGGTTAGAATTAATTTTTTCTAGTAATATACCATCTGTTAATATATTGTTGCACCCCACCCCAGAGGTTGTGGTCTTGTAGATTCGTCAACCTTTATTCTCTCCTCAGACATACCCTGCGTGTGTTCCAACCATTCTACAAGTTTAGATAGTTCAATAATAAGACAACTATATTTTCAGGGGTATCACCTAGACTATATTTAATCACATCAAAGTTCAAAGAGTAGTGTGTAGTCAGTGTTTTAAAATACAAATTATGATTTTATAGTACATAATAAGCCCGAAATGCGTTCTTGGTTAGCTTTTCTTAATTTATCAATAAAATGGATTAGCCGAATATCTAGGAACAGACTATATTAATGTTTATTTGATTTATGTTCCACTAGATTGTGCCCTGCCATCTGAAAAGCTCATGTGCTCGCGGTCAGGATATCCTTTTTTTATTTTAATACCAAAACCTGATATTTTTATTTTTTTAAAATTATTTTTACATTGTAAATATTTTGTTTATAATAATACATATGATCTGTTTCATAAAATATTTAAATATACAATTATAAAATTAGAATTTAAAATATAGGAAAAATAATATTATGAAAGCTTAATTATATAGTTTACTCAAATACCATTTCTAAGATTCGGGCAGTAGAAGTTTGATTTATTTGTGAAAAGAAACAGTCGCGTTTTGGTGTTTTCATTTGTAATATTATGGATCATTAATAAAAATAGGCCCACACATTAACCATGATGTAACACTTCCTCCTCTTCAGAGGTCATCACATCCTCGTTAATTACCTCAGCAATTCTTTCGGAATGGGGTTTGAGTCTTAAGACATGGACAATCGACAAAACTAGATCAGGATTCTCTTTCGGTTCTATTAGTAATTTACATCAAACAACTCTTTTAAAATTCAATATTGGCCAAAATATTTTGGCATTAATTTTTTCACCTTTTTCGATTTTCCTAACTGGTGTCCAAACTGCCATTAAATGTCCTGGTTCATAGATTCTCTCAATGTGTTTTTGTTATAGTTTCTTCTCATTTTTTTTCTTTCCTAGGTCTTCTCGGTGTTAATAACATTTACCTGTTTCATCCTTGTGATTTTATCTAAGTGATTTTCTGTGTATTCTTCATAATCGCCCAAGTTAGAGTCCACCGAGACATTCTTGTCGTCTACGCCAGACATGGGCTCTCTCCCAAACAACAAATAAATGAAGAACAGTCTGTGGTTTCTTGAATCGTGGAATTGTACGCGTGAGCGATGAAAGTGAGGATTTAAGACAGTTATTCTGATGCGTACAATCATACATACTGATCATGTTGATTGAATGTTCTATTCAAAACGTTCTCTTAGTCCGTTAATCTGGAGGTGGTAGTTCTCTCGTCGTGAAGCAGTGTTTAATTTTTCACATTTTCATGACCTCCTTATCAACTTGCGAGTGAATTGAGAATCTTATCACTAATAAGAAATCTTGGAGACGCGTGGCATAAAAATATTTTCAAATGAAAATTTATCACCATAACCAGAAGTTATTTATCTTCAATATTTTTATTTTAAGATCAACCTTTTTAGCTAAGAGCCCTCTCTTTTGTCAAATAATACTTGATGTATAGGTAAACTTGTTTTCCCTATTTCAACTTTTTGCTATATCTTTGTTGTAAATATTGGATCGTGAACCTAATCTGTTACGATGTCTCATATTTAAAAAAAAAATACAAATAAAGATATATGTATATAAATATTTTCCAAATAAAATGAATATACCCCACAAAATATAATATTATTATTGCTTTATCTTCTTATATTATTCTTCTAGTATATACAGTGCGGCAAATAATTTTTAAGACTCGCGCTAGATAAAGGCCAATAGCAGAGCCAGTTATGAAATTGCGCATGCGTATATATATTCGAAGCCTTATCTAGCGCGTGGCTTTGTTTCAGCCATTTTGGTTAACTCTTTAAAAACATACAGGCGATTTTTGAAAAGTAAAATTTTTTGTTCGTCGGAAGTCTGAGATGGAACAGAGAGCGGTCATTAAATTTAATGCAAAACTTGGTAGAAGTGCATCGGAAACATATATTTTGATGAAGCAAGTTTATGGTACGTTATGTTTGAGTAAATCAAATGTTTTCATTTGGCACAAACGTTTTTCGGATGGAAGAAATACGCTAGAAGATGATAAGCATACTGGACGACCAAGTTCTTCAAAGACACCAGAAAGTATAGAAAAAGTGCGAGAATTTGTTGAAAACAATGATGGCAGAGGTTTTACACATAAAAAAAGAAACGATTCGAACCATTCTGCATGAAGATTTAGGTAAAACTAAAGTCTGTACTAAATTTGTTCCACACACTTTAACGGGCGAGCAGAAATCAGTGTGAATTGCACATTGCAGGGACATCATTTCTGCCTATGAAAATAATTCAAACTTCCTGAAATCAATTGTTACGGGTGATGAAACATGGTGTTTTCAGTATGACCCAAAGACAAAGCGCCAAAGTGCCGAATAGAAGTCAAAAAACTCTCCACAAGCCAAAAAAACGCGAAAAGTGCCATCAAAAATCAAAACAATGCTGATTACCATTTTCGATAGTAGAGGTATTATCCACAAAGAATTTGTTCCCGCTGGACAAACCATTACTGGAGAGTATTATTTAAACTTTTTGAAACGTTTGATTGCCAGAATTCGTCGCATTCGTCCAGAATATCGCGATGAAGACAGTTGGTGTTTGCTGCATGATAATGCACCGAGTCACTCCTCACTCATTGTTCGTCGCTTTTTGGCCAAAAATAACGTCTGTGTGTTGAATAATCCCCCGTACTCGCTTTATTTAGCACCATGTGACTTTTATTTATTTCCAAAAATAAAATTGAAGTTAAAAGGTTGTTTTTTTTTATTATATCCCGACCATCCAGAGAGCTGCGACGAGCACTTTGGAGGCGATTCCTCAAAGTGGCCTGCAAGAGGCATTTAATTCCTTATTAAATCGTTGTAACATATGTATTGAATCCAGAGGGGATTATTTTGAATAAAAAAATAGTAGAAATTGAATTAGCTTGTTTATGTTTTATTTTACAAACCCATTCTTAAAAATTATTTGCCACACTGTATATTTCTCTTGAAAAAATCATACCTATATGTATTTTAGAAAAAAAAGACCAGAAAGGCTAAATACAAAAAGAATAGGATGAATAGGTTTGTTGAAAAATAGGACATAAAGTTTAAAAAAAAAAAACATTTTATTACATACCAGATATATGCGATTATTTATAGAATATTTATGCAACTCGAGCTGCATGAGATGACTGCGGCGTTATTTGACGATTTATGCAGTCTCTAGTTCCTGCACATAAATAAAAAAAAAACATTTTGTTTCTTAACTAAAATGTTGCCTTCTACTAAATACAGAAATCCCTCGTTATCACGAACTCGGATTATACGAACTCTCGGTTTGCGCGAACCGTTTCTTTTCCCCAGTTAAATTTCAATGCTTTCAAAAGAGATTTTGCCGGTTAAGACGAAATATTCGGTTATGACGAAATACGAATTATATTTAGGCCCCAGCAGAACTAATCAATCGGTTAAAACGAATTCTAATATGTTTTTAAAGGCGAGTTATAAGTAAAACAATAAACTATTAAAACAACAAAAACGCCGTTGATATCAAGTATTGGCTCTCTTTGTCTTTTGTGTAAACATTCGTCCTTTGTTTGTTATGATGACTCATTTTCTATGAAACCATCCCCTTGGGGTCGTTCCATGTACTCAATCAGTGGAAAATTTCGACTCTATTGTGCCAGTATTGCTGTTTTTCTCGACTGATAAATGTAGGGTCCATGGTGACCCCTGCCAGTCAGCAGCCAAGGAGCGCACGCTTTCACGGAATTTCACAGAATATTATATTATTCTTATTTTATACAAAACATATATTTTAAAATATTAAATATAATATAAATAATAAAAATATATTCTGTGAATAATAATCTGTGTAAATCGAGCTCTCAGAAGAAAAAGGACTTATTTCTATTTGTTATCTCTTGTTATTTCTATTTATCTCTTTTTTTTATAACCGACTAATTGATTGTATTATAAAATAATGCGCTTGAAATAAAAATTATTAAATTCTAAATAATCGAAGTGTGAATTGTTTGAGCTTCCATAAAAAAACCTACATAAACATGTCACCTAAACCGCGAAAAAAAAAGCGCCATTGATCTTGCCTTAAAAAGGAAAATTTTGGACGAAGTTGCACGTGGAGTGTTATCCAAGTCGCAAATTGCCGAAAATTTTCAAATTGCGAAACCCAAATATAGGATACTCTATGCATACTGCATATGCTGCATACACATAAACATTGTATGTACCAAGTATATTATGTAAGTTGTTTCTTTTGTTGTTCTTTTTTATTTGTGTTTTAAAATAAACTTATATTCTCATGTTATTGCCTTACATTGTGATTATATTATCCATATTGTCTTTTAAAATAAAATACTTTATGTACATACATATTCATAAATGTTGTTCCTTAAAATTATAAAATATTTTCATTAATATTGTTTTCAAATAAATTTATTCGTTATTCCTCAGAAATGTAGTTTTCTTACTCATCAGTAGTACATAAGTACAACCCCTGGATACCACGAATTCAATTCGTCTAATACGAATTCGGTATATATTCTTTTAAGACGAAAAGGGTATTTCGTTCTCCCGTTGAGTTCGTCTTAACGAGGGATTACTGTAGTCTAGATAACTTAGCTTCATTTCGTCTAATACGAATTCGGTTTATACGAATTCGGTATATATTCTTTTAAGACGAAAAGGGTATTTCGTTCTCCCGTTGAGTTCGTCTTAACGAGGGATTACTGTAGTCTAGATAACTTAGCTTCATACTTAACAAGAAAAACTACATAGAAGGATAATACTTAGGAATTAACTGAAATTACCAACTGAACATATTGTTGCGTTGTTGGTTAACAAAGAATAACTTCCGTGGGTACAAAGGATCTTTAGGACTTTATTTAAGCCTAATCGATAAAAATAATTACAGAAGAGCGCAAAAATAAAACAACAATAAAGAAAACAGCAGTTACAAACTCACCAACTGCAGCACGGTGAGGGAAAGCAGGAGCAGAACAGGAGACAGAAGTTCGTAGAACCTTCTAGAATCTTCCAGGAAGTACACCGGCGTCGGCGGTAGGCATCAGTCCGGACCTCTTGAGACAGCAGCTTGCTTGGAGTACACCACGTAGCTTCGTTCTTCGACTTCCCTTCCATGAGTTCCTCATCCCTATATATACCGGAGTAGATCTTTCCAGAACGGTCATGGTTGGTTAGCCAATCACAAAGCCGCCCGGCTTTAGCATTGCGCAATCGCTACTGATTGGCCAATCCGTTGTTCTCCGATTTTTCTACCTTTTTCTAGAACGTTCTAAAACATTCTCTTCTGGAATGCGCCATTTTTCTTTTTACGTAACACTGCCCTCTCCTTAGGACTGATCGTCCCGAACAGTCCATTGTTCTGGAACAGAGCCTCTGAAAGGTGCTAATCGGTTGTAGTGCACAACTTTGGGTTTAGAAGTCCGGGTCTTCTGAATTCGATAGATGACATCATTGAGACACTTGATGATCTTGTAGGGACCTTCCCACTGATACTGAAGTTTAGGAGAAAGTCCTTTCTTCCGTTGAGAATTATGGAGCCAAACCATTTCACCCTCTTTGAAAGTCTTGTGGGAAGTCTTGACGTTTTACCTGTCTTTCATTTTCTCACTGGAAAAGTGAAGCTTTTCTCTTGCCCACTGGTGAATGGTCAGCATCCTTCCTTCTAGGTGAGAGATGTACTCATTTGTGTTTTCGAAGGTTTCTTCTGGACGATAAGCCATCAGGAGCATGGTAAGATGTTGATCCCAGTCTCTTTGATTTTTGTCAACAAACATGGTCAGGGGTTGTGTAAGAGTCCTGTTAAAACGTTCAACCATTCCATCAGATTGAGGATGCAAAGGTGTAGTTCTTGTTTTCTCAATGCCCAGTCGTCTACACAGTTCTTGGAAAATATTTGATTCGAAATTTCTTCCTTGGTCGGAATGCAGAATTCTTGGCACACCAAAAATGCAGACCCAATCTTGCAGTAGCGCTTCGGATACAGTTGAAGCCTCTTGGTCTGGAATAAACTGCGACAGGCCATTTAGTGAAGTAATCCATTATTACCAGGATGTACTTATTTCCTAGGTCGCTTTTTAGGAAAGGGCCCCACAACATCAATTGCAATCCGTTCAAATGGGGCACCTACATTGTAGATCTTCAACTTTCCTTTGGATCTTGTTGTCGGTCCCTTTCTCGCTGAACATTGCGTAGTTTCTGCACCATTTTTCGACATCAGTTCGACTTTCTGGCCAAAAAAATCTTTCTCTAGCTTTGGCCGATGTTTTTCTGATGCCGAAGTGACCTCCCGTGGGACTGCTATGCATCTCCTGGAGAGCCAAAGGTACATGAGATCTGGGTAACACTAACTCCCAGGATTCATGCTTTCCATCCTCGCTCTCCCATTTCCTGTATAAGACACCATCTCGCAGGGTCAAAGAATTCCAGAGGGACCAGAGACTTTTGGTTTTAGGACTGTACGGGGCCACATCTTCCCAGGATGGTCTTTGATCTGATTCCTTCCAATTTATCATTGGCAAGAGATCTCGGTCTTAACGTTGATATTTTCTTAAAGCTTGTCCAGTCCAATGTTGCTCTTCTACTTCATTGCTTTCTTGCACTGTAACTTGCCTTACGCCATATTTGTCTTCAGCCCGAGCACAATGTCCACATTGTGGAACACATGGCCTTCTTGAAGGTGTTTTGTGCGCATATCAATGTTGAGAACTGTAGTTCTGTTAAGGCAATAAAATATATTTGCAAATATATTAATAAGGGCAGTGATCAAGCTATTATTAATTTACGCAGAGAAGGTAGAGGTCTTGACCCTCAAAATGAGGTGCGAATGTATCAGTGTGCCAGATACATAAGAAGCAATGAAGCTGTTTGGCGTCTTCTCAGCTTCCCTTTACACCAACGCCATCCAGCTGTTATCCATTTAGCTGTGCATCTTGAGAATAGAGAACGGATATATTTCAATCAAAACACTCTTGCCAATCAAATGCGTAATCCACCAAGGACAACCCTGACTGCATTGTTTTCATTATGCCAAACTGATTCCTTTGCTATGACCATGCTCTATCCAGATGTTCCCAAATACTACACTTGGAATTCTTCTGCCCATAAATGGAGAAGGCGAGTTCAAGCCAAGCCGGTTGAAGGATGGCCAGGAGTGAAAAGATCAGACACTATTGGACGGGTTTACCCTGTGAATGTCAGTAACTTTGAATGCTTTTGTTTACGTATGTTACTACATAACATCAAGGGACCACCTTCCTTCACATATTTGAAGATTGTTAATGGCAGGCAATACGAAACATTTAGAGATACATGCGCAGCTCTTGGATTATTGGAGAATGATAACCATTGGGTTGTCACAATGGATGAGGCCATTCTTTGTCAGGCTCCTACAAGAGTAAGGCAATTGTTTGCCATATTAATTTCTACGTGAACAATTTCAAACCCTCAGCAGTTATGAATTACATATAGAGATTAGATGGCAGGTGATATTCTTCATCGTTATCAACTTCTAGATTCCTCCATCAGGTATAATTATCTGATATATAATGAAACATTGTGTGACATTGAGGATCGTGTCGTATCTATATGTGGGAAGAAGCTGCAGGAATTAGGTTTAGAAGCACAAGGAGAAATGTGGTTACCAATTCTGACATTTTGAGAGAACTAGCGTATGATACGGCAGAACTTGAATACAATGTTGCATCCATGAGAGAGAGAGAGAGAGAGATTCCCAAACTCTCGCCAGAACAGAGAAGAGTTTTTGATGCTGTTTTAGCAAGAATTAATTTGTCACAAGCCATAATTAATTTTTTAGATGCGCTGGGTATAACAGGTAAAAAATATCTTTTGAATCTTCTATTAGCAATGGTTAGGAAGGAACAAAATATTGCCATTGCTGTTACTTCCTCAGGGATAGTTGCGACATTGCTTGCGGGGGGGGGGGGGGGGAGGACTGCACATTCAGTGCTTAAATTACCACTGACTTTTGCAAAGGGCCAGACTGCTGTCTGCAATATACGAAAAAATAGTGATAAAGCTTCACACTTACGTAACTGTAAGTTGCTGGTTTGGGATGAGTGCACCATGGCCCATAAAATTGCCTTGGAAGCCCTTGATCGGACATTACGAGATATCTGTGATGATCCACAACCCATGGGAGGTTTAGTAGTGCTTTTGTCCGGTGATTTCCGACAGACTCTTCCAGTAGTTACTAAAGGTACACCTGCTGATGAGCTGAATGTCTGACTAAAGTCTTCTTATCTTTGGAGCCATATTGTGAAAATGCATCTCAGAGTCAACATGAGAGTTCAACTCCATAATGATACCACTGCTGCACAATTTGCTGACGAACTCTTAAAGATAGGAGAAGGGCGACTAGAAACTGATTCCGAGGGTAACATCCAGTTTTCAAATACCTTTTGTCAAGTGGTATAATCTTCAGAAAGTCTGTATGAGAAAGATTTTCCTAATATATGTGTAAACTATTTATTTGAAGAATGGTAATGTGTGCGCCCTATTTTAGCCCTCAAAAATAGCACTCTGTGATAGAAATCTACTTATATATTTGCCTTATTCTGTCTGTCTGAAGCTCACGGATGGGATTTTTCATAACCATCGGTGGTTCAGTGGTAGAATGCTCGCCTGCCACGCCTGCCGGGTTCGATTCCCAGCCGATGCATTTTTTTTTTTTACAATTTTTAAAACTCATTTATATATTTATTTATTTATTCTTATGAGGTGATACAGCAGCGTATTTACAATTAGAGAGGAGACAAAATGAATTAAATCTAGAAAAAAGAAGTGAGGACATATCGGTCATTAAAGTCTGAGAGGCAAGGCCTTCAGCCAGTAATGTAGCTGCTGTATTGTCCGTGAGGTCAAGAGACGTACGGACCTCTGTGGTGTTGATCTCTTGGCGGAACGACTTGGAATTCGGACTCGGGCCCCCCCACTATATATTATATTTAATATAAATATAATTTTTTTATAAACATTTTTTTTTTTTTTACAATTTTTAAAACTCATTTATATATTATACAAGAATGACATCCACGGCGCCAATTTATAATTGTAACGAATAGTATTTGAATAAAAGCATTTAATCGGGTAAAACCCGGGCGTTGCCCGGGTCATTCGTATATAATAATTGTATAAACGAATGCAATACAAAATCACCGCGAATGTTCCTTTTTTTAAGGCAATTTCTTTTTAAGGCAATTATCGTTATTTATCGTTAATTTTTGTTTCGATTTTATTGAAAAAAAACGATATGGTGCCTTTAAAAAATTATCTTTATTACTATGCAGTTTTCTATTTAGTCAATATACCTAAGTTCATGTTGCAAATGTAATTATCTCTATCGATTTAGTAGGTGAAATGCAAAAAAAAAAATCGACATGATGAAATCTTTATGAAAATTCACATTTTTATTTTTATATTTTCAAGACACACACAGTTTGGGGCGGGACGTTTCACAAGAGAGACATCCACGGCGCCAATTTATAATTGTAACGAATAGTATTTTAATTAAAACATTTTAAAAACACACAGTTTGGAACGGGACGTTTCACAAGAGTGACATCCATGGCGCCAATTTATAATTGTAACGAATAGTATTTGAATTAAAACGTTTTTAAAATATATACGCACTCGGGTAAAACCCGGGCGTTGCCCGGGCCATTCGTCTAGTAAATAATAAAATATTAAATTCAATCCCGGGTGAAAGCAAAGTTTATAGATCAATTGATACAATAGTTGATCCTGATGAATCTGTGTCGTATCCCCTTGATTCACCCCGTCTCTGCAATGGCACTAGATTATGCATCACTCGAATGGGCACTAATGTTCTCCAGGCTCGAATTTTAACTGGCTCTTTTCGAGGGGAAGAGGTCCTGATTCCTAGAATACTTATTTTTCCAAATGATCTGCCTTTCAAGTTTAGACGCTTGTAATTCCCAGTTATGGTAGCCTTTGCTATGACAATTAATAAATCTCAAAGTCAAACATTGCAAGTAGTTGGTGTGCATCTTGAGTCTCCCTGTTTCTCGCATGGTCAACTCTATGTAGCATGCTTCCGTGTTTCCAGCCCAAGAAATTTATTTGTCTTTAATTATACTTTTAGCAAGACGCGCAATATTGTTTATCAGGGGGCTTTGATCTAGATTTCGACAATTTTGAGAAAGAGATTTCTTCGAATTATGATTTTAGGAAGCTTGACTTTTGTAAATATATTTTGTCAATATTTTTTCCATCATTATTGCTCTACTGTAGTTTCATCAATAAAGCTTTTTTTTTTACTTTATTTTGTTTTTTCTCCCATTTAATTCATTTGCATAACTCTATTCTAGAGAATTGTTATTTTATGGTGTCAACATTTCTGGTTCAATTAATTTTTTGGTAGCCTGCAACACACCTTATGATAGCTCATTGCATTTATCAGGATAACTTTGCTGTTTTGAATTTAACACCATTAGTATTTTTATGACTCTGCAATATTGAACAGAAAGTTAATTCTACATACTCATAATATAGACACAATTGTATTATAGTTGTTTCTATACAATTCTACATACCGTAATTTTTTTATTATATTAGTTTGCAGAATTTATAAAAATTTGGTTTGGGTTATGTATGTAATATATCAGCGCCAAATGTTCTGTGAAGATTGTTTGCTTCTGTAATTCACAAGTTGTTATCATCATAGTTGTTTTAAATATATATAACTTGCATTATATTCTTATTTATTGCATTCATTTAATTTAATATTTTTGTTTTTATTTCCTCTGATTTTTTTTAAATATTCAAATATATTAATAAATATATATAACAATAAAAGTTTTCTTTCTTCGTTTCACTAAAGTTATTGCAAATGGCGACGAGGATCTAAGCGTAAGTACTCGAAGAAAATAATTTGTTTTTGGATTTAATTTTTGATACTCTTGCAAATGGCTCGTTTCCCATTTAGTGAATTTAATGAAGAGGTTGAAAATTTTAGCACGTTTTTTGAACGTTTAGAACAATTTTTAATTTTGGAAGACGCTAGCGAGGACAAAAAGAAGGCGACACTTAGGTGACACTTATATGAGGAAAGGCCTATAAGGTTTTAAAAAACTTATTGGGTCCAGAACTTCCGAAAATTAAGACCTTTGAGTAACTTACTGAAAATTTTAAATACTCGTTTTCCCCCAAAACGTTCTATCATAGTCCAGCGGTTCATTTTTTTAAAAGGATGCAAGAAACGGAAGAAAGTGTTTCGCAGTATTTGGTAGCGATTAAGCGGTTGCAGCAACTTGTGAATTTGGGAACTTTTTGGAGGACTCTCTGAGAGACAAGTTTGTGTGCGGATTAAGCAATTCAAGATTCCAAAAGAAAATTTTGTTTGAGGGAGATGCTTCCTTGGCTCGGGTGATGGAAATTGCTTTGTCCATGGAGGCGGCAGAACAGAATATTAAATTATTTCATGCAGGGGAATTGGAAAAAGCGTGGATAAGTTGCGCATTGAAATGCAAAGAGAATCGAAAAATGGAAAAATAAAATGCAAACATTGTGGAAATTTGCATAGAGACTCTTGTAGATTCAAGGACGCAGTGTGTTTCAAGTGCAGAAAAAAGGTCACATTGCCCCAGTATGTAGGAATCATGAAGTATATCTTATTAGGGAACAGGCGAGCCAACAGAATAGGATACATCAGATGGATGATCAGGGAGAGACGGAGGAATTGATACAAAAAATTACATGCATGAGGACACCACACGATTATAGAATAAATACTACGAGAAGTGACCCTCCCTATACCATAAGATTGAAAGTCGAGGAAAATTTTATAGATTTTGAATTGGATACGGGAAGTTGTCTAACCTTGATATATCGGAGAATGATTTCAAGAAGTATCTTCCAAATGCACAGTTAAAAACTATCGGAATGATCGTCAAGACATATGACGGGACAGTAGTACCAATTCTGGGCGAAGTTATCGTTAAGGTGGAATTTCAGGGCGAGATTTCAATGCTTCGAGCAGTAGTAGTCAAAGGTGAAAAAACGCCCCGCTGGGGAGAGAATGGATAAATTTGTTGAAAATTGATTATTTTGCGGTGAACCAGATACCTTCGGAAATTGCTATTGCTGAATTTTTGAAAAAGCACCAAGTTTTGTTCAATGACACAGCAGAGCCTATAAAAGGATTCACAATTTCAATGAATATTCGTGACGTCAGCCTAATATTTCATAAGGCTCGACCGGTGCCTTTTGCGATTAGAACGTCGGTTACAGAAGCTTTAGAAAATATGGTGACAAAGGGATACTTATATAGGGTGAGGAGTAGCCAGTGGGCAACTCCAGTAGTAGTGGTACCAAAAAAAAAAAGGAAATGAGAATTTGCTGTGATTTTAGGGTAACTTTGAACAGATTCTTGGATACAGCAGCTTTTCCGCTCCCCACTTAGCAAGATTTGTTTGCTATCTTGGCCAAGAGGAAATATTTCTCAAAATTAGATTTGAGCAGCGCTTACCTGCAACTAGAGGTGGCAACGAGCACCCAGCCATTTTTAACTATCAACACACATAAGGGACTTTTCAGGTTCAGGAGAATGCCTTTTGGACTGGCTAATGCCCCTAGTTATTTCCAATCTGTGATGGATAGGGTTCTGGCTGGAATAGAGGGCGTTATTTGCTATATTAATGATGCCCTCATAGCTACAGTTTCAGTGGAGAAACACTTAGCTGTATTGAAAACTGTGTTTCTGATTTGGAAAAATACAACATTAAACTGAAGAAGGATAAATGTAAATTTGTGCAAAGATATATCGAGTATTTGGGTCATCTTATCAAGGAAGATGGCATCCGACCTTTGGATCACAAGGTGCAAGCTTAACAGAAGGCCAAGAGTCCGAAAACATCTCTGAGTTGAGGTCATTTCTTGGATTGGTGACTTATTATGGAAAATATATTTCAAATCTACCGGATCTATTGAGGCCTCTTCACGAAAAGGCCTGCTTCATAAAAATAATTGCTGGAGCTGGACCAAGGAGTGTGAAGAGGCTATTGAAAAGTGCAAGAGTAGCTTTACCTCTGAGAGGTTTAGTTCCGTACGACACCACATTGCCTTTGTTTTTGGCCACGGATGCATCCCAGATTGGAATTGGCGCGGTTCTGTCTCATGTCATCGGAGGCCAGGAAAGACCGATCATGTTTGCCTCTCGAACCCTATCAGGAGCCGAGCGCAACTATTCTCAGATTGAGAGGGAAGCTCTCGCAATAATTTATGGAGTGACCAAATTCCATCAGTTTATCTATGGGAGACGTTTTACTCTGATAACGGATCATAAGCCGCTAGTGTCTATTTCAGGCCCAAAATTGGGTTAGAAATTTCGAGATTACAGAGATGGGCGATATTTTCTGTCTGCTTATACCTACGATATCAAGTTTAAAAAAACTCAGGATCATGGAAATTCAGATCTTCTGTCACCTCATCAAGTTGAGAGTGGGCAAATTTCGAGACTGGATAACATTTATGCACTGTCCTACATGGAGGATTTGCCAATCACGGCTGAAGAAATTAGAATTGAAACTCAAAAGAATGAAGTGCTATCAATAGTGAAGTGCTTAACCCAGCATGGCTGGCCTGAGAGGGTGCCAGAGCACCTCAGACCTTGCTTTCAGAGAAAACTGGAGCTGACTGTGGACGGAGAGTGTCTATTGTCGGGGATGCGGGTCATTATTCCTTCCTCTCTCAGACCGAACTTGTTGAGTTGCTTACAAGAGACCCATTCAGGGATGAGCAAAATGAAGTCTGTGGCAAGGTCATTTCTGGTGGCCGAAACTAGACAATGAGATTGAGTTCCTGGTAAACAGGTGTAGAAACTACCAACAGGTTCAAGATGGCCCAAATAGAGTGAAGTGGCAACCTTGGATTTGGGCAGTTAGACCTTGGCAGCGGATCCATATTGATTATTCAAACAAAGATAACATCAATTTGCTAATTGTCGTGGATAGTCATTCTAAGTGGGTCGAGGCATTCCCAATGAGAGAAATAACCTCAGCAAAAACAATTGAGCAATTAAGACGACTTTTTTTCTTCTTATGGTTTACCGGAAGAAATAGTGTCAGATAATGGCCCTCAGTTTACGGGTAGTGATATGAAATTTAAAAAAAATGGAATAAAACAAACACTGATTCCTGCGTAGTATCCTCAGAGCAATGGCCTGGCAGAGAGAGCTGTCAAGATGATAAAAATGGCGTTAGACACAAATTAAAGAAAACCTGGGGATACCATTCAGGACACGCTATCAAATATTTTGCTGGCATATCGTAGCACCCCCTCATGAAACAACCAAGAAGACTCCGTCAGAACTCTTTATTGGGCTTTCCCTTCGAACCCGACTATCAATTATACATCCAAATCTGGAATCAAGAGTAAAGGAGCAGCAGGCCAGGCAAATGAAATACGACCACGGATATCAACAAGATGAGTTTTAAATAGATGACATGGTTTGGTGTCGAAATTTTAGAGGCGGTGATCGATGGATTCCAGGCAGAATAGTGGAAAGAAAAGGATCCCAAGTCTATACAGTTTTAATACACGGACAGGTCAAAAGTTATCATAGAGATTAAATAAGGAAGAAGTGGGAGAATGGTGGAGATGAAGATCGACAATATGGACGCCAAAGAGAAGAAACTGATATCCTCGCTCCTGAGGCTGATATGCCCAACAGAGGCAGAAGTGAATCGCTGCCTATAGAAACAGCCAGACAGCAGCGGGACTCTGGACTCGTGGACCAGAATGATGGAGGCATTTCAGTGGAGTCGTCTCGTTCACTGGATCCCGAAGCCAGTAATGAAGGACCCATCCCAAGAAGAAACCCACCAAGAAATCGGAGACCTCCTTCAAGATATATTTGAATGTAGCGGGAAGATGGTGTAATATATCAGCGTGAAATATTCTGTGAAGATTGTTTCCTTCTGTAATTCACAAGTTGTTATCATCATAGTTGTTTTGAATATATATAATTTGCATTGTATTCTTCTTTATTGCATTCATTTAATTTAATACTTTTGTGTTTATTTCTTTTGATCAAATATTCAAATATATATAAATAAATATATATAACAAAAAAAGTTTTCTTTTTTCGTTTAACTAAAGTTATTGCAATGTACTTTAAGAATTTGTAAAAATATAAAAGTCAAAGTTTTACAACAACAAAAAAAGAAAATTGGAACACCATTTCTCTCCTATTTAATTTAATGACGCTTCATGTATGATTTTTATAATTGCATTATTTTTATGCATATTATTTTTAAAAAAGGTATGTTAGCAAGACATGGAATATTGTAAAGTTAATGTAATATTTAAAAAAAAATTACCAACCCATGAAGCGT
The DNA here is from genome assembly GCA_030710605.1 of Cordylochernes scorpioides. NCBI lineage: Eukaryota > Metazoa > Arthropoda > Arachnida > Pseudoscorpiones > Chernetidae > Cordylochernes > Cordylochernes scorpioides. The sequence continues at coordinate 27,952,651 of CP092884.1, read as the reverse complement.
TAGCTCCAGTCTTTTACAGCTGGGGGCAGCACTGTTAGAGCTAATAAATGATTTCGATTTGTGCACACTTTTACATGATTTTTGTTTTCATACTAAATTTATTCAAATCAAGATAACTTTTTTTTCATGCTTTTAAAAGTTAGTTTATATTTTTAACGTTTCATAATACTTTTCAAATTAACGTATTTGCAAATAATATTGCTTTTTTACCATCCTGCATGTCAACATTACACTACAACATGCTATCATAACTCTGGCTTTTGGCATTGATATTTATGTATTGCGAAAGTACTGTTTGCTACCTTAAGCTCTGGAGAGATTATAATGTATCTACAATTTTTTTCTTCTCTTTGTTTTCTTTTGTGTTATAAATGCAACTAAATCGCATTAAATCGTAGGGTAATTCTCTTTTGTTGTTTGAAATAAATCAATTGAATTCTAGAAGTTCTTTCTAGAAGAAACTTCAGAGAAAACGTGCTAACAGTCATAATAGCGCGGTTCATCTCTTCCGTATTCAGTTGTCCCTTTACCCTTTTCTCCGCCGATAATCGACTATCTGTCAGAAATCGAATACAGCATTATCAGATACGAGGAAATCTGGAAATCCATGTGTTGTATATAACCTTCGTGGCTTCAATACAAGCTCCCGGGCGGTCATTCCTTAAAACGGTATGGCTTCAGGCCATTTTTAGTAAGCACCAACCACCATCAAGAGCATTTGACCGCGTACAGGTCCTGCATAATCAAAATGAAGTCTGGTCCAAGGCTCAGCTGGCCGAACCCAAGATTGTGGTTAAGCTTTGTGTGGGAAATTATTCTCACGTTGACATTCTTCACATCGCCTTACTTCCTCTTAGATTTCGTGGTCCATTTTTGGCCACCAAAACAAACCTCTTGCAATTTTTTTCATTCTCACTATTCCTGGATGTGCAGTGTGTCAAATATTCGAAACTTTGTTTCTGCAGGCTCTGGGTATCACAACTCTATGTCCCCACAAAAGACGATGATCCTTTGATCAGGTATTTCTTTTGCCGAAATTGGTGGCATATCATCCATATCAATCAAAATAACTGGTATTTCTTCTGTTGTATTTTCTGTTGACTTCAATGGCATTCTGCTAAGTGCATCAGCATGTCCGACTCCTTTCCCTGGACGGTATTCAATGGAATAATCATAAGATAAAGTCAAACACTATCTCGTCATTCGGGGAGACATAACTTGTGGCACTGGTTTACATGGGCTGAATATCCTTAGAAGTGGTTGGTGATCAGTCATGATTTTAAAATTTCTTCCGTAGAGATATTTGTGGAACTTGCTAATGCCATAAATTATAGCTAATGCTTTTTTATCAATCTGAGCATAATTTCTTTCTGCTTTTGTTAAGGTCTTTGAGGCGTAGGCTATAGGGTTCTCATTTTCCCCTACTACGTAATCTAAAACAGCCCCTACCCGGTATTGTGAAGCATCACAAGTTATCACTAAAGGTTTATGCAATTCATAGTGAGTCAGTACTTGACCTCAGGTCAACGTTTTCTTGATTTCTTGAAAAGCCTGGACTTCTCTGCGTGACCATCTCCAGCTGGCATTATCATCAAGTAATCTATGGAGTGGTTCAAGTAAATCAGCTCTATTCTTTATAAATCTCTCATAAAAGTTTACCAATCCTAGGAATGATTGTAATTATTTCTTATTTCGAAGAGATTGCATCTCCTTAATATCCATTATATTTTCTGTTGTCGGTTGAATTATCATTTCGGAAATATCTTTATTTACGAGGCTGCTAACCAGAATGAATGATTTTTGAGCCGCGATGGACGCATAAAGCGGAATATACACAAAGCACTGTTGGAGGGGCCTGAGGATGGGTGGCCAGGGGATCATCGTCATATGAGGCCAGGAGAGCCGGGATGTAGAGGAGGATCAGGGGGGCAGGGTGGTGATCCGCGGAGATCAGGGGGAGGCAGAGACGGGTCTAATAGTATTGAGCCCAGGGGTGATCGTGGAGTGCAGACAGACCGCAATGCTCTGTTGCACCCAGAGCGGACATAGTAAAACTCTCTCTCTCTACAAAGTAAAGTGAGAGAGAGCATATTGTTTTACGGGCTACTAACTAAAGTTTATGATTATCGAGCCCAAAATAATGTAGCAAGCAGACTTGCCGCAATGCAATATATCAAAGTACCAAGGTACTGCACGCAACCAAGGTTGTTCAAAAAAGGTTAGATTCCCCAGGTCAGGGAAGATGAAAGAAATACAGGCGTTGATTAGATAAAGCGTAAATAATTCAGCAACTGATGGAAAAAGATTGATTTTCTTTTTGTAAAAAAAAATATATATGGTAATTTAAACCAATATATTGTATATAACTTATAACAAGATTTTCATGTTGTATAATAGAAACACATCTGTAAATGATTATACGCATGATTGACATGTGCCATTACATCATCATATGTAATGTACTTTGTACAAACTGAGGATAAATAAATAAAACTCTGTAATAGATAAAGAGTTGAGCTAAAGCAAAAGGTCAAAAACGTCTAAAATCGAGATAGATGTAGCAGTCCCAAAACAACAAAGTCTAAAGATGGAAACTGCCACGGCGCCAGTGTAGAATTCCGCCAGACGATCCACGCTCTCTTCGCATCTGTTGAAATGCAATACTCCCTTTCTCGGAAAATATATGAAAGGCCCCCGTTTGACAGTCTCTTCACCATAGCGGAAGCCCTCGTCGGTTGTCACCCAGGTCCTCCTGGACCTCCTGTCGATTCTTCATCTACCGTTAGTTGTTGGTAGGCATCTCTTAAATCTAGCGATTAAAATATTCTACCGCCAGCTAATGTGCTTAAGACATCATTGTAGCAGGGAACTGGATATGAATCTGAATTCAATATTGGGTTAACTGTGTGTACTTTTATAGTCGCCATATATTCTTACCTTCCCCATTTTCTTCATTACGGGTACTATTGGTGTGGCATATCTTGAATGTGCAATAGGCTTTAACGGGCCAAAACCCACTAATCTCTCTAATTCATCCTCGACAGCCTTTTTAATTGCAAAAGGCACTGGTCTTGCCTTCAATAATATAGTTTTATAATTCAATTCCACATATAGTTGCACGGGGGGGAGGGGGGGGGAGGCCCCTTAAAGCCATTCATTTCTTCATCAAAGAAAGATGCAAGGTTTTTTACATATTGTCCCAACATCAACCGATATTCTTTGCACGATCTCCACTTTGATACCAAGTACATCAAACAGTTCCTTTCTATAAGACTTGGTCCTATACCTGTGACAACTAGCAAGGAAGTTTTGCTTTTTAATCTTAAATTCCACATTTGCCAAAAATAAAATTCCATTGCTTGAGAGCTATGTTCTCCTTAACTAACATTTTATTTTTCAATAGTGTATTCAAAGTTCACTCAGAGATTATAGATCTGCCTGTGCCGGAGTCAATTTGCATATCAAGATTTCTTTGATCAATGCGCAATTTCAAGTGCATCCTATTATCATAACTTCTTTCGGGAATAAAGTTTGTACTGTAGCCTGATTAATCGAGTGCACCTTTTTCCCTTTCTTTCTGTAGCAGATGGCTTATACATGTCTTAATTTCCCTCAAGAATAGCACTTGGCATTCTTAAAGAAACACCATTCTTGTCAATGTTTGAAAGGATACTTCCAAGTTTTCACCTTTCGATCATTTTCCTTCTCCCTACAAAAAACAGCTTTTCTCGATTGTTCATTGCAGCCACAACTTCAGATGACATCTCGCTGCTTAAAGCAATATTTTGAGCTCTTTCAAATTTTATCTCAGATACCGATAGAAGTTTTTCCTCAAGCATCTCTTAGTCGATCATCTATGTCTAAAATTTCACAATTTTGGCTCAACTTTTTAAATGTCGCAATTTAATTCAGAAATGGATTAATCAAATTCTTGTTTTCTTCTATGGAAATTGAATCTCTCTATGATTACATTTGGCTTGAGATTAAAATGAGATTTTGCCAGTTGGACGATATCTTCATATTAAAGTTTGCCGATGTCATTTGGAGCAACAATGGATTTAATTTGAAATAAACCAGGCGATAAGGATGACACTCATCTTCCTTATCGCCTGGTTCATTTCAAATTTACTAGGAAGAGTTCCTTGCAATAATATATTTAATCAAATCAAATATCTTAGTACCATAGTCAGAAAGATCGCTTTTCTTTTTCCTTCTTCTAGAGAATATAATTTTATTAGAAAAAGTAGTCCAGTCGTTCAATATAACTATCAAATGAGTATTTTGAATCTTTAAAGTCAAATGGTTCAATCGCGTTCATTAATGCCACCGATTGAATAATATTAAACTTTTCTTCAAATAAATCGAATCTCTTTTGTAAATATGCAAATTTTCAAATATAAGATTTTGGCTACAAATTAAATTAGAAGATAATGGAAATATTTAACTTTAGTGGTACAAATGCGTATATACACTTACTTGTCCTCGTCGCCAATGTTATATCCTCGATGGCATGTAGGATCTTGGAGAGGCAAGCAGGTGACACAAAATGATAGTTCTTTATTTTTATTTATTTAGGTAACCCGGATTCCTGGAGCATACTAAGGTCGGACAGTTCTTTATTTGGTCTGTCTTATATACACATGTATGATGATGATAAATAACTACACAACAAGTCAATGACAACAATACTTTGTTGTCAATACACAATAATCTTCAAATATCAATTTAAATTTAATTAATTCCAAAATTTTATTTATGATTTTGAATAATTTACAGTTCCATATTCAAAGAGAGTTTGTTAACTTATTTCTGGTCCCAAATTTATTTAAGTTGTATACATTATAAAAATTGGTGATGTGTTGTATAAGTGAGCAACAATAAATTCATAATACGTTAAAAATCCATTCTAGTAATATGGTGAAATTTTTCTTTTGTTTATCCCTAAAACACGTGGTACAGGCCATGATAATCATGGTGGGTAGAGGTAGGCGACTGCTTTTACTGTAAGTGAACCACATGTCTATAGATGTGAAAAGCAGATCGACTTTGCACTTACAAATGTGCCAGAGCTCTGTTTGGTTACTTTCACTCGCAGGTGGGGTTGGACTTTTGCAATAATCGGGGGCCATTAGAGCATTTGTTTTATTAATTAGAAAAAAAAAAGCGTCCAATGCGGGAATCGAACCCGGGTCGTAGCAGTCAAAACCAACGGTTTAGACCATCTTCCACCGATTCCCATATGGTGAAATAAATATAAAAAGTGTTGAAAGCAAGTGTATATATTTGTGTTTCGTTTTTTTGCCTTTTTTGGTTGTGTTCATGTGTGTTCTTTTTGAGAATATTTGTTATTTTTGTATATTAAATGTGTACCTTTGATTGATATTTATTGTAGTATGTTAATTGAGAAAATTTATGTTTATTTGCATTTGTGTAGACATATTTATTATAATTTAATTATTTTTTTACTCGGTGTAGTTAAATTACAAAGGAATGTAGAGTATTCTGGTTCAGTTGCTGTGTTGTTGTTGCGAAGTTTTATTTAGGCAAATATTTAGAAATTTTTAATTTTAAATTTGTTTATTGATATAAGGTAAGAAAATATAAGCCAACTTTTTTTGTATTTCTAAAGCGAATGAAAACACGTGAACCCCACCCTCGATGCGTGCATTTTGCATTTGATACATGTGGTCGTAACATCGTATTCCTAGCAGGTATTATGCTTTAAATAATTTGAATAATTTTGACACAAATTGAATTAGAACGAGCTAATTATATATTCTTTTGTACAGATCAACGATGAAAAAATCTGAGGATTTGTGGCGCGTTAGCGACCTAGCCTGGCAGATCGCTGGATTCATGGAGCCAAAGGACAATCTTATTCTCGCACTAGGAGTAAAATGGCCTGCTAAGTGTACCAGAATGCCCAAAGATATCCCCAACTAAAGGCAGCCCATCAGGGACATCTTCAGACCAGAGCCACCAAAGATGTTTCCGGAAATTCCAGTCTCAGCATCTCCGACGGCCGAATTGCCTCAGGATTCTTGTATCGAGGAAGAGTTTGTTCCACGGTTAGTTTTTTTATATTCTTTATTTTAATTATATTTATTTTTTATTAATTTAAAAATATAACAATTTATCTAGTTATTATCTTATATATTTATTTAGAAAAATTCAAGGACTCTTACTGGTAAATTATAAAGCTGGACAACACGTGAAGTAAGATGAGTTTCTTTTAATAAACGAAAAACGCGAGCTTTCGGGACGTACGCCCTTCAACAGGCAATTATACACGCAAAGATACCTTTTTTTTTTTTTAAAGGAGTTTCAGCCAAGAAAACACCATATATATCGGGAATATCTATCTTTCTATTTATGCTATTGTATTTGTGTGAGACTATGGATTCCAACACCAATCGTTGGTGTTGGTTGTGGATATGTCTATAGTGGATTACTGGATGGTTAATATCGAATGTATGTCCTGTAGATGCTATGTGTTGGTGGATGAGGGATTTGGGGTCTTTGTTAGTTATATTGCGGGAATGCTCTGTCATTCTGATGCCTACAGTTCTACCTGTCTCACCCACATATGTGGCAGAGCACTGCTCACATGAGACAGAGTAGACTGCTCCTGTACTTTGAAGGGGACTGGGAGGAGTGTCTGCTTTGGTTATGGGATGTCTGAGGTGTGTGGATATGTTATTGGTGTTGCTGAAAAAGGTCTGGATGCCATGGGTTTTAAGAAGTCTGGCTATATTGACTGTGTAGGGTGAATAAGGTAAAATACAAGTGGATCTATGAGCTGTTGGGGGTTTTTGAGGACTGGGTACGAAAGTGTGTCTGTTGATGAAGGTAAGAGGGAACGCTGAGGCAGTAAGATGGGAAATTACTAATTCTTTTTCTATGGTTTTGAATATGGGGAGGGAACAATGGGTATGTATTCGTTTTGTTAAAGTTTTAACTATGTTAATTTTATGGACTATGGGGCAGTATGAATTGAAGTGGGTATAGTTGGGGGGGGGGGGGGGGGGGGGGGAGTTTTTCTTGTAATAGACTGTGGTATGGAAGGAATTTGGAGTACGTATGATCAGTGTGTCTAGGAAGGGGATGACATTTTTGCGTGTATAATTGCCTGTTGAAGGGCGTACGTCCCGAAAGCTCGCGTTTTTCGTTTATTAAAAGAAACTCATCTTACTTCACGTGTTGTCCAGCTTTATATATTTATGTTCTATCTTGGCATACAAATTTATTTAGTAGAGTGTAAAAATAATTCCAAACTATAAGTAGCGACAGAGAGAAACAGCCAGGCTAGACATTATATGAATTGTGAAGAAGTTTAAATATTAGTGAATATTTACTATACTTGAGACCAGCACGGCTCTCTTTACTGTCACACACAATCTCTGTACCAGTTGTAGACCAAATATAACCCCAGAAAACAGAGGTCCCTGGAAAATTCTTAACCAGAATGTAGGAGTGGATACAGCGACTATATCACTCTAGTCATCCTCTAAGCGTTTTAAAAGCAAATAAATTTGGACTCTATTACGGTTATTTTAGGTTTTTGAAATATATTGAAATTATATTAATTATATAAGGTGTTTAAAATGTTATTTAATTTATAGCCTTCATATTACTTGACTTATATATTTGTGGGTTCCAGCAAAAAATGGCCGTTTCAAGCGCGCATTGAAAAGCATCTTCAAGCCCTTTTTCGGCCGTGCTTGCCCTCCCAAGCACAAGGATTAGGTAAATACCTGGCTATAATATATCTTTGATGTTTAGGTCATTATATAGTATGCTGATATTTAGCAAAATGTGTACTTACTGAATAATACAAACGAGACATTTACAAGTTTTTTCAACCGGGGTATTCCAAAATATTTTCGCCCTAATTTCCACAACACACAATTTGTAACCAACCATGGTAATTTCGGGAGTTTTCTGGAAAGAATCCGCGCATCGGAGGATCCGGGCTGTTTTTGTGGATGCCGCATTCAAGATTCTACTCATCTTTTACTTAAGTGCCCAGCATTTCAAGACTACAGACTCAATAACGGTATTCTTTGTACCGATCCAAGAGAACTGATATCCAGCAGGGATTCATACATTGAATTCAATAGATTTTGTAAATTTATATCAAAGTTTTTTAATAATCTCAAGTGTTAGGTATAATTAACTATGTGCTGTAAATATGATTTTTTTTCCTTTCTCTTTATTTTGAGGTGTGTTTAAATTAAATTACCTATGTATATAGTATGCTTGTTTGAAACCAATTTCAAGAATATGGTAAATGCCTTGAGCATATGTTTTTGGATATATAAATAGATTCTCCCTCTCTCTCTCTCGTATTGCTTTCCTTTGGGCGCCAGTGTCCTTGGCGGGACATCGCGCTTTGTATTTACAGTTGAATAAAGTTGTATGAATTATCATCTATTATCTATATAGAAAATATATAGGCTAACAGAGTTCTCAGTTGTAAAGTTTGAGGCTATCTCCTCCAAAGATACTTAACTATAAATAGCCATCTATGTACCAAAATATTCGTTATTTTTTGCTTCACATGACCGTTTTAATTTATTCTCTAAATATTAATAAATTTATTTATTTTAATTTATTTGATTTTGCAATCGTAAATTTTTTACCTTCAAATGTTATTTATCTTATCTTATTTGTTATTTTTCATCATCGAATTGTTTATTTTTAAAACACCTCTTTTTTATTATAACTTTTTACTAATTTCTAATATATATTTCGCATTTCTGATTCAATAAATCATTTATTTTATTATAATTATAATTTGTAAGTACTTTGTTATATTTCTCATTCAAATTTAGCTCAATTTCTGTGTCTGGTTTTCTTTTTCTAGTATCTTTCTTAATGTATTTGGCATCTTTCTTTTTTCTCATAAATAGATTGATATAATTTGTATGATTAATTGATAAGGCACAATTTGAATTTATCTACATTTTGGTGTCTTGCTTCTTTTTGGCAGTATCTTTCCTAAGGTCTTTGTTATATATATATTTTTTATGCTTATGCTGTATTTGTATAATCAATTTTAATTATTTAATTTGTTATATTTTTCATTTGAATTTAGCTTTATTTTTGTCTGGTTTTCTTTTTGGCAGTATCTTTCCTAATGTCTTTGGCATCTTTTTTTTTTCTCATAAATAGCTTGATGCTGTATATGTATAATCAATTGTTGATTACTTAATTTGGTATAGTTTTTTATTTGAATTTAGCTTCATTTTTGTGTCTGGTTTTCTTTTTTTTTTACATTATTTTTTTGATTTTTTTTCAATCAATTGTTTTCTCACATGATTGGGATTTCCTTTTTATGCCTGTCCTGGCATTCAGTTTTATAGTTTTCCTTTGCTTGGTTCTTATTTTACCTTTTTTTCAGCGTCTTCTGTCATGCCTCGAAAAGGCCGTGGAACACTCACTCTCCAAACCGCTAGGCGTGCTTATATGACTCGCCGCAGGAACAACACCCCTAATTTTGTATCCTTGTTTTCAAATAAACTATTATCAATTATTTTTATTTTGGGCTTCTCTTTATTTACTTATTTTACTCATTGATCTATACCGGGGGTGGCGAACCTTTTTATATTAGAAGGCCAATTTTCATTTTACCATTTTTAAGAAGGCCGCAGCCATATATATAAATATGAAAAAAACAATAGAAAAAAATGAAAGATAAGTGGGTCAGGTGTTGATATTAAAAATAAAGAAGGCATCTCCTGGGCACGAGCACATGTGCTTTTTAGATGACAGAGCGCCATCTAAATAAACGTTTAGTTTATTTTTGCTCCACTAGATGGCGCTCTGCCATCTAAAAAGCACATGTGCTCGGGCTCAGTAGATGCCTTCTTTATTTTTAATATATATATATATATATATATTAATATATATATATATATATATATATATACGATTTAATTAAAGGGATTTATATCCAAAATTAAAATAGATAATTTTCTTTGCATTTAAATAGTTTATTTTTTCAAAATGCCATACAATTAATAAATTCCAAAATATTTGACCTTTAATTTTACAATCCAGAAAATTTAATGGGATTTCTGTGGTTGTTTATTGGATGACCAAAAAAAAAGAAATATTTGGTTCAATTGACGTGGTACGTAATTTAAGTTGATGCTCCAAATGAACATCACTTATTTGACTTCTTAGGCGGGTTTTAAATTGAGTCATGTATGAAAATGTTGCCTCGCAGCAATATGTACTTCCAAAACATGAAAGAATTCTTCGTGCGTGTTGTCTTAGACGAGGATAAATAACTGCAGTCTTCCATATTTCAATAGGATCTTTTTTTGAATCGAATTGTGATTTAAATATATTATCGTCTCCTATCTCAAATAATTCCATTTGATATTCTTTGGGCGCTACGTCGATATCAATAAGGTGTGGTTCGAAAGTTAATTCAAGTGTGAGAACATGATTTCAAAATCTGAGAACCTTTTATTATATTCTTCAATTAATATATCCAGAACAGAAACATACTCATCCAAATTTTGAGGGGAATAATTTTGCTCCATTATAATTTCCGATAACTGTGGTAAATGTTCTTTAGAAATTTCTAATCGACCTAGTATAGATTTAAAGAATAAAAGTTTTTTTTTTGAAAAGCTTGAATTTTTTTGCCACATTTCGTATATATATTTTGTTTTTCCCTGCAAGTTTAAATTCAATTCATTTTGCTTCATTGTCATATCACATAAAAAGGCATCATTTCTACAAAATTATTTATCTGATAAATCGCAATATTTCTTTTGTTCTTCAAAAAGTTTAATTATTTGTTGACGCAGAGTGAATATTTTTAGCAAAACTTGTCCTCTTGAGAACCAACGTATTTTGCTATGATATGGTAAGTCACCATTGAATGTGTCATTATCTGACATTATTATATCTCGAGAAATTGACGATGACGTATTGAATTTGATCGAATAAAATTTACAATACAAATATTTTTTTCTAAAGTATCGTTCAAACTAGCCAACTTAGCACATAGGTTTTGTTGGTGCAAAATACAATGAAAAGAAATCAAGTTTTCTAAATTAGCATATTCTTTTTTTAATAACGAAATAAAACCTTCTCGCTTTCCTACCATGGCTGGTGCACCATCGGTACACACACTTACTAAATTATTTATATTTAACCCCGCTTCGCAAATTTTTATTTTGAAGTTCTCCAAGATGTCTATTCCTCGTGTCCTGCCTGAAAGTGTTCCTAATGCAAACAACTCTTCAAAACATCGAAAATCCTCAGTAATAGCTCGAATAAAAAATAGAACCTGTGCTGAATCGGTATTGTCTGTGGATTCATCCAATGCTATGGAGAAATATATATTTTCTTCTTTAATAATCCCTTTTGTGTTGTGTTTGCAGAACTGTTGTTTTATATTTGTAGCTAATTCGTGTTGTCGTTAGGTGATGGTTCCTCTTGAAAGAGGTAATTGTTTGTATTTATCTACTTTTTCTGGATGTAAGCATTTGACCACTTCCACAATACATTCTTTTATCATTTCAATGTCGGCATTATTATTTTGTTGAAAGAACTTATTGAAAGTTTGTTGCCGGTGAAGCTTTTCATTTCTAAGTTGTTGTAATATAGATTTACGTGCTTCTCCTTCAAGAATTGCATATTTATGATTCAAATGAGTCATGTAATGTCGATTAGCATTATACTTTTTAATTGTAGTTATAACTGTACTACATAACAAACAAACCATTTTATCTTTGGAACTAATAAAGAAGTATTGCAATTCCCATTCTTCATTAAATAATCGATTCTCGTCCTTTAGAGTCCTTTTTTGTTTTTTAGACATGATTCTAAAATTAAAAGATATATGAAATTTTACACATAAAAAGACCATGCCGCACATAAAATTGTATTTTTAAAATACGGGAGAAATGGACTGAAATCAAAATCCACTTTTTTTTACATAAGTTTACTTTCACAGAAAATTAATTATATTAATAATTGTTCAACTGATAAAATTTTTTAAATTATGTAACGATTATTAAAATATAAAATTAATTTACCCGTATTTTACCACAATACAATAGAAAACATTGTTCGATGTTTGTAATATGTATTATCTTGCAACTTAACTTATTCAAAAAATAAACAGCCATTTAATAAAGTTGATACAGTTACACACCGGCAATTACGTTGCCTCGACGTTACTTGTACGTTACGTTTAGTTTTAGTACTAGTGTTGACCGCAAATCGGCGCTGCCGATATAGTGGTATAGTTATGTACTTCATTTTAAGCACGACACTTGAATTACTTTTAGAAATTTAAATACTTACATTTACTATATTATATATTATATATATTTTTTTATGAATATTATATATATTATATAATATATGACATTCGTATTAGATATTTTCAATAAAATAATGAAAGTAATTGAAAACTGCGAAACAAAAATTATAATTTTGAATTTATGAAAAGGCCACAACTTGGGCAAGAAAAGGCCACATGCAGCCTTAAGGCCGCACGTTCGCCAACCCTGATCTATACATACAATTATTATATACATACAATTTTCTATATTATTGCACTGTGCAGTCTAATAAGTTGTTACTTTTAGGGTTTTTAGACAAAAATCAACTGTTGAAATTTGAATTTCAAAATATTTAAATTATCGAAAGTGTCGAATTACAGTTTGTCATATGATAGGCCGTAGGTCGAGACATCAAGAATGGTCTAAAAATCGTGTGTTGAAATATTGAGGTTATATTGTATATATATTCTAAATACAGTAAAACCCCTCTTTAGTGAACCACAATGGGACAGAGCTTTTGGTTCACTATAGCAACAGTTTGGCCATTTTTTTAAACTTTGATAAATTTTTAGGCTTTATAATTAAAAAACAGCCATACAAACAGGAAAAGGCAGCCACTTAAAATTGGTCACTTTGTTTTAATTCCCTAAATTGACCTATTTCTTTACAGTAATGCTGAATATCAAAAGAAGTAATTTGATAATAGGTTCTTTTTTACATTAGCATACATGTTTATATATAAACTTATGTATTTGTAATATACCTTATAATAATATTATAATATACTCTGTTTAATTAATTTATTTATTTTGATTGTTTGGATTGGGCAGCACTGTAATTATTGTTGTTGTTATGAATCTATTTAAAAAGTGTACGTTTGACATTAAAAATATATATAATAAAAACTAGTTTATTAATTTAATAAAGCATATTTATTTATTTAATCGAAGAGGAACATTACAGTATTATTAAAAATTAAGCCAAATCCCCTAGGAAAAACATTATTAATTATATATAAAAGGTATAAGAGTATTTTAGAACATCTTTCTCAAATAATATAATACTATATTTATTTGAAAAAATGCCTCTAATACCTTGTTGTTTGAAAGTGAAAAGTGAAATTTGAAAATTAGAATTGTCTTAAAATATCGTTATTTTCCTCAAAGCAATGAAACTCCGTGTATTCTAAATCAATTGAAGATGAATTAAAAGTTTTCAATTCAGAAAAATCGGACGCGAAACATGTTGATACGATAGCGCGATCGGTAAAATTGCGAATAAAAAACGCCAGTTTACAAACACAAAATAGGTGGTAAAACGGCCAGCCAGGGGGAATATCCGCGAACCCTGAATGAATCATATACCTAACAAGAATTCCATTCTAAAAATAGAACTGTAGTGGTAGGTTTTGAGAATTTATAAGTCGATTTGTTTGTGGTTCATGAGACACGGAGAACTTGGGGGAACTGTTTTTTTTTCTTCCAATTCCAGTTTCCACATATTCTTCTGAAGTGTATATTAAATTTAGTTTTTAGCCTGTTATTAAAACCATTTCTGGCTTTAAAATTATTTGGAATTATGTTTTAGCCTATGTTAAACTTGGTATAGAACGATTCTAAAAGGGCATGCTGCCACCGTTTTTTTTTTTTAGAACGCCACTCTTTTTTCTTTTCTTTATTTTGGAAGCCATTTGTATTTTCTTCTATTTCAAAATTGTCGAACGGAAAGATATTCTATTAAATAAAAGTATAATGCGTAAAAATGTATATAACAAACAGCAAAAATAGAATGGAAATGAAAACAAACAATACCGCTAATTTTTTGTTTTGAAATCGCGATCCGTGAGCTGAAACATGCTCAAAATTTTGTTGTTTTAAAAATATTTCAAATCACAATTTTAAGTTCGTTATAAGCATAGTATTTTTAATATATATCATCATTTTGGGACCGAAAATAGGTTCGTTATAGGGATAGTTCGTTATTTTAAAAATCGCAAAGTTCGTTATAACGATGGTATTTTCATTGTAATGGAATTGGGAATCGCCGTGGGTTCGTTATAAGGGAAGGTTTGCTATATCCAGGGTTCGTATTAGCGGGGTTTACTGTATATATGTATATATATATATTAGGTCTTTTAAATGAATTTATTCCTTTAATATGTTGTCATATCTGAAATATAGTTGTGTTGTTTGCAATTTTATTTTTTTCCTTTCAAATATATTTGACTCCTCTGAGATATAGTTTGTAAATTTATATTCTAATTTATTTTCTTATATATATATTTTTTTTCATTTCCAAAATATTCATTTACACTTTTCACCATTGCCTATAGGATCTTTGCAAGGGAACATGTATGGTGTACCAGAGCATGTGCTCTCATGTCCTTGAAGCACATATACTGACAGTGCCCAAACTTGAACACACTGTATAGTGTCTGAAATATCTTTGGCCCCTTCAGATACCAACCATCGCTTCATTCTAGAGAGGCGTTAGTTTTCACTACGGTTTGCTTTTGCTATGACTATTAATAGGGCTCAAGGCCAAACCTTTGCTAAGAGCCTGTGTTTATACATGGACTACTTTATGTGGCTTCTTCAAGTGTGCGAACTTTGGATAGCATACATGTAAAGTTGAACCCACGTATATATAAAATGTATAATTTTTAAAGAGGTGATTTAAATTAATTCCAATTATAAATCATTCTCCTCTGAAATATAGTTTGTAAATTTATATTCTGATTTATTTTCTTATCTTTTTCAGGTAATAATATCTTATCTTTTTTTGGTAATACTCTATTTATTATCAATTAATTTGATTTTGGTCTTCTCTTTATTTTTCCCTTGCTCTATACATAAATTTTGTACATTTTCAATGGCAGCCGTCATCTCTGTAATACCTTTTTAGCAGTGAAGTTGTATTTAAGCAGCAATCAATTGTTCAATTTTAAAATGGTTGAATTATCGATAGTGTCGAATTACAATTTGCTACATGATAGGCTGTAGGTCAGGACAACAGAACATGATCGAATTATCGAGGTTATATTGTTTATATAAAACTAGAAATGTAGTTTTTAATGAGGTCCTTCAAATGAATTGCTTCCTTCTTATATGTTGTCTTATCTGCGAATATAATAGTATTGTTTGCAATTTTATTTGCTGATTTGTGTAATTGTCTTTTTTTTTTACTCTAAATATATTTATTTGAACTCTTCAACCAATTCCTATAGATTCTTCCTTGAAAATTCTTACCAAACATGAGTCAGTGTTTCCTCAGTGTTAACAGTGTAGAGTGTAAGATTATGGAGGAGCAAAATAACTCCCTACTGACTTTTTCAATAGCCTTACTCCCAGAGGAATGCCTCCACACCAGTTAAACTCTAGGTTGGTGCTATTGTTATGCTCCTGAGAAATTTTAATCCTAAGCAGGGTCTTTACGATGGTACACGTATGGTGATACAGTGCATGTGCTCTCATGTCCTTGAAGTACAAATACTGACCAATGTTAGACACACTGTATTGGTGTCAAAATATCTTCGGCTCCTTCAGATATCAACATTCCCTTCATTCTGAAGAGGCAAGAGTTTCCACTAGGGTTGGCTTTTCCTAAGACTATAAATAAGGCTCAAGGCCAAACCTTTGCTAGAGTGGGTCTCTTGCTACAAGAGCCTGTGTTTATCCATGGACATCTCTATGTGGCTTTTTCACGTGTGTGAACTTTGGATGGCATACAAATAAAGTTGAAGCACAAATACTGATAGGGACCAATGTTGAACACACTGTATTAGTGCCAAAAATATCTTTTGCTCCTTCAGATATCAGCCTTTCCTTCATTCTGAAGAGGCATTTACTAAAGTTGGCTTTTGCTATGACTATAAATAAGGCTCAAGGCCAAATCTTTGGGTTCTTGTTACAAGAGCCTGTGTTTACCCATGGACATCTCTATGTGGCTTTTTCACGAGTTCAAACTTTGGATAGAATACATATAAAGTTGAACCCATGTATGAATGAAAATAGATTTTTTAAAATTATTCTTTTATATTAATTCCTTTTATAAGTTATCTCCTCTGCAATATAGTTGGCAACTTCTTTTTTTCTGATTTATTTTCTTATATTTTTTAATTTTAATGCATTTATATAAATATGATTTTGGTCTTCTCTTTATCTACTAATTTTTCTCATTTCTCTATACCTAAATTTTGTAAATTTTCAGTGGCTGCCGTTGCCTATTTAATATCTTTTACCGGTACCGGGTCGCCGCGAAATTCGTACCAAAATTGCTCAATTGGGACCAAAAACAGCATCGCATGAACATTGCTAATGAGATGTTGGACTCTGTCCGCGACGACCCAAATTTGCTCCAGAGGGTCATAACTGGTGACGAAGCGTGGGTTCATGGTTATGACGTGGAAATCAAAGCTCAATCATCTCAATGGAAGCTGCCGCACGAACCAAGACCGAAAAAAGCGCGCCAAGTTCGGTCGAATGTGAAAGTTTTGCTGACAGATTTCTTCGATTGCAGGGGCGTGATGCATCATGAGTTCTTCCCACAGGGTAGAACGGTCAATAAGGGATATTACCTGCAAGTTATGCGCAATTTGCGCGAAGCAATCCGCCAGAAACACCCGGATATGTGGAAGAACAAAAATTGGCTTTTGCACTACGATAACGCCCCTGCTCACACATCGTTGCTTGTGCGCGACTTTTTGGCCAACAACAACACACTAATGATGTCGCAGCCACCGTATTCCCCAGATCTGGCCCCCTGTGACTTTTTCTTGTTCCCTAAACTGAAGAGGCCCATGAAAAGACGACGTTACGCTACGCTTTACGAGATAAAGACGGCATCGAAGGAGGAGCTGAAAAAACTTTTTTAAAAAATGATTTTTTGAAGTGCTTCGAAGATTGGAAAAACCGTTGGCACAAGTGTATAATATCTCATGGGAATTACTTTGAAGTAAAAACCTAAATAATTGCAATCAGTAATTTAATGAATGAAAGGAAGAAAAAATTGTTTGCAATAAGTTTCTTTTATTCTTAAATTTGGCGAGCTTTCAGGCGTTAGCCTATCATCAGGCCGACATCGCAAATATATATAAAATAATACAAAATCTAAACTAAATATAGGCGTAGAACTGATCTTACCGGAAATAAACAAATCGTAATAAAATATATCGTATACACCGATACATGCAAATGTGCCGAAAACTTTAAAATAAAATAAAATAAAAAAATTTTTAAAAACAAATTTAAAACTATGAAATTTGAGATGCGCTAAGATTACATAAAAGGACTAAAATAAGATTTGGAATTTACAATAAGACAAAAAACCGACTATGAATTTATACAACTAATTTAGCTATGGGATATATGAAGGTACTGCTGTGGTAAATCGATCCTTCTGTTAATGCTCTTTTTATCGTTCGAAACCAAGGATTCTAGTATAAGTCTATTATGTTTGGAGAATATGTTTCGGAAGTAACACTTGACCTCCTGTAGGTTGAAATGGTGGCCTGTAGAATCCTCATGTTGATATATAAAAGATCTGCTATCTCGGTTCCTTACGTTTCTGATATGCTCCTTAACTCTGGTACCGACAGTTCGGCCGGTTTCCCCCACGTAAGAAGCGGTACATTGTTGGCAAGATAATGAATAAACCGCATTTTTCTGGTCACTCGGTTCTGTCTTAACCTGAGATTTCGTGATTGGATGTCTGACTAATTGGCCGATGGATCGAGAGCCTACAAAAACAGGCCTAATCCCAAATTTCCTCAAAACATCTGCTAGCCTTTGATTAGTAGGGGAATACTGCAAATAGCAATTGGATCGATATACCTGCCGGTTTCGGGGAAGGAACCCTTTATAAGTGTGTTTCATCACAAATGAGGCTGGGAACCCATATCTCTGGAGGTTTCGGATGATGTTGCTCTTTTCAATCTTTCTGAAGCCTGGAAGGGAGCAATGCGTGATAATTCTTTTTGTCAATGTTTTGACTATGGAAATCTTGTGACTTATCGGGCCAAATGAGTTGAAATTGAGGTATGACGGCTCTATTCCTTTCTTATAATAAACGGTCGAATGGTATTTGTGTTCGGTTCTGAGGATGAGTATGTCCAAATAAGGCAAGGCGGCCTCTGTCTCTGTCTCCATGGTAAATTTTATCTGGGGGTTGTACCTGTTCAGAGTGTTTAAAATCAGGTTTCCTTTGTCCTCTTCAAACTCGCAAAAGATGTCATCAATATAGCGGTGCCATCTTTTTATGCCAAGGTGTTTGAAGGTAGTGATCCATTTGTCTATTTTCAACATGACAATTTCAGCCGCTATCAATGAAAGTGGGCTCCCCATAGGGGAACCACAAATCTGTTAGTAGATTAAATCTTCAAACTTGAAATTATTCAATGAAAGGCAGAGCTGGAATAAAGTGACGACCCTATTGTTTTCAATGGAATCAGTAGAATTTTGGGCCAGTATTTCTTTCAGGTTTTCCACAATTAGATTGTGCGGTAAGCTAATACCATTCGACCGTTTATTATAAGAAAGGAATAGAGCCGTCATACCTCAATTTCAACTCATTTGGCCCGATAAGTCACAAGATTTCCATAGTCAAAACATTGACAAAAAGAATTATCACGCATTGCTCCCTTCCAGGCTTCAGAAAGATTGAAAAGAGCAACATCATCCGAAACCTCCAGAGATATGGGTTCCCAGCCTCATTTGTGATGAAACACACTTATAAAGGGTTCCTTCCCCGAAACCGGCAGGTATATCGATCCAATTGCTATTTGCAGTATTCCCCTACTAATCAAAGGCTAGCAGATGTTTTGAGGAAATTTGGGATTAGGCCTGTTTTTGTAGGCTCTCGATCCATCGGCCAATTAGTCAGACATCCAATCACGAAATCTCAGGTTAAGACAGAACCGAGTGACCAGCAAAATGCGGTTTATTCATTATCTTGCCAACAATGTACCGCTTCTTACGTGGGGGAAACCGGCCGAACTGTCGGTACCAGAGTTAAGGAGCATATCAGAAACGTAAGGAACCGAGATAGCAGATCTTTTATATATCAACATGAGGATTCTACAGGCCACCATTTCAACCTACAGGAGGTCAAGTGTTACTTCCGAAACATATTCTCCAAACATAATAGACTTATACTAGAATCCTTGGTTTCGAACGATAAAAAGAGCATTAACAGAAGGATCGATTTACCACAGCAGTACCTTCATATATCCCATAGCTAAATTAGTTGTATAAATTCATAGTCGGTTTTTTGTCTTATTGTAAATTCCAAATCTTATTTTAGTCCTTTTATGTAATCTTAGCGCATCTCAAATTTCATAGTTTTAAATTTGTTTTTAAAATTTTTTTTATTTTATTTTATTTTAAAGTTTTCGGCACATTTGCATGTATCGGTGTATACGATATATTTTATTACGATTTGTTTATTTCCGGTAAGATCAGTTCTACGCCTATATTTAGTTTAGATTTTGTATTATTTTATATATATTTGCGATGTCGGCCTGATGATAGGCTAACGCCTGAAAGCTCGCCAAATTTAAGAATAAAAGAAACTTATTGCAAACAATTTTTTCTTCCTTTCATTCATTAAATTACTTTGAAGGGGACAAAATAGGTATTCATGAATAAATAAATAATATTTGAAAAACACAAAAGTCGCGATACTTTTTGAACAAACCTCGTATTCATGGACATGCTTGAAAAAAATACTTCCATCAACAAGGAAAGATATTGTAAATCAATTGTAAAGCTAAAAAGAGATTTTTCAATAAAAAAACCGGGACTAAAAGACTGTCAAATCAAATTTCATTAGGAAAATGCAAGTCCTCACACAGCACAACAGACATTGGCTCAAATTTCCATATATGGGTGGACTTTGATGCCTCACCCAGCTCACAGTTCTGACCTGACTCCTTCCTACTTCTACCTGTTTGATAAATTAAATAATTCTCTACGCGGTAGATAATTTGAAAATGATGAAATGTTACTCCACAAGGTAAGAGGGTGATCCAGAAAGCAAGATGTAGCATTTTGCCAAGGTGACTTTGTGAGTTGGAAAGAACGCTGGACCAAATTTGTACAGAGGGAAGGTGGATATATTGAATGATGCTGATATATAGTTAATAGTTAGGTATTCATATATACAAAGTTTCAACTCTTTATGGTTTGTCAAATAAAAATATTATTGATGATTGTTCATTACTTATTGACCCAACCTGTAATTGATGTTTATTAAAAGAATATATATTTTTTCAAAAAATATGATTTTACCGAGTTAATATTTGGATGCCCTGGAAAATATCCATTAGCAGAAAATGTGATGAATGGATAATCTTAACTGACTTTAATTCCACCAAAAGTTCTCCTTGGAGGTTTGAAATAAATATGTTAAACTGTAATACAATGTTTCAGAAAAAAAATATTATGATTATATCCTATCAGAAAAAAATTCCAAATAGTTGTCATTGTGAGTAAAAAAGTGAAAAATATTCTGAAATAGTCGAATTTATTTAAAAAGCTTTATAGAAATATTTGCTTATATGTTAATCCATATTATCAGCTACCTACATGAAAAAAGAAATCCTAATGGTTTATTCAGTAGTTTTGGTGTTAAGGAGTAACAAACATCAATTTATCTTGACGAGAATAGATTAGTAGGAAGTGGATGTTTGCCCGAAAATAGTCTTCTTCTTTCTTATCTCCACTCAATCATATTTGGATATATGTTTGACAACCATCATGACTGAGTGAAGTAGGATGCGTCTGCCTTTGTCATTAAGACTGGGAGCACTACTAAGTGGCAGGCCGTCTTAGCTCCAAAAGAAATGGCCGCCTCTGACATGAGGAACAGACGCCATGTGCAGCTGCTCCTAACATGGAGTAAAAACGCTGCTTATCCTGTATGCCTGGATTAGGAGCCCTTACAAGGTACTATCAGCCGGGCCAGCTGAACCCAGGTTTTTTAGCGAGCTTGTTACCGCTCCCCCTCCTCCTTTTTCTTCCGGGCTTGGGACCGGCAAAGGCGGAGTTTCGAAAATAGTAATACTTATTATTGAATTTACTTGTTATTTGAAACTGTATCGAAAGTTAATGTTTTATAATGAAGTATACGAAACTATTATAGACACGTATGATTCTTTTCAAAATTAAACAATTTATACTGCCCTTACTGTAATAGAACCATTGCAGTAAGGGCAGTAGTTATTGTTTAATTTTTAAAAGAATCATACGTGTCTATAATAGTTTCGTATTTTCATAACAAATGGCGCGCTAATGCATCATAATATCAATATAATGAAGTATATTTAGTAGGTTCATACGAATTTAAAGTTATTTAGGTTCCTCGTGCTTAGTTCTTAGTAGAGAGTAAATGTAAAGAGAAAATATCCATATGTTTCTCTATCGAATTCTAGTGTATCACCCATTTTGGTAATGTGAATAAAGTGAGTAGATATGTTGTTAAATGAAGGAAATCAATTTCTTCGCCCATTTTTATTGAAACCATCAAAGTTAGCAGGACATCTATGCTAGCATTTCATCGGAGTAATAAGTTGGGGGCTTTATAGCATTGGTGACTGCCAGAGCATCTTCGGACGATCATTTCATTGGAGTAATAAGATGGGGGCTTTAGAGCATTTGGTGGCTGCTAGAGCATCTTTGGGCGATCGTTTCATTGGAGTAATAAGGTGGGGGCTTTAGAGCATTTGGTGGCTGCTAGAGCATCTTTGGACGATCATTTCATTGGCGTATTAAGGTGGAGGCTTTATAGCATTTGGTGGCCGCTAGAGCAACTATGGGCGATAATTTCAATGGAGTAATAAGATGGGGGCTTTAGAGCATTTGGTGGCTGCTAGAGCAACTTTGAGCGATCATTTCATTGGAATAATAAGGTGAGAGCTTTATAGCATTTGATGGCAATCGGGGCAACTTTGTGCGATCATTTCATTGGAATAATAAGGTGAGAGCTTTATAGCATTTGATGGCAATCGGGGCTACTTTGTGCGATCATTTCATTGGAATAATAAGGTGAAAGCTTTATAGCATTTGATGGCAATCGGGGCAACTTTGTGCGATCATTTCATTGGAATAATAACGTGAGAGCTTTAAAGCATTTGATGGCAATCGGGGTAACTTTGGGCGATCATTTCATTGGAGTAATAAGGTGGCGGCTTTATAGCATTTGGTGGCTGCTAGAGCAACTTTGAGCGATCATTTCATTGGCGTAATAAGATGGAGGCTTTATAGCATTTGGTGGATGCTAGAGCAACTTTGAGCGATCAATTCATTGGCGTAATATGGTAGGGGGCTTTATAGCATTTGGTGGCTGCTAGAGCATCTTTGGGCGATCGTTTCATTGGAGTAATAAGGTGGGGGCTTTAGAGCATTTGGTGGCTGCTAGAGCATCTTTGGACGATCATTTCATTGGCGTATTAAGGTGGAGGCTTTATAGCATTTGGTGGCCGCTAGAGCAACTATGGGCGATAATTTCAATGGAGTAATAAGATGGGGGCTTTAGAGCATTTGGTGGCTGCTAGAGCAACTTTGAGCGATCATTTCATTGGAATAATAAGGTGAGAGCTTTATAGCATTTGATGGCAATCGGGGCAACTTTGTGCGATCATTTCATTGGAATAATAAGGTGAGAGCTTTATAGCATTTGATGGCAATCGGGGCTACTTTGTGCGATCATTTCATTGGAATAATAAGGTGAAAGCTTTATAGCATTTGATGGCAATCGGGGCAACTTTGTGCGATCATTTCATTGGAATAATAACGTGAGAGCTTTAAAGCATTTGATGGCAATCGGGGTAACTTTGGGCGATCATTTCATTGGAGTAATAAGGTGGCGGCTTTATAGCATTTGGTGGCTGCTAGAGCAACTTTGAGCGATCATTTCATTGGCGTAATAAGATGGAGGCTTTATAGCATTTGGTGGCTGCTAGAGCAACTTTGAGCGATCAATTCATTGGCGTAATATGGTAGGGGGCTTTATAGCATTTGGTGGCTGCTAGAGCAACTTTGTGCGATCATTTCATTGGGGTAATAAGGTAGGGGGCTTTATAGAATTTTGTGGCTGCCAGAGCAACTTTGAGCGATCATTTCATTGGTGTAATAAGGTAGGGGGCTTTATAGCATTTGGTGGCTGCCAGAGCAACTTTGAGCGATCATTTCATTGGAGTAATAAGGTGGGGGCTTTATAGAATTTTGTGGCTGCCAGAGCATCTTTGAGCGATCCTTTCATTGGCGCAATAAGAAGGGGGCTTTATAGCATTTGGTGGCTGCTAGAGCAACTTTGAGCGATCAATTCATTGGAGTAATAAGGTAGGGGCTTTATAGCATTTGGTGGCTGCCAGAGCAACTTTCAGCGATCATTTCATTGGAGTAATAAGGTAGGGGGCTTTATAGAATTTTGTGGCTGCTAGAGCAACTTTGGGCGATCATTTCATTGGAGTGATAAGGTAGGGGGCTTTATAGAATTTTGTGGCTGCCAGAGCAACTTTGAGCGATCATTTCATTGGTGTAATAAGGTAGGGGGCTTTATAGCATTTGGTGGCTGCCAGAGCAACTTTGAGCGATCATTTCATTGGAGTAATAAGGTGGGGGCTTTATATAATTTTGTGGCTGCCAGAGCATCTTTGAGCGATCCTTTCATTGGCGCAATAAGAAGGGGGCTTTATAGAATTTTGTGGCTGCCAGAGCAACTTTGAGCGATCATTTCATTGGTGTAATAAGGTAGGGGGCTTTATAGCATTTGGTGGCTGCCAGAGCAACTTTGAGCGATCATTTCATTGGAGTAATAAGGTGGGGGCTTTATAGAATTTTGTGGCTGCCAGAGCATCTTTGAGCGATCCTTTCATTGGCGCAATAAGAAGGGGGCTTTATAGCATTTGGTGGCTGCTAGAGCAACTTTGAGCGATCAATACATTGGAGTAATAAGGTGGGGGCTTTATAGCATTTGGTGGCTGCTAGAGCAACTTTGAGCGATCAATTCATTGGAGTAATAAGGTAGGGGCTTTATAGCATTTGGTGGCTGCCAGAGCAACTTTGAGCGATCATTTCATTGGAGTAATATGGTAGGGGGCTTTATAGAATTTTGTGGCTGCTAGAGCAACTTTGGGCGATCATTTCATTGGAGTGATAAGGTAGGGGGCTTTATAGAATTTTGTGGCTGTTAGAGTAACTTTGGGCGATCATTTCATTGGAGTAATAAGGTAGGGGCCTTTATAGTATTTGGTGGCTGCTAGATCAACTTTGGGCGATCATTTCATTAGAGTAATAAGGTAGGGGGCTTTATAGCATTTGGTGGCTGCTAGACCAACTTTGAGCGATCATTTCATTGGAGTAATAAGGTAGGGGGGCTTTATAGCATTTGGTGGCTGCTAGAGCAACTTTGGGCGATCATTTCATTGGCGTAATAAGATGGGGGCTTTATAGCATTTGTTGGCTGCCAGAGCAACTTTGAACGATCATTTCATTGGCGTAATAATAAGGGGGCTTTATAGCATTTGGTGGCTGCTAGAGCAACTTTGAGAGATCATTTCATTGGAGTAATAAGTTGGGGGCTTTATAGCATTTGGTGGCTGCTAGAGCATCTTTGAGCGATAATTTGATTTGCGTAATAAGGTGGGAGCTTCATAGCATTTGATGGCAGTCGGGGCAACTTTGAGCGATCATTTCATGACATTGGTCAATAGAACAAGGTGTGCCCTGGCCTCCAACCCGAACAGAGGCTGCCCTAGCCTCCGACAGGAACAGAGGCCGCTCGTTGCCTCTTAGATGGCCTATAAGACATCAGAGGTTTCCCAATCCTCCACGATAGATCGCCCAGGTCTCCAAGTCAGCGGAGGTCACCCGCTCCTCCAAGGCTGTGGAAGACTCCCAGGCCTCAAACATGGCGGGGGTCGCCCAGTTCTATAACACATAGAAGTTAGTCCAATCCTCAAATTCTTCGGAAGTTGCACACATACCTCTAAGATCAATGGTCGTTGATTTCTCCAACAGAGTGGAGACTGACCAGTCCTCTAAGACAGCTGAGGTTGCCCAATCCTCCAGCCTAGCGGAGGTTTCCCAGCCTTCTACGATAGATCGCCTGGGTCTCCCAGTCAGCGGAGGTCGCCCACTCCTCCAAGACTGTGGAGGTCACCCAGGCCTCAAACATGGCGGAGATCGCACAGTCCTGCAATACAGATAAGTTAGTCCAGTCCTCCAATACACCGTAAGTTGCTATCTTACCTAAAATAACAGAGGAGTTCGCCTCATCCTCCCCGACAACGGAGGATGTTCACTCCTCCACCACAACGGAGGTTGCCCAGGCCTCCGTCAGTCGTCGCCCCACGGTCCACCGAGGCGATGGTGGCACTCCCCCCCCCCCCCCCCGGATGAACATATCGTCCTGGAGACCTCGTACACCTATATCCCCTATCAGCTAACACCCAACGAAAACCCCGCCCCGCCGCCTTCTCTCCTTCTCCCCAACTCCCGAGGGAGTTTACTGGGGGAAAGGAGAGGAGGGGGTGGTGCCGTGTGGAGGTGAAATCATGCTAGCTAGGGGGCAGTCGTACCAATCATCTGAGGTGAAAGACTGGCGCAAAGAAAACGAAGACACGGGGTGACACGGAACACGGGTTAGTAACGAGGGGAGAGACAACCAACAACGGAGGTGGACAGGGACACAAGGGGGAAGGGAGGGACAAGGGGACAGGGAGGGATTAGTAAACAGAGAGAACAAGGACAACGGGAGGGAAGAGGACATGAGGGACGAATGGGGGGACAAATCAACGCTCTGATGTAAACATTCAGGGGGAAGAGTCAGGTGAGAGCTAATAGAGGGTATAGGTGCACGCTGTTCCACAACAATATATTCTTCCTTCCTATAACAATAAAAAACTACTTTAGCCTCTTTCTGTGCGAACTATTTATTGACAAGATATCAAATAAAGTTGTTAATTGTCACTATCTTTCTTTCACTTTTATAATTATTAGTTCTAGATCTAATAAACACTTATTTTATATATTTGTTCTCAATTATAACAGTCTCTGTAGCGTGCACCTGTACTATTCTTCTCTATTCAAAATGATCCCTAAGTAGTTAACAGCACCATTTTCTACATAATATATATACCGCACTATATATAACAGGAATATTCTTATAATAAACACTTAGTTATAGCTGCTATAATTCTGGAAACTATTTATTTATGAGAATTAAGAGACACTTTGGACAGTAAATCTTTTGATTCTCTCGACGTTTCGACAAAATTCTTTTGTCCTCATCAGGAACCAATACAAATTAAAACATTTGGCAAAAGGAGTTATAATCATTAAAAAAAATATTTTCAATTAAATATTTTTGTCGAAACCTCGAGAGAATAAAAAAAGATTAACTGGCCTAAGTGGCTTTTAATCCTTATATGTATTAATTATAAAAATGAAATTACAACCTTTCGCATTGAGTTTCTTTTATTAAAAAAAAAACTCAATGCGAAAGGTTGTATTTTTATTTTTATAATTTGTAGCGCAATCTTTTCGTTTACTTCATCTATGAACCTCAACTTGAATTATTTGGAATATTATAAATATTAATGCCGGCCAGACAACCTCTATCTTCATGGAACTATTTAGTTCAAGGAGAAATATATTTCGCGACATTAAACACTTTGAATATCTTTCATAAGACCACAATATAAGACTGCTGCATTTAAATGTTAAATTATGGGAGATTTATCTTGAAATACTACACTTTGTATTAAATATTTTTTATCATTTAGTTGTAAATATATAACAACAACAAAAAGCTTTATTAAGACCTTTTAGTCTTATACAGATTCTCCAAGCAGAGATGTAGGATACATGCAGGAAAAAAAGAGTAATAGTACCTTA
Source organism: Cordylochernes scorpioides (assembly GCA_030710605.1). Lineage (NCBI taxonomy): Eukaryota > Metazoa > Arthropoda > Arachnida > Pseudoscorpiones > Chernetidae > Cordylochernes > Cordylochernes scorpioides. Next base: position 27,925,446 of record CP092884.1, on the reverse strand, counting down.
ATGGTAATATGATATTTATATACAGGAAAAATTATATAAAGACAATCAAGCCAAAAAATAGACCAGTCTGGGTAAACCGGAGGAAAATAAATTCACTATACACGGATTTACCATGAATTCTCCGAAAATGAAGTAAATATATAAGATAATTGCCTTTTTATTAATTAAGATAGTATCAATAATAACAGATATAATAAATAATATTGAATTTCTCCTTCTATATTTGATAATTTTCCAAACATCTCTCTCTATAGTGCTGCAAATAAATGCATTTTATTTCTGCCTTTACCAACTTAAAAGAAGGTATTTAAACAAATTTATTCATATTTGAAATGTATCTAATTTTTATATTCAATGATATGTGAAATTTCTCCCTCTACCTATTCAGATATTTAAAGAATTCTATACCTAAAAAAATACTGGCATTTCAATAAAGAAATTTGGATTTTGCAATATAACTATTCTTTTTAACGCATTAACTTATATAATTTATAGGTTCATTTAAAACTTGCAACTCCTCTCGCAGATTTTTATTTGTTTCCATAAATGCACACTTGCAGGTATTAATTCAGGGTAAAATTGAATAAAAAAACCTCTCTCGCTGCAGAGTTTAATTCAAATTCAGTGTAAAACTTTCTCAGATGTGTTTACTATTTCAATATCAATCCACGAGACTCTCGTTTGTTTCTCTTCAGCCAAATATGGGTATTACAACACGTGTATGAAGTGAAGCAAAATCGCTATAAAGATTTACACATTTCATATCTTTTTGAAGCAAAACTAATAGATAGTTATCTGTGGTCTTTAAACATTGCTATTTAAAAAAATCTAAATTATGTCAAAAGTAAAGCTCTTCTTTATATACAAGGATTCTTTAGGAAGATCTACAAAAATTATTATGTGATGAATTTTTAAAAAGAAAAGTAAATTAATGGAGATGCTCTAAATTATTTCGCATATTAGCTCTGCTTGATATAGCGATAGGCTTGCATATGTTTTTCCATGATCTCACATACAGCATCTTGTGAATTTACTCAAAATGATCATAGTAGTTGTTTCTTTGCTATAAAGCCAGTACTATTTCTTCTCTAATCCTAAACTGTATTTAACTATAAGGTATAGTAAATTCCACCTACCTATCACGCCTCTTCTTCTTGCCGCAGCAGCCCCCCATGGTGCTGGCTTGATCGCTTCGGTTACAAAAGATCGCTTTCAGAGATCACTTGGATCTCAAGATCGCTTTCAGAGATCACTTGGATCTCAAGATCGCTCACACAGTTATCAAGACCGCTTCGGTCACAGAAAATCGCTTAGATCACAATAGATAGCTCTGATCACAAAAGATCACTTCAAAGAGTTCGCTCAGATGAGTTAAGATCGCTTGCAAAGATCGCTTTGGTTGCTCGCTAGTCGCTTGAGTTGCTTGTTAGATTGCTTTTGTTGCTAAAGTGAGAAAGTCTTTGTTGCAGCGGCCTCAATTGAAGTCCATAGAGAGGAGCGAGTTGGATTTAAAGAATATAATTTAAGCTTTTATAAATTTATACATCTATGTAGGAATATATCACTAATTTGTAATAATATATGGGGTATATCTAGAGAAAAACTTGGTAAGGGAAGGGTAGGAAGATAAGAAATATATGAAGTATTGTCATCATATATTAATGTTTAGTTTTTGTGTGTGTGTAAGGGGCATTTATATATATCTAAAATAACATATAAAGAGCAAATATCTCTCTATATAAATGAATACAAATATATATAACAAATATTAGATAATAAAAAGGCATATATTGGATTTAATAAAAGATTTATTTTGCCTCTCGGTACCAAAATTGGTTAAAATCGTTTTGAAAATAGAGCAATCAATGGAAAAATAAATATTTTATTAAATCTAATATATGCCTTTTTATTATCTAATGAATTAAATATGGATTGCTCTATTTTCAAAACAATTAACAAATATATATACAAACAAACAATATTCATTCCACCTAACTGATAGCTGCTTATATTTGTTAAATAAATTTGACACTACTACTGTATAGACATATATTAGTAAAATACGGTATTATGTATGTACAGTTAAACCTGTCTATAGCGCTCCCTCTAAATAGCGCCTCCCTCTCTATAGCGCCCGATTTTAAATACGTAGTACAAGGCGATTTACATTAAAAGTAACCTGTCTATAGCACCCTATTTTGGTGAGCCCCAAGAGGGGGCGCTATAGACAGGTTTAACTGTATTATGTAAGAGTATGTGTGTATGCTTGAGAAATATTGCACAATAAATAGGTTACATGATTATATAATAATGAGACGTTTATATATCTTGTATTTATTTACAACACACTTTAAAAAAAACGCCTTTTTAAAATAAAATGTGTTTTAATTAAATCCTATTATATCAAATCCTAAATCCATATTAAATGTATCTTTTATTAAACGTTTTTCGAGCTTTCGGGATAACGCTCTTCTACAGGAAAATTGATAAAAAAATGAAACTCAACTATACTCCAAGTTCCAAATAACTTTATTAGGTGCCGCTCAAAAAGAGCAACCTAGATCATCATATTTACAATATACTGTGGGGGATGTACAGGGTTTGTTCATTTACAATTATAATTTATATTGATGTCGTTGGGTCCTCAGGTCTTTGGTGATATTTTTCTTGAGTAACTATACTATGGCAAATTATATTTACATTATAAAATTTACATAATATCAGTTGTGTTTTAACCTATTTTAGAATTGATATATTTACATACTAGAGCAAATTTGGTATTTAACATGGGTAAATTAGGAGCAAATAGTGTCTATGAACTAGGGTATAATATTATGACAAATATCCGGAATATCAACATGTCTGTTTAAACTATTAAATTTTATAGAGGCCAAGTAAATTTTATAATGTACATATAACTTGCCATAGCATAGTTAAGTTTCATTTTTCCTGTAGAAGGGCGTTATCCCGTAAGCTTGAAAAACGTTTAATAAACGATACTCATCCTAGGACGTTTAATTTATTATCTAAAAACTTTATATACATGAATTTATAAAAGTATAGAGTTGATATTACTACAATGTTTCGTACTATTTATTAAGTTGTAGAACGACGTTTGACAAATTTTACCGCAAATGTTTCTTTTGAACGAAATAGTCGTTATTTCTCCTTAAAATAAAATTATGATTTTTCGTTCAAAGAAACATTTGCGGTAAAATTGTCAAACGTCGTTCTACAATCATAAGCCACATTATATTGTATTATTTATTAAGTTGTAAGTATTTCAAAAAGACGATATTTTGTTGGTTGTTTCATATCAGTGTAATAGCCATGATAATAATGGTATAATTTAGATGTAAGAATCTCCATATGTTTATTAATAAAATTTAAGATATTGCATTCCTTAGATGTATTAACTTGTTTCAAAAGACGCATGTTGACATACTACTTTATTTACGATAATTATTGATAATAAAGATACTTCGGCTAGTAAATATTTTTACTACCTCGACGTTTCGACAAGAATAGTTCGTTCTTCCCTGATTTATAATATTATAAAGTAAATAAAGCTTCCGGGGTTAAGTTTCTATTTCAAGTCCGAAAGCCTGAAAATAAAAAAAAATTAACAAGAAACTTACCTCTGGAAGCCTTATTTACTCTTTATAATATAAGAATATTTTGTCCTCGTCAGGAGCAAACAAAAATTAAAACATTTGGCAAGGCGTTAAAAATTATTCTAACGTTCCAAGGGCGTTCTCA